>CM062291.1:263162049-263762049 GCA_031216915.1 Pictodentalium vernedei | reverse complement strand
TAAACATTAATATTACACTTTAAAACCATCCCGGAAGCGACTCAGAAATACTGACTTGGAGGAGGCATTCCCTTGCTTTTCACTATAAAGCAGGTGACCTAAGGGAACACCCGCCCCCCCCCCCCCCCCCCCCCTTCCCCTTGCCCTGGGTCAAATAGCCCAGAGCGAAGAGGGCAGCTGGACGGAGTCACTGCCGGAACAGAAAGCCTGCATAACTATAGTTGCAACTGTTTAGTGGACGACATTCTGAGCAACAGATAACGGACCTAAACAATGCAGGTCTCCAGAAATGGACTCAATATTTCTGAGATAAAAATTCGTAAATGTGGATGGCTGAGACCAATAAGCAGCCTTCATTAAATCTGTAATAGCAACACTATTAGCATAAGCCCAGGAAGTAGAAAGAGCTCTTACTTCATGAGCAGAAATCTTAAGCACAGACTGCTGAGAAGAAGATAAATCTTCATAAGCAGTACGGATAGTTAACTGAATCCATCTAGCAATAGAATGGACTGAAATGTCCTTCCTATTAGGCATCAAAGACAGAAAGAAACGTTTCCGTCCCTTTCTGATAAACTGAGATCTCTGTTTATAGATACGTAGTGCTCTAACAGGACAGAGTAAAGGCCTACGCCCGTCTGAAGACGGAAGAGCCTTAATAACAATAGATTCCGGATATTTATTAGGAGCCTGATTCTTAGCTAAAAAAACCCACATTAGTAGTGAAGGTGATAGTGTTCCCAACACTACGATAATGAGAATCATCCACCGATAGTGCATGAAGCTCACTGACTCTTCTAGCAGAAGAGAAAGCTAAGAGAAAAGCTGTCTTATAAGATAAGAATTTGAAATCTACTGTCCCAAGAGGTTCAAATGGCTTTTCCTTCAATTTAAGGAGAACCCAAGCTAAATTCCACTTAGGAATTAATCTAAGAGTTCTGGGTCTATTTATCGAAAAGTTTCTAACCAACTTCGATAAAGAGACATTAGATCCAATTTGTAAACTATCATGATGTGCATAGGTATCAGATAACATAGATCTATAACCCTTTATAGTAACAGGCTGCAGTTTGATTTCGTCAAACAAGTATACTAGAAAGTTTGCAATGTCTGGTATAGAGGGATCGAATATATCTACAGAATGATCCCTACACCAACGACGAAAAACCTTCCACTTAGCCGCATAGTTTAGCGAAGAGGAGGTCCTCCTACAGTTAGAAATCGCGTCCACTGCTCGTCCTGTAAAGTGCTTGCCATGCAAGAAGGACCGCACAACGGAAAAACGTGAAGGTTGAGACCTTGCGGGTTGTGATGGAGTTGGCGCGATTTCCCCTGCGAAAGAAGATCCTCCCGTGGAGGAAGCTTCCGCGGTAGGTCCCACAACAGACACCTGAGTAGATTTATCCACGGTCTCTGTGGCGACAGAGATGCTACCAACAGAATCTTGCATTGAGATTGTTTTATCTTTAGCAATACTTGTTGAATTAACGGCGCTGGAGGATACGCATATCCTATCATTCCGTCCCAAGGGATCGACAGAGCGTCTACTGCAAATGCTCTTGGATCCGGACACGGAGACACATATGTCTGCAACTGATTGTTGAGATGTGTCGCAAATAAGTCTATCATTGGCCGTTCCCATTGGTAGCAAATCTGATTGAATACTTGTTTGTTGAGAGTCCACTCCGACGGCAACAAGCGACCCTTTCGTGCTAGCACATTCAGACGACCCGGTATGTGACGGACCGAAAGAAGAACGTGATGTTCTAACGCAAACAGAAGGATTCTTTCCGTTAGATTGAACAACGGAACTGAATGAGTGCCTCCCTGATTCCGTATATACGCCACTACTGTCGTATTGTCGGATAGGATTTGGACATGAGCATCGTGAATAATGTCCATCCAGTGACGTAACGCAAGCGAAATTGACATCATTTCCTTGATGTTTATGTGCTTGCACAGGAATTGCGGATCCCAAAGACCCTGGCATCTCGAATCCGTTGGGATTAATGATGCACCCCAACCTGTTTGACTGGCATCCGTCATAACGGTAAAACTCGGATCCGGCAACTGCAGCGGAACTCCTTGAGTTAACCACTGAATGTTTGCCCAAGTCTGAATCTCTTGTTTCACTTGATCTGACAAGAGAACGTCTACATCGAGCGAATGAATTTTCACACTCCAATTCTGAGTCAGGAAAATTTGAAGAGGACGTGTGCGTAACCGCCCCATCGGAATGAGATCCGCGGCGGCTCCGCACAGACCTATCAGTCTCATAAATTCTCTCGCCGTGACTTTGTCTGCGTGCAGACAATAGCGAGCGTAACAACTGACTAATTTCGCTCTGGTTAACGGCAGACAAACGAGATTGTTGTGCGTCTCGAAGCTCATTCCCAGATGAGTGAATGACTTGGACGGCACCAGATCCGACTTCTCCTCGTTTACTATAAAACCGAGACGTCGGAGCAATAGAAGAAGATTCTGAACATCGTTCTGAAGCGTTAACTCGTTGCCGTACCTCTGACGAATGTCGTCCAGGTAGGCCGATGTTACCGCAGATGAATGAGCTCGGAAGTAGATCATTACCGAGTTCATTACCCGAGTGAAAGCCCAGGGTGCTAGATTCAATCCGAAGCACATCGCCCGGAATTGATACACCACTCCTAGGACTGCGAAGCGTAGATACTTTCGGAATGTCGGATGTACCATGACGTGAAAGTACGCATCTTTGAGATCTATGCTCGTTGCATAATCGTTCACCCGAATACTCGCTCTGACCGATCGAATCGTCTCCATATAAAACTTCGGAGCGACGATCAGCTTGTTTATCCAGCTCAAATCTATGACTGGACGGAACGAGCCGTCTGGTTACGGAACCAGAAACAGATGGCTGTAGAATCCCGGAGATTCCTGGTTTTCTACGACCTCTACCGCGTTCTTCATTAAAAGAGACTGCACCTCTGATAACAGAGCGTCTCTTTTCTGTGGATTTGACGGAAGATGAGTCCACTTTGGACTTCGAGTTAATGGAGGCTTTCGTTTGAAAGATATCTTTAGACCTTCCGAAGTCACTCCTCTCACCCAAGGGTCGTCCGTAATCGACGCCCACTCTTGTGAAAAGCTCGACAACCTTCCGCCAACCGGAACGCGATAGAGGTTTAAGCCATCACCTCCTGGACCTGCGAGGCCTGCGGTAGGAGAAACCACGTCTTCCACGACCCGCACCTCGCCTCGTCGACCTCGGGGCGTCCGACCGATTGTCCCGGCCTGAAGGACGTCCCGAACGAGAGTCGATATCCTGACGGTCTCTCAAATAAGACCAAGAGGACGCACCGGAACCTCTATAGGAACCTCTCTTGGGCGCATTAGACCCAGAAGTGCCTGTCTTATTCGTGTCTGCTGTATCCGACTTCTTAGGAGCAGATCTGAACAACAGAGAATCATTAGCTTTCTTTTTAATTTTATCATAAATAGCGGAAAGCTTGCCGTCAAAGAGAAGTTCTCCTGAGACCGAAGCGACTCTAAGAGAGTTCTTCACCTTAGAATCCACTAGTGTGGATGTAGCTAGGGCTGCGTCACGTCTAACCAACTCCAGATTTGCCACTGAAAGGGCGGAGTTACACGTGGAATAAGCTACTGCCCTTGAAAGAAGTCTTAAAGAGGATTGTATATCCTGAAACTCTTTCCCCTGAAGGCGCAGTGATAACGCCTTAGTAAGGTGATCTGCGTAAGATAAGGCATCTAAATTGGCTCTGTTAGACGCAATAGCTGTTTCCAACACCGCGGTTGGAATAGAAGCTGACGACGGTAATGATAGCTCTAAGTCTTCCGCCTCGTCGCCCATACGCAGAGGAACTCTCGGTATACCCTGTCCTGCCGTATCGAATTTATTCCTTGCATTAATTAAAGGCAGGATGAGAGTATTAGCGGACAAGAAACCTGCTTTCCCCGTCCTGGAAGCAAGTTTAAATATAGCGTCGTTCAATAATTCAAATGTTCTTGCAACATTATTGGACTGCGACGGAAACTCGGGAGCGATGTCCCTGAACCGCTCAAAAAATTCAGAGTCCAATGACGCTATAATTCTCTTGTCCGGAAGCGCAGCAGTCTGGCCCGACGGAACAACTTGAGGGAGAAAGTGCCGGATGAAGTCCACGGCAGCTTTATGTTGTTCCGAAAGGGATAGCTCCAAGTCATCCGTATCCCTTTCACCATCCGGTCGGACCTCATGATGTTCCCGGTCGTCCACCCCCGATGCTTCAGCGGAGCGTACCGACCCAACGCCGTCGGATAATTCTCGATCCGACACCGTTTCTGTGCTGGGATGCTGCGATAAGCTGTGCTATCTGCACAAGAATGTCCGGCGTCGAGACCTGCAGAGGCGCAGTCTTTCGCTGCTTCGCCGAGGGCAGCTCCGCATCAGATGGCTCCCGCATACTTTTCCTATGCGAACGTCCAGAGTCCATCGGTCTCGAATCCCTGGCTGCCGGATGGTGTGACCTGGTCGCCGAAGAATCCTTCATCGGCGAAGCTGGTAATATATCGGCGGTCACGCAGCCAAGGTGTGGTCGTGTGCGCTGACGAGAAGAGGAAGCCTTAACAGTCTCTGCGGACTGCTTATACAACGGAGCGTCCCGAGCGACGGACGTATGCTCCGCTAAAGACACATTTTGTACCACAACATCTGGTCCCAGATGTTGTTGTACGAGAGAGGGGCCTCTCTCGCTCGCGGCCCGGCTGGACCTGGACGAGCTAGGAACTGGACTCAAAGGCTTCCTCCGTTCTCGCTTACTATCCGCCGTCACTGGGTGTGCATCTATTATGTTTATAGTGCTCGCATCACCCAAAATTTCCTCTTGGACCGCATCGGACGAACCCGGCTGCCGAACCATTCGGTGAATGGACGCTACACCGGGCGAGCTAGCGGAAGACATTTGTCTAATCTCCATGAGCACTTTTGCCGCTAGCTCTGAATTCATTTGTGACGACGGACGCACACTTGAAGAAGATAACATGGAAACATCACCCTGTTCTGGTTCCTCTGAAATAGAAACTGAGAGAGTAGAGTGACCTTGCGGAGAAAGAGCCGGAATCGCTCTTTCTCCAGAAACAACATATCGTGACACACGTTTCCAATGTTTCTCATCCCAATGTTCACATATAGGACAGGGATTAATGCGAGAACACTGACTACAATTATTACAATGATCATGAAAGTCAGAGGAAGATTTCTTCCTATTACAATTTGAACAACGTCCCTTCATTGTGAAAGAACAACAATAAGTCCTAGTTACTCGCAAAAACCCCTGACACAAAGATACATAATAACATGATCCATTAATAAATGAAAAAACAATTGCAAAACAAAATAATTTTGAAAAATATTTTTTCAGCGAAGCCCAAGTTGCTGAAAAGTAACGTTGAGCCCCGATGGATCCGATGGCAAAGTGTGGTCAAAAATTTTAAATTTATATTAAATAATTAATGAGACACTTTCGGATAATATAAATGTATCTTATAGTGAGATAAACTACAGCAAAGGCAAACAGCCCCCCTCAAAAAAGGCTGTTGCCAATGAAAACAAACAGTGTAAAAACACCAGAAAACATGACTCCAGGCACTGAAAAAACTGGCCCGGAATCAGTCATCAATTACACTCTATCTGATGCAAAACAGAGACTCCCAGGGGAGAATCTGTAGAACATCAGATGGAAGATGCAGAACACAAACGTTATACACCCATGGGTGAAAACGTAACTATGGGGAAAATAACAGAAAACATTCTGTAACCAAGCAACTCTCCCAGGAAATTTTAGAAATGAAATTTCTCAAAAATATGCCAAAAGCATGGGAGAATTGCAAGGGGGGACTTTAGAAGGCTAGGGGAGAGGAAACACTGAATAAGCAGTGCAACAATTAGCAAAAATGACAACAAGAGGCCCATGCCTCGAAAATAGGCAACTTAACATAATTTCATCAAAAAATTTTAAGTACAGCCCTGATTATTTTTTGTCACTTCTTTTTCCTCTCCTCCTTCTATCCTCCTTAGAATCACATTTTCTCCAAAAATTACGTGTCTGGCATCCTTTAAACTGCGAGTTACAAGCACAAAGATCAGTGAGATGTTGACTGATGAAGGGCCAAACAGAGAATGATAATTGGTGCCAATTTCGGGACGTCTGCGTCACTGCGCATGCGCAGTAGAGGCGTAGTATGAAGGTCCTTTAGGACATGATTTCTTTTTGTTTTGGATGCAAATTTTGGGGATTGGGGGGCAAAATTTGTGTTTGGCCCTGGTTTTGTTAGAGTTAGCACCAGCTAAGTCTGGGTCATTGGTACAGTATAAAAATTTAATTTTTCAAAATATTTCAACAAAACTTTATCATGTGATCCCTCATTGGAACGAGCTCATCAAGCTTGTTCCAATGAGGGGTCACATGATATAGTTCTGTTGAAATTTCTTTGAAATTTAAAAAAAAATAGTAATTAAAATAATAAATTTTGATATTCTCTACGTTGGGTAAAGGGTTAATAACTGAAAGTGTTAGTGTACTTGTGGAGATGGCAAGACAGTGGTAGTGATATCAGCAGTAGTAGTGAGTTAACAGGAGATTGTTTTATCAAAAGCCAGTAATAAGACTGGAGGGAACACATCTTGGTAGGGGACGGGAGTAGTGCTAGGAAACTGTAGACTAGTATGGTTAGAAGATAATTCACGATAGTAGTAGTGGAGGTTGACCACAGTACAGATACTCTATTTGTGGAACAAGACAGAAAGAGTAGTAGTGGACCATAGTACTGGATGAAAACATGGGACACTAAGCATAGGACAGATAACGAGCGGTGACATGGACAAGTCAGTAGTATTTTTCTTGGCCCCATGAGGACAATGTGATGGTCTTGGAGCTAGAAGCCATTAAGGACATGAGGTGATCTAGGGGTCAAGCAGGGATTAAAGTTCTTGCAACAATCAGAATCGATTCTCACAAATGATTTTTGCAAGGAAAATAATGAGAATCAACTTTGATTCTAACAAAATGTGTATTTGATTCTCATCATAGATTCTGACATGTCCTTAAAGGCCTGGAGAACAAGCCTGAAAATAAGCAGACTGTCATCTTCAAAATGAGGTCCCCAGAGGGTGAATTTGGTGATGCTACCCTGCACAGCAGGGTAGCATCACAAAATTTGCCCTCTGTGAACCTCAGTCTGAATCAAGGTCTCAAGCCAAAACAGAAAGATGTACCTAGAGGATAAATTGGACCACTGTATGGGATAGCATCAGCTAATTCACCCTCTGGGGACCTCATTTTGTAAATGACAGGTCCCTTATATTCAGGCTTGCTGGAGATTATTTTGGTGTATCACAACTCTGAAGTTTGAAAACAAGGTTAACTTTAGGTTGTTTCTCTATTTATTCCTCAGAAGTGAAGACCTGATTAGAGTTTTCCAACATTGAAGTTGAAAACTGCAATGACGGGTTTTTTGTAATTGTTTTGGTTCCAGTTTCGGTTTTGATAACAAAACCGATATCGAATTTCCGTTTTACGCCCATCAACAGATAGTAGAGTCTGATCACTGAACAGATAGTGATGTCCATCGACAGTGATTTAGGAGCCACAAAGGTGATTGAATGGTTTAGGAGAAAGAGGCCATATAAGAGCCAGGAAGGTCATGAGATGATCTTGGGATGATGAAGTAATAGGCTTGGAGCCAAAACCAAAAGTCCACCTTAGTCCACTAGACCCACATTAGTCACAGGTGCCCACATAATTCTACAAACAATGGTTGTCATTGGACCAAATGATATGTATTTTTGAGGCATATTATATACTAGTACTAGCACATATTGGCACTTCTGAATTGTGACCATGTACGACATGTCGTGTGATGAATAGACAGCATGCACGCAAAGATCACATTCAATCAATTTGGTCAAGGGATTTCTAGGCAGATATGGTCTAAGTAGAATGGAGAAGACTAACTAAATCTACTACATTTGTAAGACTCAGCTGAGGATAGAGGTGGGGATAATGTCTGAGATACAGAGGTGTAGCTGGGATAAGATAGAATGCTAGGGTGAGTGTAGCCAGGCATGGTCAGGAAAAGGTTGAATAGGTTTAGAAAGGGCAGCAGTGGATCTGAGGAAGATGGAAACGAGGATTCTTGCAGTCTTTTGGGCCTGAGAATAATAAATGAATGAATAAACAAGGATCAATATTGGAGGCAAAAATGTTCTTTAATGTGAACAAATCTCAACATATGTTTGGGCATGAAACATCCACTGGCAAAGGTACGAAATGTCCCTGTATATTTTAGGCGAAAATAATAAAAGGGTAAGAAATGTCCAATCTTGGGTACGAAACGTTCGCAAATTTTCGTAATGAAATGACCAAGATCTGGGTATGAAACACCCAAGTGGGTACGAAACGTCCATAAACCATCCAGAGGCGGGGTATGAGTTGTCCACAGATGGAGTATGACTTGTTCTGGGACCCGTGGTGGAGGTACGAATTGTTCAGGGTGTGCATTGTCATGAAAATGACATAAACACTAAGTTAAACATGAAATTCTGAGCTAAACAGAAAATTAAACGCAACTAAAAATGTCAAGAAAAATGTTTAAAATGCAGGGTATGAGGAGTTAATCATGGAACAATGACACTGAGGAACATGTATGATGAATATAAGTGCCATGGGAAGAGAAGGAACACAGTAGTTGACCTAAACACTAAGTTCAACATGAAATTCTGAGCTAAAAGAAAACTAAACGCAACTAAAAATGTCAAGAACAAGAGGCCCCACGGGGCCTGAAGCGCTCATCTTGTACAGAACACAATTTAAACAGAGTCCAAGAATGAGTCTACATTAAGCAAGCCATCTCCATATGCTAAACTGTCAATCCTTGCGTCCCTCAGGAGTGACAAAAATAATCTGGGCATCATGCCTTTTCTTCAGTTGATCATAAGTAAAATGTAGAGTTCCCTATGAAGCCCCTTGATACAACCTATGTGGATTAATCTTAGATTAAAAATTTTTAATTCTTCAGCAAAATGGCCAATTCTGGCTCCCATAGAGAGCCCAAATATTAACCCAGGCTCTTGATTTGAACACAGTTAAATCTGATTTCCCTAGAGATGTTGTGTACCGAATATGAAAGCATTCTGACTGTTGGATCTGAAGAAGAGAAATTGTAAAGAAATTTCTTCGAATTGCACTAAGTTCAAATTTGGGCTACCATAGCGAGCCCAAATATTAACCTATGGATCCAATTTGAACAAACTTGAATCTGACCCCCCTAGAGATGTTGTATACCAAATGTGAAAGCATTCTGACAAGTGAATCTGAAGAAGAAGATTTTTGAAGAAATTCCCTCATATTGTACTAAGTTAAATTTCATGTTCCCATATGGAGCCCAAATATTAACCTAGGCACTCGAATTGAACAACCTGGAATCTGACCCCCCTAGAGATGTTGTATACCAAATATAAAAGCATTCCGACTGGTGGATCTGAAGAAGATTTTTAAAGAAATTTCCTCATATTTCCTCATATTGCACTAAGTAAAACTTGGGCTACCATAGTGAGCCCAAATATATTCCTAGGGATCTGATTTGAACAAACTTGAATCTGACCCCCATAGAGATGTTGCATACCAAATATCAAAGCATTCTGACTGATGGATCTGAAGAAGAAGATTTTTTTAAATTACCCTCCATATTGAACAAAGATAAAATTAGGAAGCCCAAATATTAACCTAGGGACTTAGTTTGAACAATCTAGAATCTGACCCTCATAACAATGATGTATACCAAATATTAAAAGATTCTGACTGGTGGTTCTGAAGAAGAAGATTTTTAAAGAATATTCCCCATATTACCCTATGTTAAAACTTCAGGCTCCTGTAGAGAGCCCAAATATGAACCAATGAGCTTTATTTCAACAAACTTTTATCTGACCCCCCTATGAATGTTGTATACCAAATATCAAAAGATTCTGATGATTGGTTCTGGAGAAAAGATTTTTTTTAATTTTTGCAAATATGCTGACTCAGCATTTTTTCGATGCCCATTACAGAACACCCTAACATAACCGATGGCAAGTTTTTTTTCCATTCAATTCTACTGGTCATAAGGATACTTCATACCAAATAAAAGCTCTCTGTTCCGTGGGGTTTGGGAAATATGGGCATTTGAAAATATTTCTATTTTTAGCTCCCAGGGTTCCCATGGGGATGCGGGAATTTTTTTTTTTTTGCATGGGTCAAGTACTTATGACCCAATACTACCACAAACCAAATTTGGTTCATACTGGACCATCGGTTCAGAAAATAGAAATTTTGGGCAGGGCCAAAAATCTTACCCCTCCTATTACAAAGCCAAATATTACTTCACGAACTTCGTTTGAACAAACTTGATTCTACACCTCATATGGAAGCTCCATAGCAAATATCAAGTCATTGTACACACTGGTTCTTGAGAAGAAGATTTTTAAAATATTTTGGAGCATTTTCCCCCACTCCCTCCCTATGGGGCTGGGCATGCTGAGTTGAACAAAAATGAAATGCCCCTTTGGGACCATCACTCACACACACTTTCACTTGAATTGGCCCAGTGGCTTTGGAGGAGAAGACCAAAACATGGTGCTGACGGACGACGGACGACAGATGACGGACAGAGAGCGATGAGATTAGCTCAGCTTGACTTTGCCAAGATGAGCTAAAAATGTTTAAAATGCAGGGTATGAGGGGTTAATCATGGAACAATGATACTGAGGAACATGTATGATGAATATAAGTGCCATGGGAAGAGAAGGAGCACAGCGGCTGACCTAAACACTAAGTTAAACATGAAAATCCGAGCTAAACAGAAAACTAAACGCAACTAAAAATATCAAGAATGAAAGTGTCAATGACACTGTAGCTCAACTTGTCAAGACAAAGACATGTACATGTATAGTATATGACACAGCAATGACAAACATCTAGGTAATGACCTGATAACAAAGGTACATATAAAGTATTGTAACGGTCTGTACATAAATACTGACCGTTGCCTGTAACAAATGTATAGGTGAAGTATTGTAAAGGTGGGCTACAGTCAGATGCTAAACTGAAAAGAAATCTTTGAGTCCCAGAGTGGGTCTGACTCAACCCCAAAATATTTGTTCTCATAGCACAGTGATAACAAAGGCACCCCAAAACACACTCGTTCCTGTCCCAAGGTGAAAACAAAGGTACCCAAGAAGTTTTGTGAAGATCAGTTCATAAATACGAGCTGTATCGAACTTGTGACAAAAAACTGATTGGACCAAATTTTGGTACAAAATGGCCACTGGCAGCCATCTTGAATTTTGGACCGCAACCAGAAACACTCATTCTCGTCCCAAGGTGATATAACAAAGGTACCCAAGAAGTTTTGGTACAAAATGGCCACTGGCAGCCATCTTGAATTTTGGACCGCAACCAGAAACACTCATTCTCGTCCCAAGGTGATAACAAAGGTACCCAAGAAGTTTTGTGAAGATCGGTTCATAAATACAGCCTCTACCCTGAGCCGTATTGACATGTGTGCTTACATTGTGTAAGTAGCACTGAATAAATCAAAGTTCATCTAATTTGCATAATTTCTGCACGAAAAAAAAAAAACCTTACAATATGTGATGTATTCCATGTTACTAAACATTCTTACAAAAATTTATGAAAATCAGAACTTTCATACAGAAGTTCTGTACAAAAGACTGATTGCACTAATTTTGGTACAAAATGGCTGCTGGTGGCCATCTTGAATTTTGGACCACACCCAAAAACACTCACTCTCATCCCACGGTGATAACAAAGGTACCCAAGAAGTTTCGTAAAGATTGGTTCATAAATATGGCCTCTAGTCTGAGCCGTATAGAAGTTGTGTACAAAAAACTGATTAGACCTAATTTCGGTACAAAATGGCCACTGGCAGCCATCTTGAATTTTAGACCGCACCCAGAAACACTCGTTCTCGTCCCAAGGTGATAACAAAGGTACCCAAGACATTTCGTGAAGATCAGTTCATAAATACAGACTCTAGCCCGAGCCGTATTGACATGTGTACTTACTGTGTGTAAGTCACAATGAAAAAATCAAAGTTCATCTAATTTGCATAATTTCTGCACGAGAAAAAAACCTGTATTATATGTGATGTATCCCATGGTACTAAACATTCACACAAAAAATTATTCAAATCAGCGCTTTCATATGGAAGTTCCGTGCAAAAATCTGATTGCACCTAATTTTGTACAAAATGGCTGCCATCAGCCATCAGCCATCTTGAATTTCGGACCGGACCCAAAAACACTCATTCTCGTCCCACGGTGATACCAAAGGTACCCAAGAAGTTTCGTAAAGATCGGTTCATAAATACGGCCTCTAGCCCGAGCCGTATTGGCATTTGCACTTACAGTGCTGAAAGTAACACCAAAAAACATCAAAATTAGTCTAATTTGCACAATTTATGCACGAGAAAAAAATCTGTATTATCTGTGATGTATCCCATGGTACTAAACATTCATACAAAAAATTATTCAAATCAGAGCTTTCATATGGAAGTTCTGTACAAAAAACAGATTTCTGCATCGTCGGTACAAAATGGCTGCTGGCGGCCATCTTGAATTTCGGACTGCACCCCAAAACACTCGTTCTCGTCCCACGGTCATAACAAAGGTACCCAAGAAGTTTCGTAAAGATCGATTCATAAATACGGCCTCTAGCCCGAGCCATAGCAGCTTGGCACTTACAGCTCTGAAAGTAACACTAAATAAATCAAAGTCAGTCTAATTTGCATAATTTACGCACGAGAAAAAAACCCGTATTATATGTGATGTATCCCATGGTACTAAACATTTATACAAAACTTTATTCAAATCAGAACTTTCATACAGAAGTTCTGTACAATAAGTTAAACTTTTCAGCAACAGATTAGAACAAACTTGAATCGTCATGCTGAAGGCAACATATCAATCACATCTGGTTAAATTTGACAAGGGAAAAAAATGCAAGTTATCTCTCCTTTGGGAGCCCGAAATAAGGCATGGCACACATACTTGATGCACTAACATTTTATTTTTGAGTCCAAGGGCAACGTTTGGGCTCTCAAATGAGCCAAATAAGGATGCATTAACTTGCCTTAAACAAACTTAAATGTATGTAAGAGAAAGATGCATATTGCTAAAATTCAACACTTTCTGTACAATAGTTCCGAAGAAGATTTTTTAGTTTTATTGGTTATCTTCCTTTTTGGAGTCCCTATAGGGGCTGGGCAGACCAATTTGAGAAAAGTTAAAAAATTTATAGTAATTTATATATTTTTTATACTTACCAATGACCCTGACATAGCTGGTGCTAACTCTTAAAATATAGGGCCAAACACAAATTTTGCCCCCCAATCCCCAAAATTTGCATCTAAAACCAAAGAAAACATGTCCTGAATGGCCCTCCACACTTCACCTCTACTGCACATGCGCAGTGTCAAGGACGTTCCGAAATTGGCGCTATTATTCATTCTTATAACCAGTGCCTGGTAAGCGCTATGTACTCAGCGGGGAGGCAAGAGTTCCCAACTCCTGGGAGGGCCATCCCCGTCTAGGTCATTGGTAAGTATAAAAAATATATAAATTACTATAAATTTTTTAACATTTTTATACTGTACCAATGACCCAGACATAGCTGAATAGTAAAAAGGCTGGAGGGCCAAGGACATAGAGCAAGATGGAATACGCTCAATTATATAAAATAGAGTCATCCCCTCTAGGGAAAAAGAAGTATTAGGCCTTACATGTATCTTTCTTATTTATGATAAATTAGAAAGATACAACACCTTCCAAAATTGAGCATCATACATCCATGTACTCTATTAATATCTAGTATAATCCTTATACTAATAATTTTTAAAGTAAGCCAATAAATAAAGTAAGTCTAGAGAATAGAGACTCTTAATACTCCTTAAAAGTGTCTGAGGATTGTATAATAATGTCCGTTGACACGTGCTATATTCAAAAGCTATACTTTAAAAACTAAGACCTGAATGAATTTTTAAAACAAACTTCTCACTAAACAACCATCCCAATAACAGCTCAGAATTACTAACTCCGGAGGAGGTATCCCCTTGTTTTCATAGTAAAACAGGTGACCCAAGGGAACAACCTCCCCACCCCCCCACCTTTTTCTTGCCCTGGGTCAAATAGCCCAGAGCGAAGAGGGCAGCAGAACGGAGTCACTTCCGAAACAGACAGCCTACCTAGCTATAGTAGCAACTGTTAAGTGAATGACATTCTGAGCAGTAGATAACAGACCTAACAATAGAGGCCTCCAGAAATGGACTCGATATTTCTGAGATAAAAATTCATGAATGTGGATGGCTGAGCGCAATGAGCAGCCTTCAAAAATCTATAATAGCGACACTATTAATGTAAGCCCAAGATGTAGAAGAACTCTTACTTCAAGAGCCGAAATCTCAAACACAACTGCTGAGTGAATGATATACCATAAGCAGTATCGATAGTTAAATGAATCCATTAGCAATAGAATGGAGCGTAACGTCCTTCTATTAGGCATCAAAGACAGAAGAAGCTTACGCCCGTAGTAATAAACAGATATCTGTTTATAAATACATAAACTCTAACTGGACAGAGTAAAGGCCTATGCCCGTACGAAGACGGAAGGACCTTAATAACAATAGGTTCCGGATATTTTATGCGAAAATCCAACCTAAATAGTAAAGGAAGTAGTGATTCCGAAACTACGAAAGTGAAAATCATCCACCGATAGTGCATGAAACTCACTGACTCTTCAGAAAAGAGAAGCCAACAGAATTACTGTCTAAAAGGTCAGAATTTGAAAACTACTGTATCCAGAGGCTCAAATGATTACTTAACTAAATAAGAACTGAAGTTAAATTCCGTATAGGAATTTAATCTAATGATTCTAAGTCTATTTATCGAAAAGTTACTAACTGACTTAGATAAAGAGACATAAGACTCAATTGTAAACTATCATAGAGTGCATAGGTATGAGGTAACATAAACCTATAACCTTAATAATAACAGGCTGCAGTAGATCTTGTCAAACAAGTATACTAAAAAGTTGCAATGACTAGTATGGAGGAATCAACAATATCAACATAGTGATCCCTACACCAACGACGGAAGAGCCTCCACTTTACCCGCATAGTATAGCGAAGAAGAGTTTCTCCTATAGTAAGAAATCGCGTCCAAAGCTCGTCCAGAACAATGCTTACAATGCAATAAGGACCACACAACGGAATACATGAAGGTTGAGACCTTGCGGGTTGTGATAAAGATGACACGATTTTACCCAGCGAAAAAAGATCCTCTCATGGAGGAAGATTTTGCGTTAAGTCCCACAGTAGACATCAGAGTAAATTTACCCACGATCTCTGTGAAGACAGAGATGCTATCAACAGAAATGTATTGTGGTTGTTTATCTTAGCAATACTTGCTGAAACAACAGCGCAGGAGGATACGCATATCCTATCATTCCGTCCTATTAGATCAATAGAGCGTAAACAACATAAGCTCAGAGATCCGGACAAGCAAACACATACGTCTGCAATTGATTAGCAAGTTGTGTCGTAAATAAATTATCATTGGGCGCTCCCATTGATAGCAAATCTGATTGAATACTTGTTTGTTGAGAGTCCATTCTGACAGCAACAAGCGACCCATAAGTGAACGGGAGTCCGGTAATACAATCAGACGACCCGGAATATGACGGACCGAAGCAGAACTTGGTGTACTATAACAAACAGAAGGATTCTTTCCATTAAATTGAATAACGGAAACGAATGAGTGCCTCCCTGATTCCGGAGATACGCCACTACTGTCGAATTAACGGACAGGATTTGGACATGCATTTCTGAATAATGTTCATCCAATGACATAAAGCAAGCCTAAAAAAACATTATTCCGTGGAAGATAAGTACTTGCTTAGAGACTGCGGAACCCAAAGACCCTGGCACTTCGAATCCGTTGGGATCAATATTATATCCCAACCTGTTTGACTGGCATCCGTCATAATTATAAAACTCGGATCCGGCAACTGCAGCGGCACTCTCTGAGTCAACCACCGAATGTTTGCCCCAGTCTGAATCTCTTGCTACACTAGATAGACAAGAGAACATGTAAAATGAGCAATTCATGGATTGCTGAAAAGTTGCCGTCGAAGAGAAGCTTCTCCGAGAATGAAGCGACTCTGAGAGAGTTCTTTACCTTACTATCCACGCGCGTGGATGTAGCTAGGGCTGCGTCACGTCTAACTAACTCCAAGCAGCCACTGAAGGGCGGAGTTATACGTGAACAGACTACTGCCCTCAAAAGAAATCACATTGAGGATCATATCCCAGAATTCTTTCTCTAGAAGACGTAATGATAACGCCTCAGTAAGGTGGATTACGTATGATAAAGCATCTAAGTTAAGTCTATTAGACATCATTGTCGTTTCCAACATTGTGGTTGGAAAAGACATAGACGGCGAAAAAGATTATTTCCAGTCTTTAACTACGCCGTCTAGACGCATATGAACTCTCGGGATGCCCTGTTCTGCCAAAATAAATTATTCGTATAAATGATAAAAGGCAGAAATGAGCATTGCGGACAAGAAACTAAACTATCATGCTTGGTAGCAGGCTTATATATATATATAGCGTCGATAAATAATACACATGTTCTAATGACATTATTGGACTGTGTTGGTAAGTCAGGGACAATGTCCCTGAACCGATCCAAAATTCCGTGTCCAATGACGCTATAAGTCTCTTATCCAACATCGCAGCAATGTAGTCCGAAATAACAATCACTGGAAGATAATGCCGGAAGATATGTATGGCAGCTTCCGATGCTACGAAAAGGAAAACTCGAAATCTTTCGAATCCCTTTCGCCATCCTGTCGGACCCTATAAAGCGTTCGGTCGTCCGTACCTGATGCAACCGCGGACCGCACCGACCCAGCGCCGTCGGATAATTCCTGATTCGACCAAGAAACTGTCGATTGCTGGGATGCTGCGAAAAAACTGTGCTAACTCGGATAGCACGTCCGTCACTGAGGCCTGTGGAGAAGCGGTCCTACGACGCATTGCCGCTGGAAGCTCCGTGATCGTTACCCCGTGCATACTACTAATATGCGAGCGAACGGAGTGTGTAGGCCTCGTGTCCCTTGGCTACCGGATGGCGTGACCTGTTCGCCGTGGAATCACTGAATGATGAAACTGATTGGATACTCGAGGTCACGTAGCCAATGTGCGGTCGTGTGCACTGCTGTGAGGATGAGGAAGCATTATCGACAGTCTCTCGGACTGTCAATATAACGGAGCGTCCCGAGCGACGGACATATGCTCCGCATGTAAAATATCTGAACCACATCATGCGGTCCCCTATGTTGTTGGACGAGAGAGGGACCTCTCTCGCTCACAGCCCGGACGGACCTGGACAAGCCAGGAACCGGACTAACAGGCTTCCTCCGATCTGTCCTCAATCCGCCGTCACTGGGTGAGTACTAAAGTTATTATAGTGCTCGCATCACCCAAATCTCCTTCCCAGACTGCAACGGACGAACCCGGCAGCCGAACCATTCGATGAATGTACGCTACACCGGGTGAGCTAGCGAATGTCACTCCGTCGATCTACAAGGGACCTCTTAGGCGATAGACATATTCCATGAGCACTTATTGCCGCTAGCTCTTCATTAACTATGACGACAGAGGCACACTTTTGAAAGACATCTCCGTAACTTTGCGAACAAGAAACCAGAAATGCTTGGTAATAGCAAGCATATAATAATAAATATATAGCGTCGTTCAATAATTCGAAAGTTTGTGTGACATTATTGGACTATGTCGGAACTGAGGGATGATGTCCCTGAACCGAACCAAAAATTTCTAAGTCCACCGACGCTATCAGTTTCTTATCCGGCATCGCAGCATTCTGGTCCGACGAAAGAATCTGTAGAAGATCAAGTCAGATGACATACACAACAGCATATGTTGTGCCGAAAGGGAAAGCTCGAAATCCTCCGAATCCCTTTCGGTATCCCGTCGGACCGGATGAAATTTTCGGACGTCCGTACCCGCTTCTGCGGAGCGTCCCGACCCAGCATCGTCGGATAAAACATTATGCGACAGATTCAGTTGTTGCTGGGATGCTGCGATAAGCTGTGCTATTTAGGATAGCACATCCATCCCCAAGGCCTGTGCAGTAGCGGTCTTACGATGCATTGCCGCCGGAAGCTCCGTGTACGTTGACTCCCGCACACTTCCTATGCGAACGTCCGGAGTCTGCAGGCCTCGTGTCCCTGGCTACCGGATGGTGTGACCTGGTCGCCGATGATTCTCTGACTGGCGAAGCTGACTGGATATCCGAGGTCACGTAGCCAAGAGCGGTCGTGTGCGCTACCATGAGAATGAGGAAGCCTTATTGACAGTCTCTCCGGACTGACTATATGTCGGAGCGTCCCGAGCGGCGGACATATGCTCCGAATGCGAAACATTTTGTACCACAACATCTGGGGCCAGATGTTGCTGTATGAGAGAGGGGCCTCTCTCGCTCGCCGTCCGGATGAACCAGAATGAGCTATGAACTGGACTAAAAGGCTTCCTCCGTTCTCCCTCTAATCCGCCGTCACTGGGTGTGCATTTGGTTGATTTATAGTGCTCGCATCACCCCAAAACTCCTTCTAGACCACAACGGACGAACCCGGCTGCCGAACCATTCGATGAATGGACGCTACACCGGGCGAGCTAGCGGACGTCAAAGGCCGTCAAACCTACTAGGGTCCTCTTAGGCAATTGGCGTATTTACATGAGCACTTTTCCGCTAGCCCTTCATTAATTGTGACGACGGAGGCACACTGTTGGAAGACATCACAGATACATCACCCTAATCTTGATCGTCTGAAATAGAAATTGATAAAGTAGAGTGACACTGCGGGGAAAGGACCGGATTGTCCAATTCCCCACTAACATACCGTGACATACGCTTCCCATGTAGTCATCGAAATCATCAGATACAGAACAGGAGTTAATGCGAGTACACTGACTACATATAGAATGATTATAAAAGTCAGAGGAAGACTTCCTCTTATTACAATTGATCAAAATCCTTTCAATGTGAAAAGAAAACAAAGTCCTGGTACTCGCACCAACCCCTGACAATCAAAATACATAATAATAATATGATCCATTAACATAGAAAAAATAATTGAAATCAAAATATTTTGAAAAAATATTTTTTCAGAACAGCCCAAGTTTCTGAAAAGTAACGTTGAGCCCCAATGGATCCCAAGCCTAAGTGTGGACAAAAAATTTTAAAATATTTTAAACAATTTATGCAACACTTACGAACAATAATAATATATCTAGTTATGATTAAATTAACATCAAGATATTATTTTCAAGAAATCCCCCCCTCACACAGAGGGCTGTTGTAAATGTAAACAATGAGTGTAAAAACACTAAAATAAGACTCCAGGCACCCAGGCCCGAAATCAGTTACCAAAAATACACTATCTGATGCAAAACAGAGACTTCCAGGGAAGAAACTGCAGAACATCAGATGGTAGATGCAGAACACAACGCCTAACCACCCATAGGTGAAGACGTAAACATGGGGAAAAGAACAGAATTCATTCTGTTATTAAGCTAAAACTCCCAAGAAATTTTAGTAATAATAATTACAGAAACTATGCCAAAAGCATGGGAGAATAGCAAGAGGGGACATAAAGGAAAGGGAGAGAGGAAAACACTGAAAAATCAGTGTAACTAAATAACAAGAATGACAACAAAATGGCTGCTGCCTCGAAAATAGGTAACTTAACATAATTTCATTAAAAAATTTTAAGTTACAGCCCTGATAATATTCTGTCACACATTTTTCCTCTCCTCCTTCTATATCCTCCTTAGAATCACCATTTCACTAATATTTATGTGTCTGGCATCATTTAAACTGAGATTTACAAGCACAAAGATCAGTCAGATGTTAACTGATGAAGGGCCAAACTAAGAATGATTAATGGCGCCAATTTCGGAACGTCCTTGACACTGCGCATGCGCAGTAGAGGTGAAGTGTGGAGGGCCATTCAGGACATGTTTTCCTTGGTTTTAGATGCAAATTTTGGGGATTGGGGGGCAAAATTTGTGTTTAGCCCTATATTTTAAGATTTAGCACCAGCTATGTCTGGGTCATTGGTACAGTATAAAAATACTGATTTTTGCATCATCGGTACAAAATGGCCACTGGCAGCCATCTTGAATTTCGGACCACACCTAAAAACACTCGTTCCTGTCCCAGGGTCATAACAAAGGTACACAAGAAGTTTCGTAAAGATCGGTTCATAAATACGACCTCTAGCCCGAGCCATAGCCAATTGTTGATGTACGGACAGACGGACGCACGGACGGATGGATAGACGGATGACGGGCCATGACAATAGCTCAAATTTGACTTCGTCAAAGTTGAGCTAAAAATGTTTAAAATGCAGGGTATGAGGGGGTTAATCATGGAACAATGATACTGAGGAACATGTATAATGAATATAAGTGCCATGGGAAGAAAAGGAGCACAGCAGCTGACCTACACACTAAGTTAAACATGAAATTCCGAGCTAAATAGAAAACTAAACGCAACTAAAAATGTCAAGAAAAATGTTTAAAATACAGTGTATGAGGGGTTAATCATGGAACAATGATCCTGAGGAACATGTATGATGAATATAAGTGCCATGGGAAGAGAAGGAGCAGAGTTGCTTACCTAAACACTTAGTTAAACATGAAATTCTGAGCTAAACAGAAAACTAAACGCAACTAAAAATGTCAAGAAAAATGTCTAAAATGTAGGGTATGAGGGGTTAAATCATGGTAAAATGATAATAATCATCATATAGCAGCATTATAAAAGCCATGATATGGAAATAGGGCGAATAAGTGACCTAAACAGAAACTTTAACATTATTGGACACGTACGCTGAGGCCGACGCCGACGCCAACCGATCGAGCCATGCCATAAGCTCACACAACTAAAGTTGGTGAGCTATGTTGCTATTCCCCTTATCATTCACCCAACTACGAACTGATTTGTTGTGTCAGTTGCAACACAATATTTTTGTGAATATTTTGTTCCTATTACTTATCAAGCAACAAGCTATATGTTCATTAGGTGAACGTAGATCTGTCCTTCTGGTTTTATTGGATCTTTCCGCTGCCTTCGATACCGTTGATCATTCCCTTCTCTTATCCACAATGCAACAGCTTGGAATCAACGGAAAAGTTCTTGCCTGGTTCCAATCTTATCTCTTGTTACGTGAACAACAAGTAACCATTTCTAAAACGAACTCTGACAGTAAAGTATTAACGTGTGGAGTTCCACAGGGCTCCATTCTTGGGCTGATATTGTTTACACTTTACACAGCATCATTGGGAAAGTTGCTGAGGCAGATCGGTGTTTCTTACCATTTGTATGCTGATGACACTCAGTTGTATTTGTCTCTAGACCCTTCAATTGGATCTGACCCCATTGCTTCATTTTCGATGATGGAAGACTGTGTACACAAGGTTAGGGACTGGATGGCCTGTCACAGACTTAAAATGAATGACGATAAGACTGAGGTACTAGTCATATCGCGTTCAGAGTCCATCAAATTTGCGACTGGAGTCACTTGTTATCGGAAATTCCACACAAAATGTATCAAACCGTGCTCATACCATTGGTGTGATATTTGACTCTCATCTATCAATGGAGGAAAATATCAATACTATTTGCATGCGCTGTTTCATGCAAATTAGGAACCTGAGCTATCTTCGTCGTTACCTCTTCAGTAAGTCATTGGAAACTGTAGTACATGCTTTTATTTCATCCCACTTGGATTTTCCAACTCACTTCTTATTGGGTTGCCAGTCATATATTTCAAAACTACAGAATATTCAAAATATAGCTGCACGTATCATCACAAGCTCCAAATGCTATGATCATATAACACCACTACTAAAGAAAATTGCACTGTCTGCCTGTACGACAGCGGATTATTTTCAAAATTTTGGTTTTGGTATTTAAGTGCATTCATGGCTCAGCACCTAAGTACTTACAAGACTTTCTGGCAATTAAAAAACCTGAAAGGAAGTTGGAACTTGCGCTCCTCACAAGTCAAGCTTCAGATGCCCTTCTCTAGGTCCACTTTTGTAAATAACAGAGCTTTCTCTTTCGCTGGACCTGCACTTTGGAATAATTTACCAGTTCAGGTTCAGGGATCGAAAGATCTCAACCAATTCAAAAAAAATTTAAAATCACATCTTTTCAGAGAGGCTTTTGACAGTATGTAACCTGCAGGCCTTCACACCTTTCTCAGTCTGTATATTGCCTTCATAGTCACAAGCTCATTGTTTATTTAACTGTACAGCATTTTAGAGCACTTTGTAATTTTACGCTTTATAAAATTTCCTTATTATTATTATTAATGGTAATTGCTTTGTTTTGTGACAGGTCTTTTTCAAAGACTGTTTGGAGAGAGGGGAAGAGGGAATCCACATAAGATGCAGAAATTACAAACTCTTGTGTAAACATTTCAGAATAAACGCTCAATCAATCAGAGGTTATGTTTATTCTCTTTATTATAATAGGCACACGTGGGTGTGTTGACAACACAATCGGACACAAAATAAATTTTTTTAAAGTCTGCCGATGATATTCGTACCATATGTATAAAACTTGTGCCAGGCAATCAAACAGTAATCGCAATGGAATGTGGTAATAAAAAAGGGATTCAAAGTCGTTACACCATATATGGTTTGTAAGGTCAGTATCAACCCGTTTCTGCACTTATTTTCACCAAACCCACCCCTCGCATTTTCTACGCTCATCTGCGATCGTCTTTTAGTACATCCCTGGCAGAAGTAAATGAATAAACCCGGAATCGCCCGATCGATTAGTCCCACTGCCGGAAGTTATTTTGTTTTACGAAATCACTCGTTGCTTGATTTGCTGAGATTGGGAAAACAACAGATTGATGACAGGGCCGATTGATTATTTTTGCAGCCGATTACCAGGCTGGGGCTGATCGGCCTGGTCAAAATGCAAGCCCTGCCCCATGAAGTTTTTATGGGAACTCAAAACTCGAAAATAGGAATATATATCAAGCTTTCACCCTTATTACTGGCTGCATTCGATAATACACGTATTTCCTTACATTTGGGCAGAGTTTATTGATCCAAACTATGTTTTATACCTTTTTTATCGATATTTGAATACTCACAAAGCGTCAATGAATGTTTCGGTATCGTCCATGTTTTTGTCTAAATATAAAACAGTAAAAACAATAACCCGGTAATGGCGGCAAAACGAATAGACCTTTTCATTGATACAGAATTGGAAACTCAATGGCATTCGTGCAGAGGTTGATAACCTGCTCTGTGCGAAAGTGATCGAGTTTGATAATCTCCCCTGCGTGAATGCGATCGCCATTCCGATTCTACATTGATGAAAAGGTCTATTCGTTTTGGCACCATTACCAGGTTGTTGTTTTTACTATTTTATATTTAGACAAAAACATGGACGATATCGAAACATTCGCTGATGCCTCGCGAGTATTCAAATATCGATAATTAAAGGATAAAAATAGTTTGGATCAATAAACTCTGCCCAAAAGTAAGGAAATATGTGTACTATCGAATGCAGCTGGTAATAAGGGCGAAGGCTTGATATATATTCCTATTTTTGAGTTCCCATAAAAACTCCATGGGGAATTTTACCGCAGATGTGAATGGGACTCATTGCATGACATTGGGAGGAATCTGAACGTTGAGGGGAAGCCACTACGTTCCGGTGCTACTAGAAACCGGAATCGACGGGAATCGACTTTAAAGACCGGAATCGACTCATATTTTACTGATTTTTCGCCATGTTTTGTACTTTTACCAATGGCATTCTATCTAATAAGTTTCCATGTGCAAGATTTAGTAAATGTCAAAGGATTTCAGGGCACAGGAAGAGGTTAGCAAAGAGTCTTCCTCGTTTAAAAGCTTTTTTTTCTTTTGATCGAAACATTTTCCAAGGGAAGTAACTTGTCGCGTCATTTTGGACTCGATGTTTTATCATGCATGGACAATACAACTCAAAATTAATTATTGCTCGAGAAGCGAGAATATCAAACTTGAAGCTGACTGAAATGTGTGTGGGGGGGGGGGGGGGGGGGATTGGGAGGGGGTCGGGCATCAAAACGCAAACTAATTAAGATTAAAATTTGCTCAATTTGAATGAGAAATTGAGCGAATCGTCATCTTGGTTGGTTCATGATTGTTCAAAAAGAAACCCACACAGAACTCGACATGAGAAGCTTCAAAAAAGTGTGTGTGTGTATGTGTGTGTGGGTGGAGGGGGGGGGGGGGGGGGGCACAATTGACCGCAGGGTTATAGGTTGAAAAATAAATTTTTAGGGGCTCGATGTGAAGGATGGGGTGGGGCATGGGTTGGAGGGTACTTTGTCACCAAGATGATGTCGTGAATACGGAACGAAATTAAGTGCAACTTTGGAAAGGGAATACATGCACACATTTTACCATAGTCCAAACTTGGATCCAAATTCCGTAATATAGGCCTAATTTTGGGGTTTGGTACGTGCAAAGGACGTACCAAAACCAAAAAATTATATTACGGAATTTGGGTCTAAGTTTGGACTAGCTTTACTATTACTATAGTCTGTTATGACAAGTTGTGAACTTGCGATGTGCAATATCTCAATATATATTTAAATGGACAGCGACGCCGACACTATTGTGTTAATTGCTAATTTTGTTAGAACTATTACTATCCCCCACAGTCAATGTGGCCATAGGAGTTGTGTACGTTATGTCAGAATACATCCTGTTAGGGTACCCATAATTAGTGGAAAAGTCGGGTGGGGGGGGGGGGGGGGGGGGGGGGCACGTAGGAACGAACGAAGGACTAACGAATGAACGAACGAATGGATGAAGCTTCTTATATCACAATTAGTAGGAACGAACGAAGGATTGAACGAATGAATGAATGAAAACTTCTCATATCACATAATCAGTATATAGGAACGAACGAACGACTGAACGAATGATCGAACGAATGAATGAATGAAACTTATCATGTCACATAATTAGAACGAACGAACGAACGAACGAACGAACGAACGAACGAACGAATGAAAGAATGTTATATATCTACACCCGGTTATAATTGTTATTCATTTTAATTTTGTATCTATGTATAAATAATAAAATAACTAAAATTGAAAAAGCGGCATCTTCTTACTTTGTCAAATGACCCAAGTTTTAATGCATGCCTCTGCGATAGAAACTTCGTGGGTCCTAAAGGGTCCTACTAGAAACCGGAATCAGCAGAGAGGAGGAGAGGGGAATGCAGTTATGGGCCTTCTTTTCCGCCCCGCGGTTTTCTCTGAGAGAGCGCAGGGTCGAGTTCTGTGCGGGTTTCTTTTTGAACAATCATGAACCAACCAAGATGATGATTCGCTAAATTTCTCATTCAAATTGAGCAAATTTTAATCTTGATTAGTTTGCGTTTTTGATGCCCGACCCCCTCCCAATCCCCCCCCCTACACATTTCAGTCAGCTTCAAGTTTGATATTCTCGCTTCTCGAGCAATAATTAATTTTGAGTTGTATTGGCCATGCATGATAAAACATCGAGTTCAAAATGATGTGACAAGTTACTTCCCTTGGAAAATGTTTCGATCAAAAGAAAAAAAACTTTTAAACGAGGAAGACTCTTTGCTAACCTCTTCCTGTACCCTGAAATCCTTTGACATTTACTAAATTTTGCACGTGGAAACTTATTAGATAGAATGCCATTGGTAAAAGTACAAAACATTGCGAAAAATTAGTAAAATATGAGTCGATTCCGGTCGATTCCGGTCTTTAAAGTCGATTCCGGTTTCTAGTAGGACCCCTACGTTCGGGTCGCTGAACTACCTAAATTCCTAATTATGGTACATCATGATGGTTTGGGCCTGGGTTCTGGTCTCTTGTAACGTTGTGTATTAGTCCAACAGTTCACCGTTTAGAGTTCTCAGCATGCGGAATACCCGTGGAGTGGTTATAAAGTCCTCCGTTTATGTCGCGCACCTGTGGAGTGAACCGCTGTTTTAGTGCCTCGAATTTGGGAATGGAAGGAAATTAGCTAATATTATTATTATTACATACATTAAACGATCTGATATCGAAGCATGAAAATAAGTTAGTAATGCAGGGTAGCTTCAAATGTCGGTGTGTTTTTGAATATTGAAAATGAATCAATTTAAAGCGCAGTTAAAACTGCATTTGCTGCAACTCTTGGATAAAAACAAAAATCGTCAAAGCGTGGGGTAACCCTCCGCGTTACCTCCCCTTGAATCCGATAATGAGTCAACTGCTCAGCTGCAGCAACAGATAAAAATTAATTGGGATTTCTGTGCCAATTGCAGAAGACTGGCCTTGAGGAGAGCTTCTGTTTTCAATAAAGTGGTATAATTATAAATGACCTTATGTCGTAGGGTAGATCATTGAATATGATCTAACTGTAGTCGCAATGTGACAGGTTAAAAATGCCAATTGATTTAATCCAAACCTCCACTCTATTCTTTTCCAAAAAGCTGGAACGTTTTCAACCCTGAAATACAACAATGTAGACTACGGTTGTCTCGTTTACTATAAAGATGCAATAATTAATACAACTTTAAATTCACATTCTTTCATTATCAGCGGTGCTAATCTCTCTTGTCCCGACTGTTTTTCAACATAAATGGATCCCATCTTCCGAACCTATTATTCTTTCTTTCGAACTATTAATCTTTTAAATTGGTGTGACCAAAGCAAGAAATGTTTCTGGTCAGTGCATAAGTAGTGTTTTTATTCAGACAAACGCTCCGAGGAAAACACAATGAAAGGATTTTGATGTCAAGAAAACTGATGTGTGGGAATGACAGGAATGACGCATCAATCTCTTGTGTCTCCACTGCATCGTTTATGTGCAAAATGTAGATTGGTAGGGGTGATCCTCAGTAAACAATGAGTACGGTAGTATGTATATATCACTTACCTTTTTCTTATTTTAAAACGCCTTGAATGCTTAACAACAATATGTAGTTTTAAATACTGTACACCTCTTTATATTTCCAAGTTTAGTATTACAAAATACCTAGAGGTTCTCTTTCTAACCGAGGGCAACATATGTTGTTCAGACTGCGCAGAAATGGAAATCCAGAGAACATTTGGCATGCTAATCTTTTAAGTAAAAAGGAAAAATACAGAAAGGATATTGAGACAGGGAAGCGGAAACTGATTTGTGAAATGTCCAATCGAGAGCAAAGAAAAACGAGAAACGAGTGGCAAAAGAGGCAAACATAATACCGTGAAGCATCGAAAAAATTATGCTAACTTCACGAACATCACTTGTGGATGGTTCTTCTGAGCAACAGCCTTCCTCTAGGTATTGGTGATTTTGCCATCGTCAGGAGCCAGAGAAGGTTGCCCGAGGGCAAGAGTGTCCCTCTGACTGTCAACATATTATTAGTGAGAATGTAGAGTTCATCTTTCCAAAATGCCAGCGGAGACAAATTGTGCACCCTTACACGTATATGCTTCCAACGCCCCTGCACCACCACCCCGTACACTTTGGAAACATGAGTGGATCACAATTGCCTCAAGAAGTGATGTCTCGAACTGACGAATCTAGTCTGTACATTATGCAATACGACAATGATTGTCTGCCTTGCAGTAATTTTTTTTTTCTTTAGCAGAAAACAAATAACTTCTGATGTAAATAATTTTGTTCAATATGAAGAGCTAAAGAGAAACGACCACAAAGCCATAGCGTGAATAGGATTTCATTATTACAGTGGTTGCTTTGCAAAAGAAATTCAAACGAGGTTGGTGTTGGTGGTGGTGGTGGTGCCGGGGGAGGGGGTCCGCTAGCTCCCTCTTCTCAGTGTGGCTTCTATATTAACTTTTACAATGAATTATAATCCCCCTATCCATTCTCCTTATTAACAACCCACCCCACTCTTACATGCCATGAGAAATATGTCGTGCAACTGCTACTACACTACTACTCTCAGTCCTCCTTGTATAGAACTATTGCTCGTCATGATAAAAACACCCCAACATGGCCTACTACTACTGCAGTATACTCACCCATGCGACCCAGCAGTGTAACTTGATTACACCTTTATTGGTGATCAGAAATGGATGAAATACGAATCATTTATATGGATTTTAAAAAAATGCTGCGGGCTTTATGATTCTCAATACTTAACAGATTTGTCAGGCGCAGACAGGTAAATGGCCGTTTTCATGCATTTATTGCAGCAAGCATTTCTCACCGATACCCCTTGTACCAATACAATGGATATAGGAGTAGTGTTCTTGCATATACTAGTGATATTTTTTAAATGAATTACATATGTAGTGTGTGAGTGGGAGAGGAAGTGCTAGGAAATGAACAAAATTTAGAAGAAAACCAGAGGGGTGGAAAAAATTTGCAAAACACTGATGCCGGGGTATGTGGGTGGTCAAGGAGGACAATTTCCGATGCTTGCAAATATTTTCCTCAGACACTTTTGGGCAAAATTGTATACCATAATCAGTGAAGTATCATTCAAGAACCAATAAAAAGACACTCAAGTTATCAGGGGGTACCTACCATGAGTTATATACGATTATAAAACTGTTATTGTGGCTGAGCTAGGATTCGGCTTATAGTGATACAATGTATGACATATTGAATAATGCAAGTTAAAATGCATCACTAACACTGCACTCTAAGGATAAGTTATCTTGAGGGTGTTCCGTTTGATTAAATTTCTAATATGTTCACCCTGGTGAGATCGGCTGGCTTAGATGAGGAGCAAAGACAATTATGTGAAGTCAGGAACAGTCACAGAATTCAGCTGCAGGAACAATTCTGTACAACGATGTATCCAGACCTATTACGAAAACACCAATGACTCTTATTGCCATTGTAGGAAGTATGTAACACAAAAACTACAAAACATTGAACCTAATTGAACTGCTAATTTTTTTCAAACACATCTGAGAACACATGTGTCAACAAAATCATGTACCAGACCATCTCGGACTGGACTTAAAATAAATAATAAATCCCCCCCCCCCAACCCAGCCATTCCCCACCCAAACCTTCGTCAAAAAATCAACAATTTGTATGATTTTTTACAAAGCTCTCTGAACTCTGTCGAATGCCATATATATTGTTGTTTTCTACATGTCTGAACACATGGAGAGATAACTATAGGTAAAAAGTTAATGATATGACATTCAAGAGTGTTAATGAATTACAATAGAACATGCCTTAACAGACTGATGTCTTTGGAGACCATGTTTTATATGGACATACCTGAACATACCAGCTTTACTCTGTATTCGATTTGTTATGGGAGACCATCTGCCTTAAGAGACCACTTTGGTCTGATAAAACGGATGTTCTTTCAAGACCTGTCCTACTGTACAAGGTCAATCACTCAATACTGTATGATAAAATTGGTTATGGTGCAGTATTGTGGGAAGGATGATGCAGAAGCATGTATTTAGTGGGGGTGGGTGGTTCAGATAACCCCGGAAAAAAATTTGTAAAAGTGGAAAAAAATGGGTGGGTCCTCCGACCGGTTAAAAACAAAAAACTCGGCATCGGTGTCTGCAAAGTTTTTCCTACCCCCCCCCCCCCCCCCCCCCCACTCATTTAGGAAACCCATTTTTTTCTACAGATCCAGTGTAACTAGCAAACGACTTGTATTTTAATATCAGTGATCGAGAAAGTATTGAAAACTATCTGCAAGGTAGGTTACAAAAATCTTGAATATGCATAGATATTGTTACTGCGGGTGTGCAATTACCGATTTGAAGTACGAGGACGAAACATTGGGGTTTTACGACTATATCTGTGAATTATAGTGATGTGAAGCCAATAACTTCAATAACAAAAATGAGAACAACAAGTTACAAAAAAGCAGCGCACGAACTACCGATGGTACTCATTTGGCCATTTCAGGGCTGGGAGGGTGTTATTTTCAGGAAACATGAATGAATGAATATTTAATAGGTCTGAAAAGGAGTAGGGTGCTGTTATTTTATACCATTCAGTGCAGATTAATATTTTGTTATTTTTAGCACTCTGATGCTAATCAATAGGAAAACTTATTCTAGTCCACACAGTAACCATAAGTTTTGCTAGATCTTTCAGTCGAATCGGAGTAGTTTATAAGTATGTTACATGGCATACTCTTAAACTTTGCCCCTTTGTATGTGTGAGCAACAGATGGTGAAGAGGTTGTAGTTGAGTTATCTTTCTCATCTGATTTCAATATTGTTCTAAGGCAATGAATTCTCTTTGCACTTAGGACATTATTGAAATGAGATCGCGTTATTATCTGTCACATTCAGGGATTTGATGGAAACCTGTTAGCCGTATTCTGCGCATTGGTACGCCACATTCACATTTTGTTTGTTTGTGAACAAAGTTTTGATAGAGATGGACTTATGTCGAAATGATCATCATTATACCGCTTCACGTCTGATCCGATTTTCACGTGACTGAAAGGTTCCTAAATGATTCTATCAACAATTGTTGAAGAAAAACTGTTTCAATTTTCTTGAAAAATCCAATCAGCATCAGTTCCTCAGTATTTTTGTCATACAGAGGATGATATATGGAAAAAAAAACTATGAAAAAAATTATAATTTAACTTCCAGTTTGGATTCTGCCTTTTTTGGATTTTGACATTATCGTTTTCCTCGATACGCTAGAGCTAGTTATTCCTTATAAAACCTCGGAGCTCATATCCGATACAGTTATTGTCATCAAGGCCAATTTTCACCTCGGTCTGACATGGTGCGATATCGCAGAAACGACGTCGTTTTCCCCAACATTAGAATTTTTACCGCGTTTTCCAAATGCTAATTTTCCGCCAAGTTTCGCGTGTGTGGCACTCAGATTTGTCTTTAATGATCGTTCATTGGTCCCTCTTCGCTACCTATTTCGCTAATCGACGAATAGTTTCATAATTTTCGAAAGAGAGTGAAAGATGTGTGGTGAAATTGAAAACAATCGGTCTATTTCCAATTTCCGGCCGCCATATTGTTCACATATCCCTTTTGTTTCTTCTAGTTGCAATGAATTTGTGTATGCCCGATTAAAAATCAAATCACATTGAGAAACAATGACTTTTTACTCTTTTTCTAGCGAGCTGAAATCACCTCGGATATAATCTCTGAAACTGTCAAGTTGGACGCCATTTTTTTAGGCATGTGTAGTCTTTCTATTCATGTTATCACCCATTAAATGTGAAGGGGTATATATGAGCTTCAAAATTAGTGGAATGTAGTTGAATCCTAAGGAATGGGGCATACTCTATCAGCTCCCGGACTAGACATACAGTGTAATAAATGTTAATTTTCTATTTCCGGTCAAATTTCGGCGTCCATATTGGATTTTGACGTCATTGAATTCCTCGATAGGCGAGTGCCAGTTATTCCCCAAAATTTCACTGAGCAAATATATTTGATACAATTGTTGTCATCATGGCCCATTTTTTTTTTATCTCGGTGGGCTGTCGTAGAGATGACGCCGTTTTCCGAACATTGTATTTTTTACCGCGTTTTTTCAAATGCCGATTATACGCCAAGTTTGGGGTTTACAGCACCCAGATTTGCTGTAAGTGATAGCTAATGATCACTTTTCATTACTTATGTCACAAATCGGGAGAAGTTTTTTTATTTTTCAACTGTGAACGATATGTGGTGAAATTGAAGAAAAATCGGTCTATTTCCAACTTCTGGCCACCATTTTGTCCGCCATATTGGATTATGACATTACATCTTTACTTCCCCAGAATGTACATCGTATGTGAATAATAACAATAGGAGAAGTCTTCAAGTTCTTACTCATTTCCTGTCGAGACAACCATTGAAAAATATCTACCGCGACTTTCGTAACTTGGCGTCCATCTTGTTGTTGTTGAGCGACCACATTTTTCATGTTAACATTCCTTAAAATTTGGTATATAAGCTTTAAAACGAGCTGTGTTGAGTTGAATCCTGAGGGAAGGGGCGCAGGGGTACCCAATAAGCTTCCGGACTAAACCAACTCTGATTTCTATTCCTTGTAAAAAAAAGGCCAATGTCATGCTACACCCAAAAGAACAACGCCACCATCACATGACCTCAAACCATCGTCCAATTTCACTCTTAAGTTGCATAGTTTAAATTTTTGAAAATTCTATCACCAACAAGATGTAGCATTTCTTAGACGAGAATGATATTTTTAACCATTTACCCAACGTAACGACCAAAACCGGCCATCGCTATTCTCAAAAATCGCCAACTAATTTTCATTATGTTTTCATTTTTGTCTCAAAAACATAGGTTATGACCCTTCGTTGGAACGAGCTCGTTCCAACGAGGGGTCATAACCTATGTTTTGAAACAAAAAATGAAAAAAATAAGTTATTCAAGAATTTTTTTTTGCAAGTGTCGTCTGCTTTCCATGTTAGGTAGAGGGTTAAGCCAGTTGTATTCAGGATTCACACCTCGTGGATCTCCTGTCCTATAGCTATTTGGGACAAAATTAGTAACGCACTTGACGAAGGAAAGAAAGTAAAGCCGTCGACAAAATGTGGTACAAGGAACTCTTATGTAATTTGTAAAAGGCTAGTACAACACGCGATTTATTATTCTTTTCTCACATCGCTCTCACACGGTAGAACACAGAGAGTATATACAACAGTTGTGTGATTACAAATCGGACAGAGAATACAATTTCTTTGACCGCCCCACCCCCTTCTTAAAAGACTAGAACCCCACTTGCCGAAAAAAGAAACACATCCATCTGAAGTACTGACGTTGTTCCTATCAATTTTGTTCAGTTAACAATAAGGGCAGTCCGTCCCTGAATGTCTTCAGGCAGAAAATACTTTTAGCTTGGCTTGAAGTTCTCCCAAGGCTCCCACCTATCGAACACCATTTGCTTGGCTTATTGGGCGTAGTTGTTCTAATACACAATATTATGTGTCCATAACGTGTTGGGCACTATCTAATTTAATTCTACCCTATTGCATCTCCAATAATAGCACGCAGAAGAGGAGGAGCAAGGAAAGGCGGCTGGGGTTGCAAATACAAACCATCGGTGCAGAAAAAAATGTTCATAGACATGTAACATGATTACTTCCCCCCGCCGCAATCACCACCGCATACACTCACCATTCACACATTTTGTCGGTTTCTCCAAGACCTGACAATCAATGAAATGGCGTCCTGTAGAACATTTTTTCAGATTTGTTTCATACCGGGTCGATCGATCTTGAACACTTTTATTTAGCCCCACCCCCCCCACCCCCCCCCCCCCACACACACACAGAAGTACCACTTGAGCATCTAGTAGACTATACATATTTCCCCCACGCTTCATAACGTAACGCATACATATAGAGTTGTTTCTATTTTTAACATACGTATATGCTTAGTAATAGCCCTTGCACTTCCTTTCTCAAATGTGATGCATGATAAACTCAGGTACGAAAGTTTCGTCCGCCTATAGTTTGCCTCCCAGCAAATAGGGTAAACCGTCTTTTCGTTCCCCCCACATTGCTAGAGCTTTGAAAAGCTACTGGAAAGTGTATTCAAGTTCTGCTAGGTATAATTTGCTAATTCTCCCAGATCTCCATAACACTGAGTGTTCTTAGAATGCGGTAACACTTTGTGTTCTAGAATTTGGCGATGACATGGTGTGCTGGAGCAGACACGTTGGAAAGTCCTCCCTGAGGCCTTTCCAGCAGAGTATTACATCACAGCATACCGCCGATCAGATTAAAGGATGACATGAAATTAGCGACAGTAATCTAGACTGATCGTCTCATCTTTCGACATTTCCACTGATGTTCAATCACCATGCAATATTGTTTTTCCGACTTCTTGCCTCAAAAACCACACAATGACAGTGCGCCGCCTGAGTGCTAGAATGTCCCATGTCCCATAAGGGACATAGGACATTCTAGCACTCAGGCGACGAATGGGCTTCCTGAATAAGGTGGGGTACCTCTTTTTCAGTTTGCCTTAATTTTTCATTTGTAGAGGGCTGTGTGTGAATCCACACATGATATAAATGTACCAGTAGTGTACCCATCTACAAATTAGGTTATTAGCACACATCCTGTTTGAAGATCTTGAGTTGTCAAACAAGATATAATTCTCTATTGAAATTTGTGAAGTCTATTTGCTGATAAAGTAGTGAAAATGTTGACCTCAGTATCAAAGTTGATGGATAAGAACAGCCTTTGTCAACAATAACAATGTGATCTTTTTCCAGAAGATGACTAAGTACTTTTTTAGGTTGTTGCCTCAGGTGGAAACATTCAAAGGCTTTTAAATAAGACCTTTCTAAAACGGATTAGCCGAATTTTTTTGATTGGTGCTATCTGAGGAAATGCTTGAATATGTTTCCCATTCATCGACCAAACCACAAACGTCACGGTTTAGTTCCGTTTAATACGGTCGATATTTATTTGTGAATCCACCACATAGAAAGAGGAACCCCAATCTCCCCGTGAAACGTGTTTGAGTTGGGAGTACCAAAGATGACTGATTTTTTGTTGGGGTTTAACGGAACTATTGACAGCCGGGGTCACCTCGTATCGGACAGTTTTACGGGTGGAGGATGCCGGAGTAACCAGAGAGAACCACCGAACAACGGCGAACAACTGTCAGACTCCCTAACGTACTAACTCCTCACAAGCAGGTTAGCATTGGTTGAAGTAAGGTGCGCCTTTGAAGAGCACCACGCCTTAGTAGACAGCGACACCGTGTTCCCACGTGGGCAATTGGGATTAAGTGCCTGAATAAATGACACAAAGCAGTTGCCTTTGGCGGGGATCGAACCGTGGACCTTTCGGTTTAAAGTCCAATGACGTAACCACTGGGCTGCGCTCCCTCAACAGTGGATGATAAGTTTAGTTTTACACTTATTCATTTTACTAGCACACACAATTAAGTCCCCCAACTTTGTTACTGCTCTTGTTTTGCCCAATGGCGCACATTTGTAGCCTTACACTTCTATAATATACCTTGTATGGATCCGAACTAAACTTTATACACAGAATGCGTTTATCTCTGTACAATAGTCATATTATTCACCCGGTTTGATAGTTGGGAGGTGAAAGGCTTGTATGGACCGAAGGCCCGTGGAGAATGTGTATGCAACCCGCAGCGCTGGTAGTGAAGATTGTGGTTGGACAGTTTATTTGATGGAAGACGCTGGAATATACACAAACAAAAACAATCAAGCACCAGTGTTTGAGTTTTCAGCTTATTGACAGGAAACAAGCCAGGGACATTGGAAGCGGCCCGGCAGACACAGCAGACGTCAGAACCCGTTCTATAGGGTTAGGTTCTGGGAGGATTCCCACTACCCGAAAAAGAAGGGAAGTAGTCAGGAAGACTATTTATTTTTGTACCCAAGCGGCAATCTTACCTTAAATGGAATAGTTCAACGGAGATTCGAAGTTAGAATACACAACCCCGGACAGCCAAGAGTATCAAGCACTGTTAAAAGCGATTGGCGGTTTGGCTTGCTCAACGACCTTCGCGGCTACCATAAAACTGTGGCAGGCACACAGTTACTAGTGTGATGGTATATGTGTGTTGGATCGGACCTAGAAACTAGCCATGCCAATCGGTAGTGTTGTGGCTGTCTTCAACTTTCGGTGATTGTGAACTCCGTGCATGAATAAATTGCTGAGAAGCAAAGCTATGTGTACAAAAGACCGTCAGGCAAATTGATGCCATAGTCTGGCAAACGCGGGTCAATCAACCTCCACGCAACACACCTCTAAATATCTGAAGAGGGTTCCGTACCTTGTCGGATTAATATTCTAGGGCCAAACTAGTTTCGGATCGAACTGAATCTCAAATCGAATCAGGAAGTGGATTTCGAATCGAATCGAACTTCATCGCTCTTCAAGTTGTAGATATTAGTAGGTGATAATTGCGGGTGCAAACGACATGTACATGTACGGTACATGTACGTGTACGTGTACATGTACATCCGTGTACACCTCCATAGGATTTAGTGTTAAAATCATGTACAGGTACACGATTTGTCATGTACATGTACGGTACATGTACGTGTACCGTACATATACATTCGTGTACACCTCCCCCATAGGATTCAGTGTTAAATTGCGAGCAAAAAACGTTTTGTCGTTTCTAAAATCATCGTCTTACCGATTCTAAATAATCCGCGTCCGTACACGATTTTAACAATGAAACCCTATGGAGGCGTACACGGAAGAAAAGAATCAGAATTCTTGTGAAGTAATCTTAATAAACACTTAACGAAGTGTTTAAACGCATTTTCCGCTCAATTAGGTTTTGATGGTATAATTTTTAATATATTCACGATAGCGATCAGAGAAATTTGAAAATGAATGAATAAGTTCCTTTAACGTTAAAAAATAGAAAAAAAAACAGTTTTCTTTTATGTGTTGAAGTGTTTTAACCGTCATCAAAGGGATTCTCTCTTAATTCGACACTGAGTCAATGGTTCTTTGATATGTGAATGAAAATCCTTTGACAAAACGTATATTACTATCAAAATGCGTTAAATCAGAAACCGGTTTGTCATGTACTGCTTAAAACGTATTTTAAACTTTCCTAATTCAATCAACACGGAGTTGAGATGCGAATATTTTTAGTTTATGATATTAAAGACGGAAAGATTTTATTAACTTAAAAACATAAAAATATAATTAAACATTTAATTTTGAAAATAATAAAAACAATTAAAAACGAAAAATGTTTTTACAGATGGATTCTAGACACCGAGATCGAATTTTAGAAGAGTTTGAGCGTGCTAAGAAGGGCATTCAGTTGGCTGACAGAAGCAGATGTCTTGGTGAGATGGAACTCAAATGCGAAGCTACAAAAATATTTAAACCCGTGACGGAGGGTCAAGAGCGAAGCAGGAAGGAGATAGTTGAAGAATTGAGACCCATAAAGGAGAGTTCTTTGAGAATGGGTTCGTTGCCTCTTAGTTTTGGAAATCGGCATTCCGTTCAATCTACACCGGATTACGTTCACACGGGGATTCAAACAGAGGGCGACACTGATACAGCTTCGACTATCACCACCGATACAGCTTCGACTATCACCGCTGATAGCGTCGCATCGTCTGATGATGATGGCGGTAAGAGAGATCTGTTGTATGGATTTTATAAGGATTCGGAGGGAAGAATTTTTGTAGGAGACACAGAAGTAGATATTGGCGATGATGAATTGATCGTGGGTTCGAACAGATACGAATTGACTGATGGGCTGCGCAGATTGCTCCTTTACGACAAGCCTAGCGATTACTCAGAACAGGATTCCGACAATTACGGCAACATTCTGGTTCAGACCCACGCCATGAAGAGAAATAACGATGCCAGAGAGACGAGACCCAAAGCCAACAGAGGTTACAAGTGGACGAAAGTGGTGAAACCCATATGGGATATGAACAAGAAGTTCATCGAATCGGTGACTGGCAAAGGGGTGAAAACCACTTTTCTTCTGAGCGATTCTGACGCTCTGTCTCAGAGATTGAGTTTGTTGATGGCGAGCAGACGGGCTGGTAACACAGGATTAGATAATCAGATAGTTGCTATATGTGACGAATTGTTAAGACAGAAGGTTTTGAATAAAAACCACTATAAAAGGCTGATGAACGAATTGAAGGATTGATGTTTATATAATAAGTAGAGAGAAACAAACAAACAAACAAAAATAAAACAGTAAATTTTTACACTAGAATAATAAAAGTATTTAAACGGCAAAAACGATTTACCAGTGAAAAAACAAAATATATTATAAAAATAAAATATGTTGGTGATAAAGAACAGGGGATACGTCAGAACTTACGTTCAAGGCGGTTCTGGCATCGTCGATTCTATAATGCAAGCGTTCACGAGCGATGCGGGTAGAAAACTCGCATCGACTGCATTTGAGGTCAGTAAGAAGACGGTTTTGGATGCTGGTAAGAAAGCCGCTTCCGAAGCCAGTGGTAGGATAGCTTCTGTGGCTGGCAAGAGGGCAGCCGACCCGTTGATCGACAAGTTGATCAGTCCGCCGGCGAAGCGAGCTGCGTTAGAGTGAATGCCGAAAAGTTGAAAAGATTTTAAGGATGCTGTGGTACCCATACAAGATTTAGCCAAAATGACGAGTGGATCCAGATTGAAGAGAACTCACAACGGTGTAATATAAATAAATAATAATATTAAACAACTAAGTTTGAAAAAACATATAAAATTTGGGTTTGAAAAGAATCTAAAATAACAACAAAAAAAAAAAATAAAACAAAAGATGAACATTAAAGATATGTCTCGGAACGACGCTGTGACCAAGAGGTCGAATAACGAGTTCTTTCCCAAAAGCATAAGAGGCTTGATAGTGGGAAAATCGAATTGTGGAAAGACCAATCTGTTGATGAATCTGTTGTCCCGACCCGACTGGTTGGATTACGACAGATTGTTCGTGTTTGGCAAGAGCTTGTTTCAACCCCAATACAGATTGCTTCGAGAGTGCATGGATCGTAGATTGCCCAAGGACGTCATAGCCAGAATCTTTGACAGTAGGGAGGAATTCGACAAGACCGAAGCTCCACTCTCGACCATTTTGGACGGTGCAGCGACGGAGCTGATGAAAAGAAATGCATCTTCGAACGTCGAGTGTCGATTTTATGAGAACGCTAGCGACGTTCTGGATCCTAGAGAACTGAAATCGGAAGATAAGAATCTCATGATTTTCGACGATCTGCTTTTGGAGAGACAGAACCGATGTGAATCGTATTACATTAGGGGTCGACACAGCAACGTGGACTGTTTTTACCTGTCACAGAATTATTTTCGATTGCCCAGACAGACGATAAGGGAGAACGCTAATTTTCTATGTCTCTTTCACCAAGATCTCAAGAATCTCAATCACATCTACGGCGATCACGTCGCAAACGACATGAGCGCGGCGGAATTCAGGAGATTCTGCAAGAGGGTTTGGGATGGTGGACTTTACAGTTTCATCGTGATCGATTTGACAAGCAAATTTAATCGCGGAAAATATCGGTGCAGATTCGACAAGTTTTATGTTTCTGATGATAATAAGATAGAGCGTGAAAATAAAATTTAGAAAATAATAAATCTTCTAATAATTAGTTTTGAATAAAAAATAAAAATAAAATTAAATATAATGTTCGAACATGGAGAGTTGTTAGAATGGATAGCCGAGAATACGGCTGCAAAACAATCCATTCAAATCGTGGTGAGTGGCGATTCGACTCGATTCGCTATGAAATTCGAACCTTCCATCGAATTGAATAGAGAGAAAAGATATGAGATGGCGTTGGTGAATCTGGAGACTTATTATTCCTTTCCTAACGTCACTGAAAAGAATAACTCATTCAAGTATTCCAACGGAGTGGATTGGTTGGAGATTCGAATTCCCAAAGGGAGTTACGACATAGACGATTTGAACAATTACATTCAGACACGAATGAAGACGGATGGAAAGGGAAGCAACAAGATCAGACTCGCTCCCAATCCTAATACCTTACAGACGATGTTGGATTTGGAAGATAATTTTCGAGTGGATTTCAACACGGACGATTCTATAGGCAAGATGTTGGAATTCAATCGAAAGATGTATCGAGGCCACGCGGCATCTGAAAATACAGTCGACATTCTCGCAGTCAATAGCATTCTGGTGAACGTGGACATGATTGCTGGAAGCTACGTGAATGGTAGTGCTCAACCGATGATCTATTCCTTCTTTCCAAATGTGTCGCCGGGTTATAAGATCGTGGAGCGACCTCAAAATTTAGTTTATCTACCAGTGATTTTAGACACGTTGTATAGTCTCAAAACCACGTTGATGGATCAAAATGGTGAACTGTTTGATCTTCGCGGAGAGAGGGTGACGATACGATTTCACATAAGAGAAATATAAAAGCAAAAAAAAAAATATATTGTGTATATATATAGATAACAAAAATAAAATAAACGCAATATTAATTTTACAAAATTATTTTATAAATAATAATTATTATTAAACAAGAAACAATTGAAGTAAATATATTTTACAAAAAAAGAATTATGACAGAATACGTGATTAAAAACGTGAGCATATCCGCAGGACAGAGGAAGAAACTTAAGAGAGCGTTAACAACTCGAGGCGAGGCGGTGAGATTCAAATTCACTCACGAAGATCTGACGAGAGGCAGTCAGGATTCGATCGCCTGGACCAGAAGTCAAATCAAAAGGATGGAGAAAGCGATTCACGATGGAAGAGGGTTGACGGTGAGATTGAGTCCTGCTCAACTGAGATACAATTTGAGAATGAAAGGTGGTTTCCTACCGCTATTGGCACTACCCTTTCTCGGAAAGACTCTCGGCATGGGAGCTCTCACGGGACTCGCTAGTTCGTCAGTTGAGAAATTAATGGGTGGCAGCGGACTGTTTTTGAAGAAGGGAGGAGCCATGTGTCGCGTCCACGTAGACAACAGCGGTAAAGGATTGTATCTAGAACCCGTTAGAGGTGGCAACTCTCTGAGAGGAAACGGTCTCTATCTGAAGAGTGGACAGAGAGTTGAGCGACTCGGCAAGGGTTTGTGAGAATTCGCCGTTTAAGAATATACCGATTTTGAATATGTTATTATAATATAATATAAAATTATATAATTATATAAAATATAAATCATAGAAAGTATAAAATAATATATTTAAAATGAGTAAAAAGGTGGAGAAACAATTTTATCACCTGGATGAAAAGGTGGAGAAACAATTTGACGATAATGACGAATATCGCGAGACAGAGTGCAAAAAAACAAAAAAAGATGTGGAAAAATGGTTAGATGCTAATGATGGATATCTAAGGAAAGAACTGATGAAAGATATAGATAAAGCGCGGGATAGACTGTTGGAATTGAAAAGAATGAGATGCTTTCCACCGTCACCACTACCTTCTGAAGTGAATGGTAATGATGCGAGTGTTACCAAGAGATGCACAACATTCGTTCATAATTATGATTCGGATAAACATATGTGTTGTTATAAAAACGTATCATATCACAAAAAAAAGAAAAGAAGAAGAATCGATGTTGAAATTTGAGAAAAAAGGAAATGTTATTATAATATATATGGGCGATAGTGAAGAAGAAGAAGAATGAAACAAAAAAAACAAAAAAAAGTAATGAGATCTAAAGATGATCTCATTACTTTTTTTTTCCTTCTTCTTCGCTAAAAAATCAATCACTCTATTGTTTATATTTCCAAGTCCGTTATTAGCATGTTGACACTCGTGTATTCTCCTTTTTCGAAAATGTGTTGAATGTTTATCTTTACTCTTTTGAGTTTTTTTACATCGGTGAACTCGCTCTCACCACCCAATTTCTCCACGAGTTCGAGTGAGATTTTTGGATATATGTAACTTCCATAGAACAACGTCAGATCGTCCTTGTCGAATTCTTTATCTTTAGTGATGACGATTTTTTGCAGATCGCTTTGATACTCGTAAAACAAATCGAGCATGGCTTCATCCAATTTCAAAGTCATCTTATATCTGTCGTATTTATGCTCTAAGTCCTTCATCTCAATCTCGTTCAATTCGATGGGATCGTGTCGTTGTAATCTATAGATTTTAAAACCTAATTTCTTATTCGTTTCGACTCGTTTCAATTTCAATTCGCATCTTTTAGGTGTTGCTGCCATGATCGATTATTTAGTTTTTTTGGTTTTATGAATTCTTGCAAATAATGTATATTTTAAATTTTGTATTTTAATAATTTGTTTAAAAAAGTTTTGGTTTTTTTTTGCTCTTTATATATATAAAAAAAAAAGTTGTTTTTTTAATTTTTAATTTTCTTTAATGTAAAATTTTTTTAGTAAAAGTTTTTTTTCTCTTTATATATATATAAAAAGTTAAATTTTAACATTTCAATCTCTCTATTGTTTATATTTCCAAGTCCGTTATTAGCATGTTGACACTCGTGTATTCTCCTTTTTCGAAAATGTGTTGAATGTTTATCTTTACTCTTTTGAGTTTTTTTTACATCGGTGAACTCGCTCTCACCACCCGATTTCTCCACGAGTTCGCGTGAGATTTTTGGATATATGTAACTTCCATAGAACAACGACAAATCGTCCTTGTCGAATTCTCTATCTTTGGCGATGACGATGTTCTGCAGATCGCTTTGGTACTCGTAAAACAAATCAAGCATGGCTTCATCCAATTTCAAAGTCATCTTATATCTGTCGTATTTATGATCTAAGTCCTTCATCTCGACCTCGTTCAATTCGATGGGATCGTGTCGTTGTAATCTATAGATTTTATGACCGAATTTCTTATACGTTTTGACTCATTTCAATTTCAATTCGCATCTTTTAGGTGTTGCTGTCATGATCGATTATTTGTTTTTTTTGTTTTATGAATTCTTGCAAATAATGTATATTTTAAATTTTGTATTTTAATAATTTGTTTAAAAAGTTTTTTTTTTTTTTTTTTTTTTTTTGCTCTTTATATATATATAAAAAAAAGTTTTTTAATTTTAATTTCTTTAATGTGAAAAATGTTTTTTTGTAAAAGTTTTTTTTCACTTTATATAAATAAAAGTTAAATTTAACATCTCAATTTTAAAATTTTTTAACAAATTATCATTAATACAAAATTCGAAAAAAATATTCTTACAAACTCAATTTTGAGGTAAAAACAATGATCAAGTCCGAACATCCGAATTATAGTTTAGAACGTGCAAGACTTCAAATGTTTAAAAATTGGCCTTTGCATCTTGCTCAAAAACCCGAAGATTTAGCCGCTGCGGGTTTCATTTATGTGGGTAAAAGCAACAAAATTAAATGTTTTTGTTGTAATATACATTTGATGAATTGGGAACCTCACGACAGACCTTTACTAGAACATATAAATAATATTAAAAAAGGCGAATGTGATTATTTGAACAAGATCCTAACGTTGGGATTGATTAAAATCAAAGACGAAGAGTGGGATAAAAATAAAAACCAAAAATTATTGATGGATATGTTACAATTAGGGTACACTAAGGAACAATTGTACAATGCGTTAAATAACGCAAACAAGACCTTATCTCAATTTTTGACTTTAGAACATCTGATTAAATTCATGACACATGTGGACGAGTTATCGTCGTGTGTCGAAAATGAGTCGAGCAACACGAACACTTGTCTGCTTTGCGAAAATGTTGCAAACGTTTTGTTTCTACCGTGCGCACATTTGTGTTATTGTAAGGAATGTTATTCTAGAGACGAGAAAATGTGTTCGTTCTGCAAACAAGAAATAAAAGCGATCGTAAATTGTTTTAAATAAAAAACACATTAAAGAAAAAAAAATTGAATTAAAAAAAAATCTTCTTTTTTTTTATATAAATAGTAAAAACAAAACTTTTTAAACAAATTATTTAAATACAAAATTTGGAAAAAAAATATATTCTTACAAAGAGAAGCAAACAGATAAAAAAAAATTGAAAAATTTAAATGAGAAAACCGTACCTCAGTTAAACGAGATTTGTAAACTATTAAAAATTTCACATTTCATAAATCATAGAACTAAATCAAAAAAGATTGAAGTCATACAGAAACATTTGCGAAACGATGGAAAGGCAAATGAAATGCTGATAGCAACGACGTCAAAAAATGCATCGGTTGTGAAAAATGAGAAGAAGAAGAAAAAGAAAGTAAAAGGAATCGAAATGCCGACGTCGAAAAAAACCAAAAACGTTTCGATTGTGAAAAATAAGAAGACGACTAAACGAAAAGCCATTGAAGAAGAACTTCAAGTTTCCAAAGAAAAGAAAAGAAAAACTAAAACGAAAACGAAAACGAGTGATGCACATCAGATTCTAGGCAAACAAGATATATCGAGCGAACTTCGATGAGCAATAGATGAAGGGAAAGGAGAAGAATATCTAGCGCGACTCACCGCGGAACTATTTCAATCGAAGTCCGTGGAACAGGAGAGTGCGATCAAAGGCATTTTTAAAACTTTCGACGTGGTTCCCTCATTGAAGAAAATCGATCCGAAATTGTTCATGAAACGGGTGAAGAAAAAAGTATTGGATTTGTTTCGCAAATACATGAACATGGGACTAAAAATTAACATGATACTCCATTGCATGATGAATAAAATCGACGTGAAGTCCAGCGAGAGCATCGTGAAAAATGCATATTTCAGATCTAATGTTGAACCCGTATTTCAAGGTTCAGATTTATCGGACATTTTCGAAAAGATGAAAGACAAGATGTTGACGTCTCTCACGAATTATCAACATGAAGGTAGTAATTAGATGTTTGATGAGGTGTTGAAACTCGAAATTCACATAACTGAAAACAATTCATTGAAAGGGTCTTCCTACGTGAAATTACTGTATTTCTTAGCTAAAAAACAATCCGTGGTCAATGTGAGAAATAAAGATGATCAGTGTTTTAAATGGGCAGTCACCTCCACTTTATACCTGTCAAAATGAATTCCGATAGAGTTTCTTGTTACAAGGAGACTTCTAAAAATCTCGATTGGACCGGAGTGACTTTTCCAATGCAGTTAAAACACATCGAATGTTTCGAGGTTCAAAATCCCACTGTAGCGGTGAACGTCTTGGGATACGACGATGAAAAACAAAAGATCTATCCCCTCAGACTGACTTCATATCTCGGAAGAGAAAAGACGATTATTTTATTATTGATTTCAAATGGTGACAATCATCATTATTGTTGGGTGTCTAATCCGAGCGGATTACTGTCGAAACAAAATAATAAACATAAAGGAAAGATATCTTTATGTTTCAATTGCATGAACGCGTTTCACAGCGAAGACTCGTTGGCAAAACATCAGGAATATTGCAACGAAAATCAAGGTGTAGCCGTCGAAATGCCTAATCCTAACACCATCGTGAAGTTTGAAAATCACAATAGAAGGTTAAAAGTACCATTCGTCGTGTACGCCGATTTCGAATGTTTCACCGCGAAAATGAGTTCCTGTCAACCCAACGCTCTTCAAAGTTACGTCGAAAGATATCAAAAACACATACCTTCGGGCTATTGCATTTACATGAAATGCGCTTTCAACTCGCAACACGACATGGGTCCCTTCACCTACATGAAACAGTATGAAGACGACGACGTGGCCCAAAGGTTCGTGGAAGAGTTAGAATGGAAACTTCAAATGTTATACGACAAATTCAAAACTCCAGCAAAAATGATCATCATGCGAGAGCAGCAGGACGAAAATAACAGAGCCACCAAATGTCACATATGCAGACAATCGTTCGATGAGAATTCGAAGGAAAATGAGAAGGTGAGAGACCACGATCATTACAAGGGTTTGTATCGTGGCCCGGCTCACAGCAAGTGTAATTTAAAATATCGAGATGCCGTTTTCTATCTGGTGATGTTTCACAATCTCTCGGGTTATGACAGTCATCTGTTCGTGAAAAATCTCGGCACCACACACGAAGAATTAAATTGCATCGCGAACAGCGAAGAAAGATACATTTCCTTCACAAAATGGAAGCTCATGGAGGAGAAAAGAGTAATTGACAGAGAGACGTTGGAAGAAAAAACGAAATTCATTCGTAGAGCCATACGTTTCATTGATAGTTTTAAATTCATGTCGACCGCTCTGGAAAAATTAGTCGATAACATGAGCAAGGATAAATTTAAAATCATGAGCGAACATTTCAGAGAACGAGTAGACGTCATGTTGAGGAAAGGAGTCTATCCTTATGATTACATGAACGATCTAAAGAGATTCGAAGACACCGCACTACCTTCAAAAGAAGATTTTTATTCAAAATTATACGAATCCGACATTTCCAACGAGAATTCTGAACACGCTAAAAACGTGTGGAAATCATTCAATATGAAAACCATGAGAGATTATCACGATCTCTATCTGAAGACCGACGTTCTGCTCTTGGCAGACGTGTTCGGAAATTTTCGAGACGTCTGTTGTCGAAATTGCGATCTGGATCCCGCTTGGTATTTCACCGCACCCGGTCTAGCGTGGGACGCTCTGTTGAAGACCACCAAAGTCCAATTGGAATTATTATCCGACGTGAACATGTTGCTCATGTTCGAAAGGGCTGCGAGAGGTGGCGTCTCGATGATCTCTCACAGATATTCTGAGGCTAACAATCCCTACATGAAAGAAGGTTTCGATTCGAAACGGTCGACTAAATACATACAGTATTGGGATGCTAATAATCTGTATGGTTGGGCTATGAGTCATCCTTTACCAATTGGAAATTTCGAATGAGTAAAGGAACCGGAAGAAATGCAAAAATGGAGAGACTATCCTTGCATTTTAGAAGTCAATTTGAACTATCCGGAAGAATTACACGATCCACACGATTATCCACTGGCTCCCGAATGAATGGAACCAAACAAAGGAGATGAGGAAAAACTCATTCCCAGTTTATTTAACAAACATAACTACATCGTCTACAGCGAGAATTTGAAACATACATCGCAGCATTCGATTCGACGAAGAGCCTTGGATGAAAAAATACATCGATCTCAACATGAATCTCAGAATTCGAGCTAAGAACGATTTCGAAAAAGATTTCTTCAGACTCATGAACAACTGCGTGTACGGTAAATCGATGGAAAACATCAGGAAGAGAACCGACGTTCGACTCGTCAAGTCTGAGAAAAGAGCTAAAACATTAGTGACGAAAACCAATTACAAACACTGAACCATATTCAACGAAAATCTAGTGGCCGTTCACATGCAAAAGACGTACCTGAAGTTCGACAAACTGTATTATCTCGGACCGATCATCTTAGATATCAGCAAGCGATTGATGTACGAGTTACACTACGATTACGTCAAACGAAAATTTGGTGATAAAGCCAAACTACTGTTCACCGACACGGACAGTTTAGTTTACAAGATAGAGACGAAAGACGTCTAACGAGATATATCTCAGGACATGGTCGAGTGGTTCGACATGAGCAATTATCCTGTCGATCACCCGTCCAACATTCAATCGAATGACAACAAGAAGGTGTTGGGTAAATTTAAGGACGAGAGCGGCGGTAAACAGATCGTCGAATTCGTGGGCTTGAGACCCAAACTGTATGCTTATCGTCTAGAAGATGATGAAGAGATCAAGAAGTGCAAAGGAGTTAAAGCGTGCGTGGTGAAGAAAAACATCTCTTTCCAAGAGTATAAAGATTGTCTGTTAGGAAGTGGTCCGGTGTATAAGACTATGAAATCGATTCGAAGTGAAAATCATGACTTGTATACCGAAATAGTCAACAAGATTTCGCTGACGGCTGATGATGATAAGAGATTCATGTTAGACGATAAAATAAGCACTTTGGCACTCGGACATTGGACTTTAGATCTAATTAGAGATGATATGAATGTGGATGATTGGATTCCAGATACGATTGTGGATGATAAGATTCCAGATATGATTATGGATGATAGGATTCCAGAAAATCAAGAAGAATTATATGAAATCAAAATTATAGAAACTGATAGTGACATCGAGAGAGTTAGTTTAAAAAGAAAAAGAAAAAAAAAATAACGTCATTTTAGTGAATTATAATAAAATAAATAAATAAAAAAAAATATATACGCATTTATAAATAAGAAAATAAAGATATCCGTAGAAGGTGTCGTCGTACCTAACGAACCCCTATCCAACATCGATCTGTTGAATGTGGCAAAAGATTTGAAAATCAAAGATTTTCTATGCGTGTTTTCCAGAGATGCCTTGCTGAAGAGAAGACCTCGACAATCGGAATGCGGAATTTTAAATCTAGACGATTCATCGGGTGAAGGCACTCACTGGGTGGCGTGGATCAAGAACGGGAAGAAGAAAAATTATTATTTTGACAGCTACGAAATCTCGCCGCTAAAAGAAATAAAGAACTATTTCAACAAATCGATGGTTCGTTACAACACGGAACAAGTGCAATCATCAGATCAAGTGTTTTGCGGTCACCTGTGTCTCTATGTTCTCAAGAGATGGTCTGAAGGAGATTGGTTTCAAGACATTCTCAATGATTTACATTAGAGAGAGATTTTTTTTTATAGTATATATAAAGATAAAAAATTATTTTAAAAAAATTTTAATCGAATAAAAACGAAAAATAAAATAACATAGTTCATTTTTAATAAACTGCATTTGAATATATTTTTTCTAAAAAACAAAAAAAAATCTCACAACATGCCAGTCGATAAATTTGGTAGAAGTGACGACGAAAAAGTCAACCTAAGAAAGAAGAGGAAGACGTTCGAAGTCGACGATGGTTACAACGTTGCCAACTTGGACAAACGTTACATTCGGAGATACGAACCTCGAGAAGAACCTTTGAACATGAACGATAAGAAGCTCTACAATCTTCTCGAGCCGATAGATCTCGCAGATGCTGCGACTAAAAAATACGTCGACAGGGGGAATGCCAATTTCGAACGAATCCTGGTAGATAATTACGTGGATAAAACCATGCCCGATGATCTCGACTTGAAATCCAAACGTCTGGTGAACATCGTGAATCCCATAGATCCCACCGATGCCGTGACCAAGAAATACGTGGACAACTCTCACGCGAGATTCAGCGAACACCTGAGAAATAGATACGTTCAGAAAACGATGCACTCGGAACTGAATGCCAATTCTAACAAGATAATGAACGTGGCCACTCCCACGAATCCCAAGGACGTGGCGACCAAACACTACATAGATCTGGAACAGAGAAAGTCTGACAGACGAGAAATGAAATCGGATCTGAATGCGGGATTCAACAAGATATTGAATCTGTCGGAGATCAACGACACGGATGCAGACTCAACCGCGGTCAACAAGGGCTATGTAGATTCTGCCATGATACAATCACAAGAATACCTAGAATCACAAGTGGATGATCTCTACCTGAACAAACAATCTGGTGGAACCATGGAGAGTGGCATCAACATGAACGGTCACAATTTATTCGGTCTCGATCACGATCCCAAATTTGATTCCAGCGCGGTCAGCGGAAAGTACGTGGACGACAACTCGGTCTGGAGAAAGGGTGACATCATGGAAGGTAAACTAGACATGGGTGGACACGCGCTCACGAATCTACCGGATCCCGTGAACATGATGGATCCCTGCACCCTGATTTCGGTGGTGGAGAAAGTCAAATATGCTAGACAATTGATCACTGTGTGGGCCGAAGAGGCCGGCACCTTAGATGAAGGAAAAGCTGAGTGGTCTTTCGGAAATGGAGGTAGCGAATCGAAACATGGTGAGGTGGGATATCCCATGCCGCTGGGAGGTGAAATCCTTTGAATGAGTCTGGCTTCCTCGGATTTGAATAACAGAGCGGTCATCAATCTCATGGTGAATGGTGTAGAGAGCGATAAGAGATACAGCGTCGAAAAGACTGAGAATCAACACGCGAATGTTAGCACATTCGGCACGCCTCTCAAAGTGAACGCCGGAGACAGGATTAATTTCGTTATGAAAACCAATAATCCCGAAGCTGCCACTTCCGTGGTAAGTCTACTGATCGAACTAGTTCCTTTGAACAAACAGTGAATGCATGGAAAATAATGAATTAAAAAAAATAATGTGTGATTATTAAAAACAAAAAAAATCAACAAAAAAAGTAATGAGATTTAGAAAGATGTTCAATCTCTCTAGATCACATTACTTTATTTATTTATTTTTTTGTTTTTTTGTTTTTTAATAATTACTCATTACTTTTTATTTTTTTTTTTTTGTTTTTTTTTTTTTCACATTCGTCTCTCATCGAATGATCGACATCTTATTTCCATCCGATTCGAATTGTAATTCTCTGTCTGACAGGACCAGGGCGAAGGCTTCAGTTTTTCTCGGCACGTTCCTATCGAATTGCATCTTGATCTGAATGTCTGAGACGCTACTCTTGAGTCATTCACTCTGTTTACTGACATCGAATACGAACATGGGATACATCGACTTGTATTCACCGGGAGATATGTTAGGGTTGCTCATCAATTCATCTAGACCATGATACTTCTTTCTAAAATCAGCGGCGTCGCCGTACAGTCTGCAGAAATCATTCTTGTCAAACGACGTGTTGTAATCGATTGCTGGATATCTCGTGGCATTCAGAAAAACTTGCATGTTTCTCAAATGGCAGTGATCGAACAGCGACGCATTCTTTTCCTGAGACCCGTCCCTATCGGTCTGAAATGCAACCACGATGAAACGCGGTCTCTCGGAAGCGGATTTCACCATCAATCTCCAATCGAAGTAATTCGTGGAGGGATGAATGCTAGCCGTGTCGCACTGTCTCATTCTAAATCCCACGGGTAATTTACTCTTGGATTCTATGATCTTGTAGAGACGCGCTTTTTCCACGATCGAAGGCTCCACGTGCGGAACGAACCACGATATCTTGTGTAGAGTTATCTTACCCGCATTGGTCGCAGTGAGTCTCACTATTGCGTCGTCATTTCCTTTTCGAACCAACATCAGATTGTGTTTGAATCCGTACATGATCTTGTGTAATCGTCCACAAATCCGAAGATGTGTTTCAAAGGTATCCTGAACGAAAACGTTCCTTTAGGTCTGGACGTCTTGACGACGTAGTCGAATATCAAGGTGGCGCCGGCGCTAGCAGGGCCGACAGTGTCTTTCACCCACAACTGATTAAGTCCTCTGGATTTTGAAAAATCATCAGGATACGTCAAGAGTCCGAACATCGTGGTAGCCTGACTGGGATGAAACACAGATTCTATCTCTTGTCCGGATAGCATGTATTTTATATTACTGAATAGATGCATGATGCCATTATTGGCTAGAGTAACCGTGTCGTCGTCGGCGTAGTCGCTCCCATCTTCCTTGGTGAGACGTCCCTGCACCACTATGTAACTCTCGCTAGGATGTATGAATAGATCTTGAGTTTCAACGTTGATTCTTATCTCTCCCGCATTGTTCAAACTCGTCCCGGTTACCGGTTCGTATTCGTGAACCTCATATTCTTGAATACTTTCATCTTTCACTATGCTTTGTGCTATATCTAGTATATTTGTCATTTTAAAGGATTTTTAGTTGTTTGTTTATAAATTAACTTGCTTTCTTTATCTAAAAAATAGTTTTTAATTATTTTTTTTTATTATTTTTTTTCTCTCTTATATATATGTGTGTAAACAAGAAAATGTTAAAGAAAGTAAATAAAAAAAAATTTTGTTTTCTTTATCAAAACTTCGTGTTCTGTAATTGTTGTTCGTAAAACTTTCCGATGATCTCTTCTCCATCCAAAGCTTCGATTTCGTAAGTTACCGGATCGGTGTGAAATATTTTGATTATCACGAAGATTTCCGAGGTCCATCGAGGAGTATAACCCTTTTCGAAGTGCTTCTTATAAGCATAGATTCTCACTCAATCACCGACTGCAAATTTCGGCGTTCTAGACTTCTTCCTGATCTTAGATCTCTCAGGATATAGATTCGTGTAGACCTGTTTTTCATTTTGAAGATCGCTAGTTTCCGCGGGAGTCATCTTGATCGATCTGTGTCGGGTGTTGTTGTAATCTTTGACCAGACCGTTCAGAGCGTATATGTATTTCTTGGTCAAATTCGCCGTGAAGTATCTGTGCATCTTTTCCTTCATCGTTCGATTCCAACGTTCCACCATGCTGGCTTTCTCTTTGTTTTCGATCGAGTAGAGGTCGACCAATCGATGAACGTGCTTGTTGTAGAATTCCTTTCCCTTATCCACCCACAATTTACTCGGTTTTCAAGAAGATGAGTCGAACACGCTCTTCAGAGCCTCGGCGACGCAAGGTCCCGATTTATTCTTCAAAGCTCTGATCCAACCATATTTGGAAAACACGTCGATGACCGTCAATAGATATTTGACGCCCTCGTTCCACCTCGAAAACGATCTCGTGTCGACCAAGTCGGCAGACCAAATATCATCCAAACCCTTCACGAACACCCTTCTCTTTCAAAATTTACGCACTATGGGTTTGTGTAACTCCTCGGCCAATTTGCTCGTCAATAATCGTTTCTTCCTCTTTTCAGATGAGCTTTTTTTTGTACGCCCCATCCGAATCGACGTTTCGCACCGATCAGATTGCCGACCAGCGAACGTTCTATCTTCTCTCTCCTGGTCGGATTCGATATGCCTCTCAATTTCCCCAAAATGTTTTTATCGCAGACGTCATTGCGAGTCTTGGTGTCGGGATGTCCGACGTAGCACAGATCGTGATCATACGCGGCTGCGTCAACCCTATTCACAGGTTTGCTCCAAGATTTGGGTGTCAGATCGACGTTGAGTCTCTTGTTCAACTTCGTTCCAGGTCCCGTGAAACTGTGACCGGGCAGATGCATTTCAAAAGGTAGATTATTGATCATTTTATTCACGATGCCTTTACCTTTGCTCGCGTTCTTTTTTTTGACGAATCGTGTCTTGACAGAACCACACACGTCACAAATTCCGCGAAGCATCTGTCTGTCGTTTTTAGTTCATACTTCTCGAGAATTACTCGTCTCGGTAACTCTCTTACACTTTACGCAATACATTTTTTAAGAGTTATTTAAATTAATTTCGTTTTTTATTTTATATATAAATTTAATAATTAATTCTGTTCTTATTATATATATATATTTTTTTTTTTTCAATCGCTGCTCTTGAGTTCTATCATCTTACTGAATTCCTCCCTGGCCTCTTTCCTCCCCTTTTCCATGAGAGAATCCTTCATCTCTTCCTTGATGATCGGACGAGTCTTGATTCTCACGGCTTCTTTCATGACATCGTATTTCGTTTTCTCGCTCAATATTGCGAAGTATTCTCCGTCCGATATCCTACCATCTTTCAACGCCATAGAGATCATTTCGGATATCGTGTCGATCTTGGAGTCAGCCAAGACGCGAATCTTGTCATGTTTCCTCGCCTTCAGATATAATTTCCTACTCAAAAAGTTTCCAAGCGTGCTAAACAATCCGGCGGCGAGAGCCACTCCTTCTACGGTCAACACGATCGGAATGCCGACCGCAGTCGACAACAATCTGATGCCGGCCACGTGTAAACCCATGGAAATCGTGATGAGTGTCGTGTCGATCGCATTGACGAATTTCACGAAACGCGAATACTTCTTCTTGAGGGAACGACGAGAATCTCTCTCTCGAGTTAGATACTCTTGGATTCTACTGATTTGATCGATGCGATACCTCTCTCCTCTTTCATTTTCTTCTAGCGACGGTGTCGTCGGCAAAACGTCGATCGGCTTCTCATCCTCATCGTCCACTAACGTCGGATACAATTTATATCTGGTTCTCATTTTTGTTTTTTTTTCTTTCTAATATTAGATAAAAAATTTATGTGTGTATTTATTTTATTTTCTATTCTCCCTTATTTTATATCAACGAGAAACTTAGACGTATGCTTCTTTGAACAATAATTTCTTAACGCATCCCTTATCTTTTAAAGTCAGACTTTTACACGCCAATTTCTGTTCTTCCGAAACCGTGGGCTTGCTTTGATCCTTACAGAAGAGTAATCTCTTCCAAAACACGATCACTTCATTGATTTGAACGCGTTCGAACGCCGGTTCGAAATACTTGTTGACCATATCTTCCCTTTCCATCCACAGACACGAATGATTCTCGTAATCGAAGTCTAGATGATCCCGACATCCGACGCATCATTCTAACAAGAGACGACCTAGTTGTTCTTTCACGCAGAATGTGTAGGCTCTCATCAGCATTTTTAAAAGAAACCTTACTCTAATAGTCTGAGAATCGCTCATAATTTACGTATTTTTTATTATCTATTCGATTTGATATATTTATTTTTTTTAAATAACTATTTATTTATATTTTTTTTCTCTCCTATATATCAATCAAAAACGCGACAGTGGGTTGCGAATTCTAACACAACCTTTTTACACGAGTCGATTTCTGACCTAAAATACACAAGTGGATCTCCGTGTATGCCTCCATGGGGTTTCAGTGTTAAAATCGTGTACTGACGCGGATTATTTGAATCGGTAAGACGATGATTTAGGAAACAACAAAACGTTTTTTGCTCGCAATTTAACACTGAATCCTATGGGGGAGGTGTACACGAATGTTCCACATTTCTTACACGTACATGTACCGTACATGTACATGACAAATCGTGTACCTGTGCACGAGTTTAACACTAAATCTTATGGAGGTGTACACGAATGTACGTGTACATGTACCATACATGTACATGTCGTTTGCACCCGCAATTATCACCTACTGATATTGCTCCAATTACAAGCTTGAATATTATCAGTCTCCGCTCAAGTATTGTATTAACTGCGACGTATTTGTTTGGGCAATCAAAAAGCGAAATATTCTAAAACTTAAAGTATTCTAAAAATTAAAGTAATGTTAATTAAAGGGTCTAATGCTCTTCATTAAGAACCAAATCCTTCGTCAACGGTATAGACCTTTAGAGCCGAGAGTTACATTTTGTTTCGAGAAAAGTAGCACTTGAATATTGTCTGACAACATCACAATAATAACGTTTTCTGGTATCGTTAAGTTTATAGCATGGCGTTCGACGATTCACACAACTTTACGCCATTGCCCCGCGACTATGCATTTGTATTTTATACCATGATTACCCTTTCTACTATATATAATAAAAAGCCCATGGCATAAATTTTAGCTTTACACCCAACCGTGGTGAGCTTGCCAGCAATGGGATTTAAATAGTTAACATTTACACCTACAGTGGAACTACATCCAAGTTGACCTTTGGTGACCTTGACCTGAATGCAAACTTGTCTAAAGTTATCGCTCGTCGCCTCGCGAGGAGTGAAATGAAAGCGGCAATTATTTATTACGTTTTTAAATGAGTTTACCTCATAAGATACCAAACATTAACAAATATGCCTAGCCTCGTGTTAATAAAGCATCCATAAATCGAAATAGTATGTTGTTAAAATGAAAAAGGGCCCCCTGATTTGCGCATTTCTTTTTCCATTTCGTTTCGGCGATAAAATTGACAGCGAAAGTACCGCCCACTGGTGCTCATGTAAACAAAACAGATTCACACGTGTGTACGTCTGCTGCTCAGTAAAATCGAGAAAAACATAATAGCGACTCCTAATAATCTGACGATCATGGTATAAACAAAATATATCCAAAGTAGCTTGGTGTACCAAATGTTCACCACTCGTGGTGAACATTTGGTACACCAAGCTACTATGGGTTTATCCCATTTAAAACCCATGCCATTGCTTGTGGCTAAACTGCGTGTCCAATCATCCTCCTTGCTCCGTCTTAATTGTTTTCCCACACTCAGTTTCTCAATGACGGAAACAATAAGCGTGATAAGCAGTGGCCTGATTGCTTGATATCGTGAGATATAGGTTTATCTGGGTGGAAACAAATGTCTTGTGAGTGTTCAACGACACGTTCAACGACAGCTGTCGTCTCGTTTCTCCATCACATATACTAGTTCCACATTTCTTACAACCAAGAGCATAAACTATGTTGCGGCATTTACAATTTACTGATAGTTGTACAAAGGATCCCCCCTGAACTGGAAGCGTATACTTGTTGTAGTAATAAGTCCACATAACAGGAATAAAAGTAGTTTCAGAAGTGAAGCCTCTTTAAACTCTTCTTGCAGGGGTGTAGCCAGCAATTTTTTTTCGGGGGAGGGGTGGGGTGGGGTTGGCGGGGGGTCGCCCACAATGCAATTCAAGGATGAGAAGGCCTGGCAACTAAAAAGACTGAAATCTTGGCCAGAGGCCAAGCCTTGGTCAAATGTCAAGTTGGAGGAGATTATGGGAGGGGGTGACCCTCTCCCATAATCTCCTCCAACTTGACCTTTGGCCACCGGTTGTGGTCCAGTGAAGGGGCCTCCCCCGGAAAAATTCTTCAATATTTGATATCAGCAGTAATCAAAGATTTCATGCTAAGTTAATCAAATTCAATGTAGGCCTTTATTAGATTGCTGTGGAGAATATCGACCGCGGACCTTTGGGATTCGAGGGGGGGGGGCGTACGACCCCATGACCCTCCCTGGCTACACCCTTGATTTCTATCCTCTGGTCTCCTATAAGGGAGACCTGATGACAGAAGAAGAGTTCAAGAGGAGACACTCGGTGGTATTTTGAGAACATCTCGAAGAAATTTCCGAATCATCGCGATTTTAATTGAATTGAATCGAATCGTCGGGTTGATTTCGAATGAAATAAAATTTCGGAGGGCCCTACAAAATTCCTGAAGTGTATTTTGTGGCTGCCGTGTACTCGTTACTTCATGATCTGTTACGGAGAGACTGTAAATTTATTTATTTATTTATTAGGGTTTATTTTCACTTTAACACCCAAGGTCATATCGTGTCGGTGACAATTTTACGGGTGGAGGAAGCCGGAGTACCAGGAGCGCACCACCGAGCGACGACGAGCACATGCCAGCTCCCCAACATCGTAACTCCGCACTGCAACACAGGCAGGGTTAGATTGGTTGAAGCCATGCGCACCATCGACGTGCAGTACGCCTTAGTACACTGTGTCATCGTGCCCCCATGTGGACAATCGGGGTTAAGTGCCTTGCCTAAGGACACAACCCGGGAGTCCGAATCGATCGCTCAGACGATCACCCATCCAAGGACTGACCGGGCTCGACGTTGCTTAACTTAGTCGATATGACGAGAACCGAGAGAGAATGTAAAGCTGAATAGAATAGTTTTGAAACTTTCAAAAGGTTGACCAATTTGCCAAGAAAACATACACACACAGTGAAAAGATACGGCACTGTAATTTAATATACTAAAATGTAACAATATACTAAACTGTTATAACAGTTTACTAAACAGATATAACATTTTACTAAACTGTTACAACAGTTTAGCCAAACTGTTATAAAAGTTTAACTAAACTGTTATTATGTTATAGTAGTTTCGCTAAGAGACTATAAAAGTTTACTAAATTGCTACAACAGTTTCACTAAACGTTTACAATAGTTTGACTGCAGCGGATTGACGATAGTGGACAAGCCTGATGGTGCATTGCGGAAATCGTCCCACATCGGTGGACGCGGACGGCTGATGGTTACCTTTCAACACGGTAAGCATACATTCATGACAAGGAAAACGTCTGATGGGAAGATAACCCGAAACGTATCGTAATTCAGGTTTGATGACATCTGCGTCCACGAACGCTTCGACGATTTTGCGTCCTTTCGTTCCTTAAAATAAAAGTTCTGACACAGGGCCGAACCATTGTTGACCCTGAGGCTGTGGGTTCGTCACCTTTGAAATACTCTCAATATAACACACTACTCGGGAACGCTGATGAATTCCTCATATGTGTATCTTTCCAGACTCGAAAATCATTTTTTTCGCCAGGGGGTTCTTTCCTTCTGGAATGGGACGCTTTTTGGAAGATTTTACCAGCAATTGTTGCGTGAAGAAACGCCTGGAAGTGGACTTACGGGCGACAGAATGAACAAAAATTCTGAAATGCGGAACTGTAATACGGAGCAAAATGACTGAATTATTGCCGAACCACCCTATAAATGATTAATGGATTCACCCATTTCGTCGTGGACAGCACTGTACTACCCAGTGAGCCAGTATTGAAAGGATTGAAAGAAGCTCGATAAAAATACCATACAGTATCGCCAGGAGGTCCAATTTTAAATACGTTCTCTAGGCTTTCTACGGAAACCTTCCCTCCCCATACTGACAATTCCCGTCTGATGCTGCCGAGCCAATCACAATTTGCTATAGACGCTCATGCAAGCGGATCTCAAGTTCAGGTCGTCTTGGCTGAGCATGCGCCTCACCATCTTTCTTTCGGTGCCTCGGGAGTTGTGAAGTTTCTCGTACAAAAATACAGAACCGGTGAATTGGGTCAGATCTAAACTAACGATTTTTTCAAAAGATGTTCTAGCTCCCAGGCCACTAGTTTAATTCTGTAACGATGTATGTTTCAGTTACTAATCAATAACTCATTAGGGGATCTTGGAATAGGTATGAAAAAGTTGCTCGGGCAAGCAGACTGTATTCGACTGCTTGAAGTAGTGGGAAACAGGTATGATATTGATATGACCTGGGACCCGTAGCGACAGGAGTGTAATGGTAGGTACTCAGAGCCATAGTAGTACCACACGTTAGTAATAGTGGGACACTTTAGCACATAACAGAATAGTGGTAGCCAATAGTAATGGTATAAGGAAGTAATGGTACAGGAATGAAAAGGTAGTAGAAGACTATAGTAATGGTGTCTACAGTGGAAGTTGATCATAGGACAGATGATAGTGACGATGGACAAGTCAGCAGTAGTGGCATTGGAGCTATGAAGGTCATGGTTGCCCAAGAGGCATTGGACAAACTGGTACTAGAAACCATAACTATCATCAAATATATATCCCCAGATAAGTTTCTTCCAAAAAGTATCCCCAAACAGCATCCTTAAATAATACATTATCCTTAAATACCGAGATGAGCCGTATAGAGTCGTATGTGGAGTCACTCGGTCGAGCAAATGCTCGATAGCTCATTTACTCGGTGGGGTTCTAGTCGCCCGAGCGATGTCTGTTTTTGTAACTACTTATTTGCTCGATAAGATTCGAGTCATTCGAGCAATACCTATTCCTGCTCGACAGTCCTTCAGCTTTGAGAATCATAGAGACCTCCGTGATACACAAGGGAGATAAGCTCTATACGGGTAGGTACAGATTACGGAAATCTGATCAAGTCAATCTGACTGTTGATTATAATACTTTTAACTGGTAGAGTGCTGAATTATTTTTGGTCATCAAACTTTGTTCACATATCTTTGCCTTGCAACAATTTATGGGAGAGTGCCAAAACTCTCCCATAAATTGTAACAAGGCAAATCCTAACAGACTAAATAATTTCACTTCAAAGGTGATATGTAGAACATCCACAGAATATGAAGCCTTTAAGATGTGGTACCGACACTTCAGAATAAAGCCCAAATATGGGCTTCCAGCACACTACCAGTTAAGAAGGCAAAGGTCTCAACATGGGGCAGTGAAGAAGAGTAGTCAGAACTAGATAGACTGCTAGTGTTAGTGTAGCTAGAATAGGGTGTATAATAGGTAGAAAACGAGTATTCTGGGGTCGGGGGAGGGAGGGTCCGCGTCACCAGATACTCTCACACAATGGCACAACACTCAAACAGTCATATAACACTATGGCTATTATTATAAAAGGGATTCTTAGGGTGTCCGAACCAGCGAAAGAACTCTTATACAAGAGAACAACGTCTCCCAGTCCCATACCACTACATACTACTGTTGCTAGGCCAAGATGGGAGCTTTGTCAAGTCCGTTCCAGAGATTTTCGGACGTGGTTGGTGATTCTGGTATTACTCGGGTTCGTTCGGGTAATTAGATGTAGTCCAATCCAGTATAACGTAACATTTGAGGACCTTTCGGTCATATAGCACCACATGCTATTCTAATAAAAAGATTCTCAAGGAATTCGAACGAAATAAAGGTTTCGTTTTTTGGTGACTAGTGATGTGATGTTTTGGTGAGCACCACCCGTCCCATAGCAACCACGTGCCACCTTAGAAACCAAGATAGTGGCCTCCAATCCCCAAAACGGATGACGGAAACACGCATCACCCTAACAACGCGCGCTGCGCGTGCCCACTGAGACCAAGTATCACTACAGTAATGACGTGAAAACCTGGCCGCTCAGGCTGGTTATTATGACAACCCAACATGGCGAGTCTGAGTCACCTGATGAGGCACAAAACGTTCGAGCTACACTACTATCGTAGGGTAGATGAGTCCTGAAGGTGGAGGGTGGGTAAATTCTCGGTTGTTGAAGAGGAAAGCAAGGAGAATTTATGTGTTAGAGGTAGAGGCGTATACAGAAACCACACAAATAAACTTAAGACAATGGGGAAAAGAATACTCACTCGGCAAACTGCTTGAAAGAAATAGGTTTAAGAAGGTGTTCGTTTTGGGGAGAGGGTGGGATTACCAAGTATAACTTATGGGACGGATGTGATCCCTCTAAACTAAACTGCAGTGAGAAACTTGAGAGATTCTACAAAATGATGCTGGTCGTTGGACAACCGGATTATGTAACGCTAACGCACTGGAAGCAGTCAGAGGAGAACTGGTGGGGGGTGGGGGTGGGGGGTAAAGATAGAATAGATATGGGGAAATTATTCTATCTGAATTACCTGGTAAACTCCCAAACAGCAGATGGAGCAAAATCTTCTTTAATCGTATATGGAAGAACTCTACTATTCAGACAAGATAAACAAGGCAGGCGAATGGAGAATTACTCTAATGGGTCGGAGGACCAGTCAGACTGAGGGCCTGTATGAGCCAGACCGAGGGCCTGGATCAGCCAGACCGAGGTGCCTGAATCAGCCAGACCGATGGCCTGAATCAGCCAGACCGACGGCCTGAATCAGCTAGCTCGACGGCCTGAATCAGCTAGCTCGACGGCCTGAATCAGCCAAAAAATAACTCCAGTCCCGTTGATTAATTGAACCATAATTTCCATCGTTTGGGCCTCTCCAGATGATACTCTACGGCTCTATTGCGCTGATCATAATCCTTTGCTGAGTAAGATGAAGTATTCTGAAAACATCTCTGGAATGGTCCAAAACAGACTTTTATTCTTCTACTTTTGAGGTATAGTTTTACATCGAATTCTTCATTCTAGCAGATGAGCAAAGCCCGAAATCTTAGTTTCGAATCACAGATTGTACGCTTGTAAGAAGTATATTCAAATGGCCAGGAATGACCGCCATTTAAAAACAGGGACAACCTGACTGTCTGAAGATACTGTAGATATTAAAATGACATTCTTTTCTGTTTTTCTTAGCTGTCCTGAGACATTAAACATACCTTAAAGATATGAATGAAAACATTTGTCACCTGGAAAAATGGTTTTTCGGCCATTTTAACCACCCGACCCTACTCCACCTCCTGTTTTTCAGGTGAAAATACCACATATCTAAATTTAGTGAAACATAGTTCGGTAACTTACAACAGGGATCTATCGAGTATTACGAAGAGGGCCAACTGCTCGGGGTTTGGTTTAACGCTTTGCCTACCGCAACTATTCAAAAAAAGATTTTAAAATAAAATTGCAATTCAATTTTATTATTTTGCAGTCAAAATATAGCTTATGAATCTAAATTAATCCGCAGCTCTAAGGATTCCTTAAGTTGTATTTCTACGTGACTAATTGAAGTTGAACTTGATATCCCCAAAACTGGCAGAGATGCATTCGATGACACTATTCCTTAAATCGTTAAAATCCGTACAATGCACCTGGAAAAACCTTTCACGTTATCCCAGATTATCTCTTTCAGAGATTTCGCTAATGTCGATAGGAATATAAACAGAACCACTGGAACATATACTGTCGGAAAAAGAACACAAGTTCAGTTTTGGTAATATAATATTTTAATCCGTAGACCGAATGTACAGTTAAAACTAGAAGCCCTGTCATGAAATGCGCTCAAATAGTACGTCGATCTGCGCGTTAATCTACGCGTTATGACGATAGTAAGGCTATCACATTCTGTGCATATGGCCCGTGCACAAGCAATGGTTCAGCCAATGGACCTCCGGGTAACCCGGAGATCCATTGGCAGAAGCATTACTTGTGTTTGCTATGAGTAACCAGGGGAACCTGCCGTGCTTTGGATGCCATTCGATATGGCAATTGCGCGCAATTCCTACACGCAATTAAGCCTAGATAAGCGCACAGTTCATGACAGGACTTCTAGTTTTAACTGGAGTAAAATTTGATAGCTACCTCGGTGTACTATCTGTGGAGTCTTTGGTTAAAATTCAGTCTACTATGACCACGTTCGACGCTGCATGCTTTCAACAAATTTTTCGACAGAAGTGCATCCGGGCACCCTCACGTTCTATGGGCTTGAAAACCATACCAAATCGAAGTTTTGAATAGTGCACATCGACTGCACATTTCATTTCAAATCGATTGAAAAGCAGAATGCCGCGAATACCGTAATTGTCTGAAGTTGATATGGGTAGAGGACTATTTCTCTAATTATGCTGGGCTAATCGCAACGTCTCGTCGCCCAACAATTTGGAGTCCATGATAGCTCGTTTAGTTGGGCGCCTCAGAGCCACATTAAGATCAGTTGATGTCTCAGGAGCGGACGTCCGCGTGTTACGACACCACGTCAAGACAGAGGCATACGTCTCTGACACCATGTAACCGATTTCAGATGGAGACGGAGACGGCGAGCTAGGTTGCAGGCACTCATGGTCGCCAGGTGTGTCCAAGAACAGTTAGGAATCGATTGCGGGAGTTTAATTTAAGGCCACGGCGTCTCTACGACGGTCCGCAGCTTACAGCCAGGCGACGTCAACGTCGATTGCATTATCTGCTGGCACAGGCACCAAATCGGTTTCACTTGGCCCATTCGATACGTGTTATTCACTAACGAGTCTCGGTTCACGTTTTACAGGTCAGATGGACAACAACGTTGCTATCGACGTCGAGTTGAGCGATATTCTGACGCGTGCGTTAAGGAAAACGACAGATTCGGGGGAGGGTCTGTTATGGTTTAGGGGAATTTCTCATGGCGTGAAAACACCTCTCGTGGTCATCCAGGCCAGTCTTACAGCCGTGAGATATCTGGATCAGGTCCTCATGCTTCACGTCCTTCCACTTATCCATGCGCGCAACCTTACGTTGCAGCAGCATAATGCGAGGCCGCACGTTGGTGGGGTTTGTCGTGACTTCCTCAACCAAAATAATGTCCCAGTTCTCGATTGGCCACCCTACAGTCTAGATTTGACCCCAATCGAGCATTTGTGGGACGAGATGGACAGGAGGGTCAGGAAGCGCGTCAGCGTTCCAAACAACGTCGCTCAGCTCACACAAGTCCTTCTTCGGGAGTGGAATAATATCCCACAAAGGACCATAAACAACTTGATGGGCTCAAATGATAAGGAAAGTTAGTGCAGCGACTGCAGCTCGGGGTGGGCACATCCGCTATTGATTTTGATCAGGAAAGGGCGCAGGGTATCCACGTTTGAATGTTAACAATGCAAACGCCGTTTGTGTTAAGACAAAAACACTTGTCAGAATTTAATCAGTAATGAAGAAATTACATCAAAATCTAAACAATTAAATAATAATCCGTAACATATCTGTAATATTTACCCCCCCCCCCCCCCCCCGCCCCAAAAAAACAAAAAAAAAACTTGCGTTTCTTTTTTCCGCTAGTGTATGTTTTTGAGGCAAAAAAAAACCCTAAAATTTAACTAGCGGTCTGTTCCACTGGGAAAAAATCCTGGTGGGCTTCCTATTGGGGCCCGCCGGTGCCCCCATAATTGATGCAGCCCATCACCTGTTGGTGAATGAAGTGTTGTGAAAATGACCAAAGAACGAAATGGGTCTGATTTCACAGAGTGTCAATGCTCTCTATGTAAACTGCCATTGGCAGTCCACATAGAGGACATTTCGATATACCAGCAGTCCAGTCTGGCATTGATGCTCAGATACAAGGAAACCGCATTCTTTCCGTTTGAAAAATCAAATTTGTCTCCCATTGGGCCGAACAACGGTCCCCCCTCGGTGCAACCCTTTTAGCCGAATGAAGATGATACAAAAACGCCACCTAAATGTCTTCTATGTGGACTGAGATTGGTCGCTAAGATGCTGGGAAGCAGCGTTCTTTCATTTCAAAAAAAACTTTTTTTTTCTCCGGGTCTGGTGCCTCCCTAGGCGAATTTCTCTTTAAATTTTCTTGGCCCAGTCTCCGCCTCTGAATTTTAGTTATTCAATAATGTTTCGCAAGTTAGTGTCCTATCCCTGTTTGGCGAAAGGTTAACACTTTCGCTGCCGAAATAAACTATTGTCACATATTCTATGATGGATATCTGTACGTTCTGGTATGCGCAGATCAAACCTACCATCTGATTAATTGTTGGAAAGGGCTCAATGAGCCCTTTCCAACAATTAATCAGATGCTAGAGTTTCCAGTATGTCATCATTTTTATTAAACTTTGTCGCATAAAGGCGTACAAAGAGGGCCTCCATCAATGGCTAAAAGGGCGTGGCAGTGAATGGGTTAAAGAATTTCAATTTTATTTTATTTGTGTAGCGTAAAACGGGGTTGGTGTCATCGGTAGGTAAAGTGTTAATATAATTTAAGTTCTCGGAGTGAAAGAGGATCATGTGTATTTAAACTGATATTGTATTTTGATAGGTACATGACAAGTTAGATAACATACAGCCAAGAATGCTGTCTCTGTTAATCGTGTTTCACTGTCACCTGCTGAATTAGTAGACCTAATTATGTCCGTTTCCACCCCCCAAAATGTACAAAGGAAAGGTCGACGGAAGTGATAATTCAACGGGCAGTCACGATTATCACGCCACAAAAGGGCGGCACGCATGGGGCACGATGAAAGTCGCGTGTTAAATCAATAACAGCTTGGGCTTAGTGAATACCACCCGACAATAATTCTGAAAACATCAGCTGTGCGCCACTTGATTGACAAGTGATTGTGTCCTACGCAGAGGTTGTTTTAGTTGGCTATATTTTGCAGGAGGCGGATCCAAGTATTTATATATAATACATATTCATTCCCAGTTCTAGGTTTCTTCTCAGTCGTTTTAACACGGAGGAGTCTCGCCACTCACTTGTCGACATCTTCGCAATCACTGTAACTCTATATTAAAGATGGAAAAAGCGTGGTATCGAGATTCGTCAGAAGAGAACTTGGACGACCTTCATACTACAGATCCGCCGCAGTATCTAGATGCCGACACATTATTCAGAGTAACTGGAGCAAAACTGACACAGGTAGGAAGTTTGAATTCCCAGTCCAGCTATCCGAACAATAGTGGGGCTTTATGGGCGCAGTGGGGGCGCGGTGACTCAGTTGGTAGAGGTGCAGGTTGCCAGCCGAGAGGTTCTCGGTTCGAATCCCACCTGCGGCAACCGCGGTGTGTCCTTGGGCAAGACACTTCACCCCGATTGCCTACATGGGGGCACGATGACGCTATGTACTGAGGCGTACTGCACGTCGATGGTGCGCATGTCTTCAACCAATTTAACCCTGCCTGTGCTGCGGTGCAGAGTTCAGAGTTACGATGTTGGAGAGCTGACAGCTGCTCGTCGTTGCTCGGTGGTTCTCTCCGGGTACTCCGGCTTCCTCCACCCGTAAAACTGTCACGGTCACGATTAGCCATTGTGCATAAGTATGTGATCTTAAACACCAATAAATAAATAAATATAAATTATGGGCACAGTGGGACAGCCACGTCATTCAGATAGCTGAACAAAGTGGATTTCCAGTTCGTTGGCCACGTTCAGCCTATCGTTTTAGTGTCTCAGTGCAATATAACTTGCAGCGACGCAGAAATAGGGATGGTAGCTGGAAATAGAGCGGAGAATAGCTAATTTTATGATTTTGATAATTAAGTGCTATTCTCCGCTGGAAGTTTAAACGGGCTTTTCAATGCAGTCATTCGTAACAGATTTTCGGTACGAACGGTTTAAACGCGTTAAAAGCACCAAATACCTGCCTTAACAATGTAATTGCTATTCCAATTTGAAGCTGGTCACCCCTTCTACAATTTTGATCAAAATGCTTGCGGAGCTCGGTGCATTTCATGCCTAAAAGACAATTTCACCCCGATTGCCTACATGGGGGCACAATGACGCTGTGTACTGAGGCGTACTGCACGTCGATGGTACGCATGTCTTCAACCAGTCTAACCCTGCCTGTGCTGCGGTGCAGAGTTCAGAGTTACGATGTTGGGGGGCTGACAGCTGCTCGTCGTTGCTCGGTGGTTCTCTCCGGGTACTCCGGCTTCCTCCACCCGTAAAACTGTCACGGTCACGATTAGCCATTGTGCATAAGTATGTGACCTTAAACACCAATAAATAATAATAAATAAATAAATAAAAGACAATTACAATCAACGAACTTACAAAAAACATTTCACATACATCCAATGTAAAGCCTCTATAGCACATTTCAATTGAGCCATGACGGTGCCTTCTAGCACTCAACCAGTTAATCATAAAATCTAAATTTCCATGAATGGTATGCTGTCGGGACAATCTGAGATTTTAGTTATAATCGCGGCTGATCAATATTCCAACTGCATGATGTTGCATCATCAAGGCATTCTTCGTTGATTCCAAGTTCCAACAAACCCAACCCCGTAATTAGCGTTCAATACCATATACCACACGTCGCAACTCGGCTGATCTCGTTCCTCCAACATTAGGCCTACCTGTGTGTGGATGACTGACGTTCCTATTTTAACAAAATAGTTCTCAATTTCTGTATTTAGCTTTCATCAACAAAATTGCAAACAGCAGATGTGCTACTTTGTACGGAAGCGCATTTAGGACATATGTGAAATGTTTTTGTAAGTCGTTATAACGTGTTTGCTAAGTCATTATAACGACTTAGAAATAATTCCACATAATACGCTCCCATAGCTTTGCAACTGGAGTGAAGACACTATCTACCCTGGTGGGTCAGAAGAAAATGGAAGCCTCGGCCCACAAGAACTCTAAATTCCGCCACAAACTAGTGGTAGAAGTCGCAAATACCTCGCTACAGGTTGTCCTTTGATAGCATAAAAATGTTAACTGCAATGCTTTAGCAATGCATTTGGAACCTTGATGCTTTCGAGAAGCTAACCAACCTGTTGATTATATTATCGATAATTGTAGTTCTGCAGCCAGAGATTTACGTTTGTTTTCGTATAGGTAGGTGTTCAGCTGCTGTTTTTTCTGTTTGTAGATACCACCAGAGGTATTCAATAATGGAACTTCTTTGGAGGAGATGCGAACGAAAGGAGGATACATCTCTTTTGACTGGTTAACAATAGACAGGGACCACATTCCAGACTATGATGAAAGAGTGAGTCAGATGTACAAAAAATATTGACTCTCAAAATTTGTTTTGTATGTGAAAGAGAATGTTAAAAAACCGCTGTGTGCAAAGTTAAGGGCGTCAGAAGCAACAATAAATTCAAAAGTGACGTTGCCGGAATGTGAGCTAACTTGCCTCGGTTATGTTAATCTATCGCTGTCATGGGCTAGCACTGGTTTTTGTACATACGCTACCTTTCGATGCCCTTTCCGAATAATTTAATCAGTAGAGCAGTGAATTTTCATCGCAGGAGTGGTATTTTGACTTCGATGGCGTCATGTGGCGTATGATGGGAGAAAAATTACCCTCCACTAATGTGGGGTGGGATGGGTATTGGATAAATCTCACCCTCGGGGGAAGATAGTTGACCTAGATACTCGGCAAGCATCGTGTCCGAGTCAAATATTCCCCTTTGGCGAGATTTCCTCACCCCCACATCACTCAAGTATAATAATATTCCCCCATAACCTGCCTATTAAGACACCCGGGTGAGACAGATTTATCTGAACAACCCGACGTGACCATCTCTATTTGACTATTAAATGATCACCGGACTGTTTCATCATTTTCTGTGTTTTGTAAACAAACACAATACATGCGTCCCACTTCGCTTCCACTAATACAGTCCTATCCCCACATCACTCGAGAATAATTCTTCTCCCATCACATGCCACATGATGTCATCGAAATCCATAATTTTAAATGACGTCACCCCATTGAAAGCTGTTAAATTCTGTTCATTATGTTAACCCATCGCTGTCGTGATCTAACGTTCGTCTTTATAATGCCGACTGTTCCAACTCTGTCCATTATGTTATCCATCGCTGTCGTGAGTTAACGCTCGTCTTCGTAGTATAATACCAGTTGTTCCAACTCTGTTCATTATGTTAACGCCAGGCTATCGTGAGCTAACGCTCGTCTTCGTATTGTATACTTAATTTGGTATATAAGGAACTTTTCGATTCTCTTTCCAAATATGCCATTCATTTTTCTCAACAATAAATTGGTAAAACTAATTTTTTATCGCTCGAGAAGAAAATCTCCCTCGAGTAGTGAGGGGGATGGATGGTAAATCTCAGCCTCGAGCGAACCGAGCGTCTGGGTGAGATGTCTTTCCCCTCAGGTGAGATCTCCCCATCCTACCCCGCATCATTCTGGGATAATTTTGTTGTTTTTGCTTGTTTAAAACATCTGAAATGGATTACTTGCCCGGAGAATGTTGAGATAATATGTCGCCTTAATTTGTAATTTCTATAGGCATGGTTTATCTGTATACATCTTTTTAAATGTACCCTCGTCATTAGCATCACATCACTCAGTTGGACACCAGCATGCACTTGCATACCTTATCTTGTCTTATCTTAACATTTTCTTGTTCTGTGAGCATCTACCAACTCTGCTGTCACATTATGGTACTGATTTTGAGTACATTTATTTTCTAATCAACATTTATTCCAGTAACATAACACATCTACAAACTTTTGTGAACATCTGCTACCCTCGAGCATAGTTTCGGCATTTTCTTCGTCTTTCAATGAAGTCCATGTCATGTTCTGATGTACTATCAAACTTATACAGGTGCAGGCAAGCACAGTTTATGTACAGATAAAATAACTGCAGATGTACAGCGTAGTTTGATATTCTAGAGGGAGGTAAATCGAGTCGCAGGCCACTGTGGGTGGATGGCAGATTGTTTCAGGGATGGATGGTATCTGGGAAAAAAGAGTGCTGGTAGGTTTGAGTCTTTACGTATGAGTATGGTCGAATCGGACTGACGGGTGGAGTTGCTAATAACTTGTCGACTTGTGAAACACCATAGTGACCACGCTTGCTGCTCCTTGTTTCTAAATGGTTGGCCACTGCAATTGTTGTAGCATGGTAATGCTACTGCTTTGGTGTTTGTCACACGAAACGGATCTGGCAGTTCTTCGTTGTATTACATCCAGGTTGTGTATATATTTTGTGTTGTGAAGGTCTCATATGATGCTGTCATACCAATTTGTGGTCTCACTAGAGTCTAATAGCATAGGTTCTCGGTCTCACTAGAGTCTAATAGCATAGGTTCTCGGGATTGCGTTGATATTGGGATATATTTTTCTGAAGAAAGGCTTTGTGTTGATAGCTTTCTTCTCCACCTGGTTTGTGTGGGTATTCCATGAGAGTGCGGTTATTAATCATTCCCAGATATTTTGCAGAATCCACCTCCTCCAGGGCAAGCTCTTGAAACAATAGTAGTCTTTTGTTGGTGATGTGAAGAATCTGACGCTGTCTTATGTGGGTGAGAACTCCATTCTCTTTCCCATGCTTTGAGGGCCACCAGATCTTCTTGAAATAGTGCTGCATCCGATAGTCCGTTGATGCATCTGTGTGGGGCAAAGCTGTCTGTAAATAAGCGTACTGTTAAATTACTGATCGAGTAGTTGGACAGGTCACTGATGTATATCATGGAGAGCGTCGATCCGAGAACGCTACCTTGAGTTACTCCAGACTGAACATGGGATAAGTTACATCATCCACTATCATGTACCACTTGTTGAACCCGCTCCTGCATGAAGTAGCTGATGTTAGCTTTGTATGCTGTAGTGACCCCAATGGGTGTCACATCAATCAAAATCCCAAACTATCATATTAGCTTTGCTATATTACTGGAAAGTTCGACTCTTGATACGTTTAGAATAGATACACTGGGTTATTTTATTCCGTAATTCTCTTTGTGTTTTCTTCTTCTCTTATTCACTGCCACAAATGAAGGTGTGAAACACACTTGTGACTTGTGAAGCGGCCAAATGTTGGGAATGTATAGAGGTTGGTCGGTCGAGTAGGGCGGGGGCAAGGGGGATATTTCCGATAAATAACACTGTTTGTGGAATACTTCAGGTCGTCTTCAGTACACCTTTTCACTCTAAATTGGACCAACCTTTTCATCGGTGATTTTTCTATGAAAGTCTTTTCTAAAGAGTTCATTAAATCAGAGCACGGCTGCTTTATAGACTTGATAAAAAACTTCAGGGAAAATATACTTAGCTGGTTAAATAGTTAAAGGTATTTGTTCGATTTTCTAACGAATTACGCGAAACCACGCCAATAGGAGAAGATGTCACTCTCCAAATCAAGTTCGGAGATTAATGGTGTTACTTTTGAGGTTGCACACTCTAAATCAGTTGGGTTGAAAATCCACCCAAATTAATTGGGTTGAGTGAATTATCCTATTTATTGGGGTTTAACGATACTTTCGACAGCCGAGGTAACCTCGTGTCGGTCAGTTTTACGGGTGGAGGAAGTTAGAGTCCCACCACCAGAGAACCACTGAGCAACGGTGAGCAACTGTCAGACTCCCCAACGTACGAACTCCACACAAGCAGTGTTAGCAATGGTTCAAGACAAGTGCACCATCGACGTGCTATACGCCTAAATACACAGCGCCATCGTGCCCTCCACGTGGGTAATCGGGATGAAATGTCGTGCCCAAGGACACAACGCAGTTACCCTAGCGGGGATCGAGCCGTGGACCTTTCGGTTTGCAGTCCAATGCCCTAACCACTGAGCCACCGTGCTCCCGGGTTGAGTGAATATGGACCCAATTGGGTTCATATTCACTCAACCCAGTTGATTTGGGCTGAATTGCAACCTAGCTGATTTTGGAGTGTATGATTTATAGTATCATAGATTTTTCGTTATGTTTATTGCAGCTGAAAACTTTCTATACAGAGCATCTTCATGAAGATGACGAGATACGGCTCTTTACTGAAGGTGGTGGTTTTTTCGAGGTTAGAGACAAGAAAAATCGATGGATTAGGATACATGCTGGACCCGGAGATCTTTTGAATTTACCGGCCGGAATTTACCACAGATTTACGCTTGATAAAGGAGTAAGTAACCAACTCGGATCAATATTTATTATGCTAGTAAATTTGTTTATCCAATCAATTGAAGTTACTAAGAGACATAGACTCCGCAATATTAGGTTCAGGGTGGCTGAAAAGCACCCAATATTAATTTAATATTAGGTGCCCGTCAGCCATTTTGTTTTATCATTATATCCACACGCCTCAGCTTTTAATTTACACGTACGTACATGCTGCAGCGCAGTCGTACAGAAGACCCACCATATAAAATAGCCCAGTCGTATAAACATTGCATTCTGTTGAATGAAACTGTTATAATAAAATGCCAAAACAGCCCAAACCATTGGCGGTTACAGAACAAGTCGCGAGTGATTTATTAGAATGCGGAAGCAAAATTACTCCCCTTGTTGCGTATGTAAACATCGTCTGCTTTGTTTATATTTTTCGAGAAGTGCGCATCATTTAACTATTCGTTGAGTTAACTTCCCCAATGACATTTTAGCATGCCGTGCATAATAAATACGTTACAGGGTGTTTAGTTGGCAGACAGTGTATCTGCCAACTAAACGCCCTGTAACTTATAATATCACGTCCATCATGACTACGTCGTTTGTGCTCTGTTCTTCTTGGTCACATTTAACCAAACCGTTCATATAAAAAACACAATACACAAAAAAATGTGAAATATTTTATAGGTTAATGATTTTAAAATAATAACAAGCAAATGTGGTGTGATGCGTTTTACCCTTCACCTAACCCACAAAAATCGTGTAAAGGTTTCCCAAAAGGCCAAGAATATAGAGATGTAGTTATATGTATTTATTTATTGATTGGTGTTTAAGGTCACATACTTATGCAAAATGGCTAATCGTGACTGTGACAGTTTTACGGGTGGAGGAATCCAGAGTACCCGGAGAGAACCATGATAATACGACGAGCAACTCTCCGCTCCTCAACATTCTAACTCTGTTCAAGCTCCTCTCAAGCAGGGTTACAATTGTTGAAGACATGTGCACCATCAACGAACAGTACGCCTTAGTACACGGCGTCATCGTGCCCCCATGTAGGCAACCGGGATAAAGTTCCTTGCCCAAGGACACAGCGCGGGTCGTCCCGAACGGGGATCGAACTCGGGACCTCTATCATAGAACTCCAGCAGTCTACCACTGAGCCACCGCGCTCCCTAGAGATTTAGTTAATTGAAGCTAATTGAAGCTTTGTATTGCCATTTTTATGCTCTGTCGACGTAAATTGTACATGACTCAGCAATAGGGTAATATTTAGGCAATATCTGACCTAGTTGGGCTGATTTGCAAACCTGTGTGCGATATTTTCATCGAAAAGCAACACGTTAATCTAAAAATAATTACGTAAAAAGTTCGCTCTTTAATTTTGTGGCAAACGTTTTACAGCGATTTTAGCAATTCGATGCATACCAAGGGCAGTAACTCAAACAAATGGCTCGGTGAGGAGGAGTTGCGAACTGCGTACCCTTTCAAGTCAATCGGGGCGAGGCGTCAAGAAGATGACCGATTGGGAGGGGTGGAGCGTGACCTCGGCGTGTCAATCTGATTTGTCCCGACTGCATGGCAGTGAGACGATTGGGATTGTGCGGAAACAGATTTTAAAGGGTATCCACCCTTCCTCTTCGAAACAGAGCGCAGTTCATTAACCCTTTACCCAACGCAGACGATATCAAAATTTATCATTTTAAATATAATTTTTTCAAATTTTTCCAAAAATTTCAACAAAACCATATCATGTGACCCCTCGTTGGAACGACCTCGACGATCTCGTTCCAACGAGGGGTCACATGATATGGTTTTGTTGAAATTTTTTGAAAAATAATATTTTTTCAACTACTAAATTTGCATATTACGCGAGCGGATGCAGCCGATTCGTTGGGTAAGGGGTTAATTCCCATTGTCCAAAACTTCCTCTTCATCGGTGTTAAACAGTGAAACTCAGGTGTAAGAAAAATCCTTTTAAATGCTCAGACCGTGTCGAGGTTGACTGAAAAACATTTGTGTTGGCTAGGGTCTGGAGCCTTCAGGGGGACCAGGCGCAGGTTTGAAAATATGCCGGAAAACCGCACACCCAACTGTGTTTGTGCTTTGTATTGTTGTTGAGTGTAATTGTAGAGACACAAACGGGGCGATCATGGTTCGCGCCGTTGGTTCGTCCTGTTTGATTTTTTTACGTTATATGTGCTGATTACGCTCATCGAATTGCGCTTTCCGTGCATCTGAAGATCAAATTTAATATATTTTGGTGTTAGCTTTTTGTAGAAAGTGACAGCTGAAAATGCGACAACTTAACTGTGTTGCCAAGTGGAAATGGGTAAGGAACCAAACGGACCACTATGTTCTCCACTTTAAAGCTTTTATTAAATGTTAAAAAACCAGGTGATTTCCTTGATTGGGAGGATAAAATTTGACTATGGTGTAAGAAGTCTTTCGGGAGGGAGGGAGGTGGTGGCTCAAGTCCCTAGTGACACATATATGTGATGTTGGAAACTAATTACCGTGCTGTTGGGAGCAACGAAAGCACGGCTAGATACAGTTGAAATGTGAGAGTCGGGATTATAAATCAAAACTCAGTTTGGTCCGAATGCATGCCATGCTTTGAAATGTTGTTGTATATAATTAACCAGTAGTAGATGATGTGATTAGTGATGCCATCAGTCGTGTGGCCGATGGCGCCATTGATATGTGATTGAGAAAACTGAATAACTGTTGATCGACAAGATTCGTGTCGTTCGAGCTATGCCTGTCCCGGTTACATCTCTACTTATCTTTAGTCAGTTTAGAAGGAATCACAAAGGTACTCGTTATAGACAGGGGAAATAACTGCACACTGATGAAATCATTGGTGACAGGTAGTTGAAGTCATGGTAGAAGCCAATGGCAGGACTATTAGAAAATTGTGAGAAGGGAACCAAGTGTTACAATGGCATGAGACAGTTCTATAAGAAACCAAGAGAATTTTGCTTAAGAACCCCTTTCACAGATTCCCCTCTTGGAATCGTCCGTGGTAACTGAATCCACTTTTTTCCCAAGATGAGTCGTTCGAGGTGTCACTCTTTCGAACAAATACTCGATAACTTATTTGCTGGACGAGATTCGAATCTTTCAAGCAATACCTGCAACATTCGCTGCTCGAATGACTTTCAGAATTATTGGTAGGAACGATATATGCTTTCGTTACACGCATGGGAGATAACTCTGTATAGTCAATTTCTGTGACTGATAACAGAGAGATGACATCATGATAGAAGCCAATGGATTAATTACTAGGAGAAAGTGAAAGGGGTATATAGTAATGCAATGGCAGGCGAAGTTGTACTAGAAACAAATATATAAGTTATTACAGATCCCCTTTCAAAGAATCCCAGGAAAAGTCTGTGGGGAAAGAATACCTTTTTTGCCAAGGTGAGTCGTTCGAGGAGTCACTGATACTCTTTCGAACAATTACTCGATGGAATATTTTCACGGGTAGCTTAGAGCAATGCCTGTACCAGTTCCTGCTTGTCTTTTTAAGACCTTGAAGCTATACAGCCCCTCATTATATACAGTGTCATCCCATAACCCTTTACCTAACATGAAAAGCAGACGACACTTGCAAAAAAAAATCTTGAATAACTAATTTTTTTCATTTTTTATCTCAAAAACATAGGTTATGACCCCTCATTGGAACGAGCTTGAGGAGCTCGTTCCAAAGAGGGGTCATAACCTATGTTTTTGAGACAAAAAATGAAAATATAATGAAAATTAATTGGCGATTTTTGAGAACAGCGCTGGAAGGTTTTGGACGTTACGTGGGGTAAAGGGTTAAACGGTCGATTCGAGGCCATGCAATTTACAATACATATTCAACGCCCTTAGCCTAATATTTTTACAAAAGTACAATGTGAAGGTGGATCGGAAGTGATGACTTCTGGCATGCACATGGAGAGCACAGCGTTGAAAAACAGGAAGACACAGCCCCTTCAATGTTGGTCCGTACATAAGAAGTAGACAGGGCAGTAATTTAAAGCCATCTGCGCCCAGTCATGTGTCGATCTTGTTTTTAATATCATTTGGTTTTATTTACACGAACTATTAAATATACCAAGCAAGTAAACTTAGAGGTGTAGTATTCTGCAATGGGTTCTGAACTAGAACTGGGCTTCGGTATCGGTAGTTTTATAATGATTTATCTCGGTATCGGTACGGTATTCGGTATCAACAACTTCCATGTACTCACACCAATACCAATATCGAATGTTATTTTTGATATACCGTTCAGCTGCAGATCCCCGTTTTATAGCAGACAAAGTGACCGAATTTTCAAAATGTTGGAAGTAAGACAGAGAATCGACATCGGCGATTTGATATGACAAAACAGCTGAGACAAAATACCCGCTGGGTATTTTCTCTCAACTCTTTGTTTACATCAAATGACCGGCGGTGACTTCTGTTAGAAATACACACTCCGTGGGCTCTTTTTGTCAAGAATTTTACGTAATATTCTGTTTTATGCCCATTTTCGCCTGAGTGCTAGAATGTTCTCTGCCCCATATGGTACATAGAACATTCTAGCACTCAGGCGACGAAATGTCGGGAATATTTTTCAGTACCGAAATTTCGGTAGTTTGAGATTCCCACGGTACGGTAAATCGTAGTTCAGCGATGTGAACGTAGCGGCTACCCCACTACGTTCAGATTCCTCCCATTCAAATCTGTGGTAAAATTCCCCATCAAGTTTTAATGGGAACTCAAAACTCGAAAATAGGAATATATGTCAAGCTATCACCCGTATCACCGACTGCATTCGATATTACACGTATTTCCTTACATTTGTGCAGAGTAAATTGATCCAAACTGTATGTTATCCTTTATTTATCGAGATGTGAACAGTTTGAAGCGTCAACAACTCCTATTTTCGAGTTTTGAGTTCCCATTAAAAATTGATGAGGAATTTTACCATAGATTTGAATTTAATATGAAACCTCTCACTTGCTGTCATTGAACTGACATGGAAGATACCAGCCGGCTTAAAAAAAATACTGCAATAGCCTTTGCACATTAGAAATGACAATCAGTAAAATGTCGTGCAGTCAAAATTCAGGTGACTCCATTCATTTGATTTTTTTCCTCTTTTTTCCAGAAATATATCAAAATACTTCGTCTTTACACTGAACTATCCGAATGGACTGCTGTGAATAGACCAGAAGGCGACAAAAGACCAGCGAGAATGAATTACTTGCGCACAATGACATAAGTTAATAGATTTTCAAGACTGTTTGTTAACCCTTTACTTAACAAGAAAAGCATACTACATTTGCAATCAAAATTCTTGAATAACTAATTTTTTTCATTTTTTTACGTGAAAAACGTAGCTTATGACCCCTCATTGGAACGAGCTAAATGAGTTCGTTCCAATGTGGGGTCACAAGCTGTGTTTTGTGACAAAAATGAAAAAGTAATGAAAATTGAATGCTGTATTTTGTGAATTTCGCTGGCCGATTTTGGTCGTTACGTTGGGTAAAGGTTAAACAATATTTATTAGTTGAAGGAGACGATATGAAATGATCTTATCTACACGAGAACATGAATGATCGGGAAATGATGTCATATTTTTGGCAAGAGAGAGATTCCGCGTGTAATCATGTCGGCCAACCATACTGACAAAATTGTGTAGTGGATGGCTGAAAATTATCCCGTTGAAGGCTATAACCAGCCAAGCAGCATGACCCGTTGGTTAGGAGAGTAGGCGGTATCAGTCGGCTTAGTGGCTCGAACAGTTGTTTTACGGGACAAAATAATGATGTCTTTCAAACAAACATTTCTCAGATCCCACTTGTAATCCAGTTCAATTCCACTCTACTATGGTAAGTTTTACTCGTAAAAAATGCCCGCGAGGCTCTGAAAGCCCAAGATGTATGCATGTATCTACAGAACGACCTCCATGGACTGGTCAGATTCCACGGGTGAGCAATATTTCTACGAATATTAGATTTCAAACACTAATTATAGGAATCATCATCGAAAATTTAATTAATGAAGCACCGGGTGCAACCCGATACTTCATTAATTAAAATTTTGCTGATCTGATAATGATTTTTATTACCAGGTAAACTCATGCGTGGACATCACTGCCCACGCGTGGATTATGACCAGTACACGGCGACAGTACTGTACTGAAATTTGTAGTATACTAGGTGGGCTTCTATCATAATCAGCGCAGCAATGTAATATCAAACATTCATCTCTCACTATACTGCCACACAACCGCTTATTGAAGGCTGACATGGCACCCTGGGAGAATCCACGATGCAAATATGACATAATTTCCTGTTCAAAATTTTGCATTTGATTGAGGATAGGGCCATTTCATTCCTCCCCAACAGCATGTTTTGGGGTACAGCATTTTTCAGAGATAAATGGTCGTAAAATCATTTCTTCATAGGTCTGCAGGTGTCCTTTTTTCATTAGGAATGATCATGCAGAATGTATATTTTATCCGTAAGCAGAGGGTAGGCCTATAGGAGAGGTTCCTGTTCGAACAAAATTTATCAATTTACAATCGAGGTGGGTTGACGTAAATGTGACCGTTTGCAGTGTAAAATGGAAAATTTATTTATTTATTGGAGTTTAAGGTCACATTCTTATGCACAAAGGCTAATCGTGACCATGGCAGTTTTACGGGTGGAGGAAGCCGGAGTACCCGGAGAGAACCACCGAGCATCGACGAACAACTGTCAGCTCCTCAACATTCTAACTCTGTTCAAGCTCCGCTCAAGTAGGGTTACAGCGGTTGAAGACATGTGCACCATCAACGTGCAGTACGCCTTAGTACACGGCGTCATCGTGTTCCCATGTAGGCAACTGGGAAAAAGTACCTTGCCCAAGGACACAACGCGGGTTGTCCCGGACGGAGATTGAACTCAAGACCTCTAGCATAGAAGTCCAACAGTCCACCACTGAGCCACCGTGCTCCCGTAAAATGGGAAAGACATGGTTAAGAAGACCCAAGTTTGCCGTCCTAATCGATGATGGTACATTTACGTGCAATTTGTGATATATTAAGGTTTTATTTCGGCACCACGCTGTATTCTCCTTCTGTTGCACGCTTGACACATTTATTTCCACGATCGACGAGAGAAAATGTAATAATAATGTGTATTTTGTTCACATATTTTTTTTCAACACAGGCCAAGCTGATCATTTGTCGAATTATTTGTGCGATAAAGCAAACTGATATTAAGGGCCTATATAAGTAATGCAATTTTGTTTATTTTGAAAATTCTCACCTCTGATATTCCTTCAATTCAAATTAAATATACACAAAATGTACATCAAAATGAAGGTTGGGATGTACAGAACACGAAACACATGTGTACTCAACGCATAGAGTCGACTGTTGGCACCACTGGTTCCTGGAAGTCTGCTGCCGTATTCGCACCAGAACTGATAATTTAATAATATTTCAAGAAAAAAACTTGTGGCCAAATGTGCTTTATATATCCAAGAACAAAGCTAGGGGATAAAAATTCTTCAAAACACGGCAACAGAGCTGCATTGGGGAAAATTCCAAAGCCTTTGCTTTTGTTCACGTATGAGTATACTTTCGATTTCCGGTCAACGTCATCGGACAGAAAAAGCATGTAAAAACAACGCCGTCTAAAGTCAAATAATGAAAAAGATCGCCTTCATACAGTATACTGTTATTAGATTGAGATTGCACAGTTACCATATTCAATGCAAGGTATCATGATACCTGTTGAAATTTCTTAGAATTACGATTTTGTTTTTCGATGGAAATTCGTGGTAACGAATGATTTGCGCATGTCTGTCGAGCATGGAAACCATCTTCAATAAAAAATGCAGACAGTGTTGTCCTTTTCCAAAATGCAGTCCTATCGCTGTATTCGAAAGTGTTTTGAATGCCTAGCTTTGTTCTTGGATATATGAAGCACATTTGGCCACAAGTTGTTCTCATGAAATATTCTTTTATTATCAGTTCTGGTGCGAATACGGTAGCAGACTTCCAGGAACCAGTGGTGTCTCCAGTCAATTCTATGAGTTGATCACACATGTGTTTCGTGTTCAAGACATCCCAACCTTCATTTTGGTGTATACTTTATGTATATTTAGCCTGAATTTAAGGAATATGAGAGGTGAGAATTTCAAAATAAACAAAATTCCATTACTTATATAGGCCCTTAAGGTGATTCTAAACTGAAGATTGTAGTTTGAGTGGACAGGTCGAAAACATGATGTTTTTATTTCATTACTTTTCAATAGTAATGGTTATTTAATACATGAATGATTGCTTCCTACCTAATAGATTACAAAAATGTGATAAAAAATTTTTAAAAAAGAATTTACTCACAAAAAATGCTTTTAAAACTCCCTAACTCACGGTCAACGTCCTGCCACCAAAACTTAAAATATGAATCTCACATTGAAAAATATGTTTTCTATGTGCACTAGAGAACAACAGTTGAGTGATAACATTTTAAAAAATAAATCCAATTGTATGTTTATTTAAATTTTTGAAGGACCACTGCATGCACTGGTCCAGCCATTTTTTCACAGGGAACTATTGACAGTTCAAAAGTATGGCACACCACACTAATCAGTAATCTGGTTGACCTCCCCTGGAAATATTAGCCATACAAGTGATATGTCTGTTCTGCCCTCTTCCACAAGTAAAACTGTCTTGACATGAAATGACCCTGTTGAAAGTGTATCGTCAAATCCCAATAATAGAAGATAAAAGACTGCGTGGCCACACCTCTCCCCCACCCCCCCCCCCCCCACCCACCATAAAAAAAAAATTGAATTTTTCAAAATTGAAAAAGGGACATAACTCTGGCAAAAATTGTCGGATCAAACCCTGATCTGACTTGACCTGCATTTTATGTTGATACACCTACACAACAAATTTTATTTGATTATGTCAATTGCAGCTCAAGTTATTGGTTAGAAACTAAAAAAAGGAGTTTTCAAAGTTGAAAAAGTGTGACACTGGAATCACCTACCAGGACTACATGCAGGCTCGAAGGGAAGTTCTGGAATTGAATTCCGCCAATAAGTCGTATCGATTGACCAATACTTACAGTACTCAAAGTATAAAATATTCGTCCAATTATTGAAAAAATCCGATAAGGTGCTTAATGTATAAAAGTATTTTTCATGTGCTAAATGCTATGTTTTGGATCATGAATAAACTCATGTTGTATCAGAAACCTACCTTGTGTTCTTCTTTTTTTTTTGGTGGTGAGTTGACCCGTGGCGATTTGACCCGGTGGCGACTTGACCCGGTGGCGAGTTGACCCAGTGGCGAGTTGACCCGTTCCCAAAAATTTGTAGCTCGATTGTGCCTTGTGTGTGTTGCCATACTTCACTTTCGTTGAGAATTTCTATGCAACGACTGATAAAATAATTTTCTAGAGAAAAATTTCATGTTCACACTTCTTTCATATTTTATTTGTGATTAGGAGGTCTAGTGGGGTGGATAGAAAGAAAAAATATTCTTTTTCGCACTTTGAACAAGCGACTGACCAACGCATGTGACTTTCCGGTGACAACTTCGATCAACAAATACTTGCAGGCATGAGTCTAATAGCCCACAGATGATTCGAAATTATCGATGATCTTTGTGGATTGCAAACAAATTTAATGAAATACACCATTTACAATGATTCGCAATGTAAATCACACTAGATCGCAAAATTAGGTGCATTATTTCTAGAACTCACCGAAACCAGACCGAAACGGGACCGAATGACAGACCAATAAAGTTAACCATCAATATTACATGACGAACAATAGTTCCCCCGATTTGCGATTAAAAGAAGTGAAAAAGCAACCAGTTTACGAATATTTCAACAACGAAAGAATACAACATGGTTTTCTAATTCCACTATATGTCACTGTTTTGTTAATTAAAGAAAATTGAAATTTTTGGTCTCTATTGGTAATTTTGGCGCATGAATACAAACTAATGGCAAGGTCGATCCATGTAAACAAATTGATTGCCTCAGTTGGTGAGGGAAGAATATTTACATAGAACAGACAATCAATGCAATTTGCCTCTATTAGTCTGCTTCCCTTGAGATATATCGTCAATCAGAATTTCACCAGTGGCATTGTCATGAGAATTTACGGGACATATGGCGAGATCTTTTGTTGCAATGTTGCCCACAACCTTCAGTGTTTTGAATTTCCCACCGTAAACATGGCGGACACTTTTGAGACTGAAACGACCCAGGTTGACAACGTGCTTAGTCCTATCTTCGATGTGTTTTATTAAAAATTAAGACTCAAGTGCTGCAGTACATTATTGATAGCTCACGTTGGTTGTTCATTGGAAGGTGAGGCGTCTCGCTATTTTTTGAAATCCTGCCCACGCCATTTCCAACTTTTTGACAGTACACATTTTCTAATGTCTCCAAATGACTCGTAAATTTGTTAAATGCATATTTTGCGAGTCCCATCACGTTCTATGTGACATGACCATTCCCCCCAACCCTGGTATCCAAGGGCATGGCTTTTTCGTTGCCAAGTTATTGTTCAATGAAATGTTCACATTTTTCTGTGTTTCTGGCGTCCATGTTGGCAGCCATGACTTTAGAATCACCTTAAAAGTCCCGGAGTTGGATGCTATTTGTTTCAACATTTTGAATTCGATACTACGAAGTGTTTTGGATTAGGTAGACTGAATAAGTGTTCACACCGTCGGGTGCCATTGTGCCACTCGGTTGGCATAACAAATACAGCACTTGGGGCCAAAATTAGGCACCAATAACACTTTTGAAGGTCTAAAAGCCTTTGTGTTTTATTTTTTCGGAGCGCCATTTACGATAAAATCGCTGTCTGGCGTCACCGGCGAGGCAGAATTCACGCCTGTCAAGTTATCTACAGGCAACAGAACAATCATGGCTCTTCGTTATGAGTCAACTGAAATGGCAGCTTACCCATTTAATATGATTCTTATCAAAACATTTCTTTGTTACTTTCTTATAATCCTTCTGGAAGATTATAAATTATTTGCTACTAGTTTATTTGTAGTTAATAAATTAAGAGTAAATAGTAATCATGAAATTAATATGTAAATGGTTATATTTAAAAGACTTTTACATTATTTATTTATTGTTTATTATTTTTAATTTTTTATTATCTACCTTTTTATCATTTATGGGTTTTTTACAACTAAAATACTTAAAAGAGTTAGGTAATATCAAATTAAAATATCGTACCTTGAGGGCAACAAGGCGCCATCTGCAATGCTGTAGCATTCCAGACGGCGCCTTGTTGCACTCAAAGGGTGATACGTGGTTAATATGTTCTCATTTACAATCAGATTCAGTTTGGCACTAAAATCGTTCATTTGGCACAAAAAAATGCATTTGGCATCGAACAAAAAACACCAAATTTCAGGCATCTTGAACACCGAACTAAGGGGGCGCGGTGGCGTTGCGGTAACCGGTTAAGCACGTCGAGCCCGGTTTGTCCTTGGATGGGTGACCGTCTGAGCGATCGATTCGGACTCCCGCGATGTGTCCTTGGGCAAGGGACTTAATCCCGATTGTCCACATGGGGGCACGACCACGACGTGTACTAAGGCGTACTGCACGTCGATGGTGCGCATGTCTTCAACCAATCTAGTCCTGCCTATGCTGCAGTACGGAGTGACGATGTTGGGGAGCTGGGAGCTGCTCGTCGTTGCTCGGTGGTTCTCTCCGGGTACTCCGGCTTCCTCCACCCGTAGAACTGTCTCCGACACGATATGGCCTTGACTGTTAAAGTGTCGTTAAATCTTAATAAATAAATAATAAATAAATACACTGAACTAAATATTGATTTTAACCTGCCGCTCTACAATATCAAATCTTTTTTGATACTGAGTTGAACTCTGCTTATCTCAAATTTTGTGTCGAATCGAAACAGTTCGGGAATTTCGAATCGAATCTCGAATCGAATTGATTCTCGAGACTCTTTAAGTTCTACATATTGCACCTTCTTACAACCGTAAATATTTTCAGCTTCCGCTAACGTTTGGTATGTAACACCGACTCGTGAGTTTAAGAAAACAATCAAACAGGCGGGATATTCCAAAAAACTACATCAAAGTAGTACCAGGAGCGGAACCTCCATGAACTTCTTCTCTACCCTCAGGTCTCCTGTACAGACAGGGGTGGCGGAACGTTTTTCAAAGTCTGTGTGTGGGGGGGGGGGGGGGGGGGGGGGGGCTGGATCGGGCGATGGATGGTCGTCGATATGACGAGACGACCATGGTTCGGCCCGTGATACGAAACTTTTAAATTCCAGGGTCCCCAAACCCCCATTTCCATGCATCTGAGCGGATATTTTGAGATTTTCCAGGAGATGTATTTGAAAAATTTCACACTTTGAGAGCCGTTAAAAAACGTCGATAAAGCATACAGGTGAGGACTATTTATCAGCTTTGGTCGTAACGACCAAAGCTGATAAATAGACCTCACCTGCATGCTTTACCAGACGTTAACAGCAATTATACTGTCTGTGGATTATCTTGTCTGGGGGTGGATTTGGTACTTGTATGTCTGTACCGATCTACTTTATTTAAATAATTTTTAACAGACTGTATACATTTTAGCGTTTGCTGCCACTTACTGCAAAAAATGATTCGAAATTCATCGAAACTGAACCAGTACGAGAGAAACATAGCTGACGAAAATTTTGGGGGTGGGGAGGGGGGCTCTGGATCCGCCCCTTGTTTCAACAATCAGTGGCTGTGTTAAAATATATGTATACAAAAAAACATAGCCCGGCGAAAAAATGGAGGGGCTGAAGCCCCCAGCTCCCCTCCCCCTCCCCGGCTCCGCCGTCCCTGGCAGAGGAAGAATTCAAAAGGAGACACGTAGTAGGATTTTGAGAACACCTCGATGGTGCCAAAATTTCCAAATAAGAGCGACTCGAATACGTGCCTACATTTTAGAGATATCGAGCTGAAAATTGTCAAGTAGAGCATGGTAATTTTTTTATCAGGGGTAACATTGGCAGGGCGACGTTACGTTAACCCTTCAGTCATTAACCTTTCAACCGGAGCAACCACGGGATGTACCCCTACATTTTTTTGAGATATCGAGCTGACATTTAACACATTTTATACTCAGATATTGAAATTTAGCGTGTGTAGGTAGGCCATTAACACTATTGGGGTTCTCCGTTACGTGAAACGTCTCCGTTACGTGAAACGTGTGTTGAACCAATTGGTTGAAGGGCATCAAATGCCCCTAAAATTATTCCGACAGTTAATTATGACCCATGTTACTCTCAACAAAACAAGGCTGAATGAAGGAGGGACATGGTAACCAATCGCAACCCAATCGACTCTCGACAAACTGATGACTGAGCGGAGGAAGGTAAGAGCAATACCCCCCCCCCCCCCCCCCCCCCCCCCCCCCCACACACACTAACTTCCTAGGAAGGATATGCGTGTCCCATGTGAGAAGGCCATGAGTAGTATAGCTCGCACGTTTGAGGTGCAGGTTGGATGACCTCGGTGAATGACCTCGGAAGTGACGTCATGTCACGTGCCCTAGTGGCGCCATGTTGTGTTGTCATGGTAACCCGCGTGAGCGGCCATGTTGTGACGTCATCTCCATAGTGATGCGTGGTGTTAGTGCGCATGAGCAGCGCGTGTTGTTAGGGTGATACGTGTTTCCGTCGTCCATTTTTGTATACTGGAGGCCGCCATCTTGGTTTCTATGGTAGCACGTGATTGCTATGTTACCAATGGCTTCTAACAAGACAGGGGTATGTTCAGGGGTGTGTTCCTTTGTAGAAGAATAAATCGGATTACCACAAACAACCCGACAATCCCTCCAAATCACCAAAATCCACCCGAAATCACCGAAATTGACTTTATTTCCCCATTTTATCGGTTTAACACGTAGTGGTATAGTACTAAGGGGGTACCGGGGGTGCGTTCGATTGAACAGGAGTAATGTTCTGGCTTAGAATTCTCCCAGAACCCCTTTTTGGATCCCTATTCCATGCCGTTTTTCCCCTATTAAGAATAGCACGTAGTGCTATAGGACAAATTTACCCAGAATTCTCTGCTTCTATCTATATATGCAATAGTTATCGTCTATATGACTCTGTTCCTTTGTTCTAGAGTATACTCTAGTAGCGTAGAAGAGCCTATCAACTGGAACAGTATACCTTATTATTGCTATATTTAGCAATTTCTAGTCTATTCTTGTTAGTTCTGACCCTATTCCAAGTACTCTTGTTGTTTCATATATCTAACTAACCAATCGCTTAATTTCCCATAATACATTTTGGTGATTTGGAGGGATTGTCGGGTTGTTTGTGGTAATTCGATTTACTCTTCTACAAAGGAACACACCCCTGAACATACCCCTGTCTTGTTAGAAGCCGTTGGTAACATAGCAATCACGTGCTACCATAGAAACCAAGATGGCGGCCTCCAGTATACAAAATGGACGACGGAAACACGTATCACCCTAACAACACGCGCTGCGCATGCGCACTAACACCACGCATCACTATGGAGATGACGTCACAACATGGCCGCTCACGCGGGTTACCATGACAACACAACATGGCGCCACTAGGTCACGTGACATGACGTCACTTCCGAGGTCATCCACCGAGGTCATCCAACCTGCACCTCAAACGTGCGAGCTATACTACTGCCATGTGAGATAGATGTCTATCTCACGTGAGACAGATGTCTATTTCACATGACCCACGTGACCGTCTCTTATGTTTCGTTGGTGTTCAAAGTATTGTTGTTTGTTGTACTTGATGTCAATAATAAGTTTTTTTTAATTTGTTAACTTAATTCCTATTACTAGAGCTTCGATCGATCGATTGATGCACGCGCCCAACTCATGTCATCGGAATGTGTCAATTTTCATTTCGCTACAAATCTTTAACCCCTGTCTTGCCGCTGTTGTTATTTAATTTCGTGGTATATACCTGTGGTATATTCATTTATTATTTATTCATTGGTGTTTAAGGTCACATACTTATGCACAATGGCTAATCGTGACCGTGACAGTTTTACGGGTGGAGGAAGCCGGGGTACCCAGACAGAACCACCGAGAATCGATGAGAAACTGCCAGCTCCTCAACATTCCAACTCTGTTCAAGCTCAAGCAGGGTTACAGCGGTTGAAGACATGTGCAGACGTGCAGTTCGCCTTAGTACACGGCGTCATCGCGCCCCCATGTAGGTAACCGGGATAAAGTGCCTTGCCCAAGGACATAAAACGGGTCGTCCCGGATGGGGACCTCTAGCATAGAAGTCCAGCAGTCTACCACTGAGCCACCGCGCTCATATGTACCTGTGGTATATACATAACTTTTGTGCGCTCTTTCCGATAAGCAAATCAGGGTTTTTGTTCGATATAGCTGCACGTGCCCCTGGATTACTTTTGATGACGTCAGAATGTTTTGGTGGGGGGGGGGGGGGGGGCTATCCCTGTTGGGTGTGGGTGTGTGTGTGAAATGGGGAAATCTCACCCTCGGGACAAGATATTTGGTCCAGACAGTCTGCAAGCACTGTGTCTGGCCCAAATATCCTGCCCTCGTGTGAGATTTCCCCATCTCACACCTTCACCCATCAGGGATAATAATAAACTACCTCATGTTGGTTGGACTCCGACCCCGGGGGAAACTTCTACAAAAATCAATGCTTTAAAGCAAATCTGACGTCTTTATAGGTTGTGTAGACCTTGCACGATATCAGGTATGGGCTCGGTTATTTATTTATTTATTTATTTATTTATTTATTTATTTATTTATTTATTTATTTATTTATTTATTTTTTTTTATTTTTTTTTTTTGGGGGGGGGGGGGGGTCATTTTAGGGGTCCAAGGCGCCCACGGCTGCCCGTCTGAATGTCATTCACCCGGCTTTTAACAGGCGTCACAAAAAAATTCCCACCTTCCAAACGCAACCACCCTTTGTGGCACCTGAAACCCTATAAGGGAGACCATATCAGAGCCCTGTACATTACAGAGAAGACCTTTGATTGAGGAGTTCAATGCTGTGATCGAGTTACAATAAAAATTGAAACGCGTTTTGGTTCAAACACACCCAGATCTTTCTAGTGATTAAGTGGAGTTAAATATTTCCAAAATATTGAGAATTTGTTGATGAATAGAAGGCCTTTTTAACCCTTTACCCAATGTAACGGCCAAAACCGGCCAGCGCTATTCTAAAAAATCGCCAGTTAATTTTTATTATTTTTTAATTTTTTGTGTCAAAAACATAGGTTATGACCCTTTGTTCGAACGAGCTCGTCGAGCTCGTTCCAGTGAGGGGTCATAACCTATGTTTTTGAGGCAAAAAATGAAAAAAAATTAGTTATTCAAGAATTTTTTTTGCAAATGTCGTCTGCTTTTCATGTTAGGTAAAGGGTTAAATAAACTTCGCACACGATTCGAATTATGTGCAGGGAGCGATGAGAAGATAGTCAATATTTTCTTACCAAATTATATTATATATTGGAGACAATATGCACCCTCAATTAGTCCTTGGAATCAAAAGTATAATTATTCATCACGGTATGTCCAGAGTCTGAATGAAAGCATTAAATCGCTGATTATAATACTGATGCAACTGTTTGTCTCGTCAAAATTATAATCAATAATAATAATAACAACAACAACCACAACAACAACAACAACAATAACGATAATAAAAATAATGACAATCCTATGAAATCTTTTTCATTCGTCCGACAAATATGCAGGAAGTAACTCTCATAGTAAAGAGTTTCCATGGCAAACTTAGTAAAGACAACTAATATACTATTAAAAAAGTAGGGGCTATTTGATAAAAGTGAGATATAGGAAGAAATATATTTATATTTTCATCAAAAAGACAGTTGAGGCATTGCACTGTCACATCTGGTGAATGATTTCGGCGATAGTTGGGTGTCAGTAGTATAGCATGTACCCGAACGTGCCATATTGGCAGGATCTCATGCAGGATCTCATGTGACGTCATAGTCTAGAGGATAGATAGATACTGGAGGCCACCATCTTGGTTTCTATGGTAGCACGTGGTTGCTATGTGTCCCAAAGGCTTACAACAAGACAGGGGTGTGTTCGAGGGTGTGTTCCTTTGTACAGGAGTAATTTTCCTATTCGTAGAATTACCGCAAACAACCCGACAAGTTTTACTATTTCGAATTCTTTCAGAATTCACTGCTTCTATCTATATATACAATAGTTTTCGTCTATCTAGCCATGTTCTTTTGCCCTGGAGTATACTCCAGTAGTGTAGAAAAGCCTATTAGTTGGAACAGCTTTGCTTATTATTACTATATTTAGCAATCTCTGGTCTATTCTTGTTAGTTCTGACCCTATTCCGAGTACTCTTGTAGTTTCCTGTATCTAGATCATTTATATAAATTATAACTAACCAATCAGATTGCTTGATTTCCCATAATCTATATGCAGAGTTATCTCCCTTGTGTATATCAAAAACATTCCCAAAGCCAATAAGCTATCGAGCAGTTACTGAAAAGTCATTGCTCGAACAACTCGAATCCCATCGAGCAAATGTGCTATCGAGCAATTGCTCGTTCGAGTGACTCCTCGAACGACTCTTCGACTCATTTCAGTATTTCAGGATACCTATGGCCCAGTAATGTATTATTTGATGCTACCAATCGAGGATACCTTCTACAGGATACTTATCTAAGGATATTATTACCTGTATCACAAGGCATACCTATCCCAGATACCCCTTATAAGCTAAAGAGTCAAGAGAATAATTGCTCCATGAGCAATTGCTCGAACGACTCGAAGCTCATCGAGCAAATGAGCTTTCGAGTAATTGCTCGATCGAGTGACTCGACATACTGCTCGAACGACTCGAATCGTTCGAGCAAATGAGCTTAAGAGTAATTGCTCGTTCGAGTGACTCCTCGAATGACTCTTCGACTCATTTTAGAAAAAAGGGATTCTAGGGCCTATAAGGGATTCCGTAAGTAGGGTTTTTTCTCAAATAAGCCAAAGAGCCAAGAGAGTAATTGCTCCATGAGCAATTGCTCGAACGACTCGAAGCCCATCGAGCAAATGAGCTTTCGAGTAATTGCTCGATCGAGTGACTCGACATACTGCCCTTAGCCTCATCAGGGTATTTTAGGATACCTGTTGTATTGGGCTATTGGGGGATACTTGTTGTAGAAACTTTACATTCGGGTACTTCTGTTGGGTAGTAGATAAAAAAAACAAACAGCAATAAATATAACATTTCATTTTTATTCAAGAATACAATTCAATTTCTCAAGGTATTTGTTTTTGTAGTTCTTCTCGCATGGGCTAGCCATTTCATCTTCTTGTGGGTTGGAGCTTCTTCTCATTGCATGGCTAAGTTCTTGATAGATCTCTCATTTGATAACTTGGTTTTGTTGGCTGCTTTAATTTCTTGGCTGTCATCTTTGGGTTCCGCTTTCTCGAGCTGTTTCATGGTAGTAATTTCAATCTTCTGATCTTCTGAACATCATTCTTTGTAGAATCTTCATTTGAGGTTTGAGTGGAAACATCTTTCTTGGTTTGGATCCTCTTTGAATCTTCATTTGTAGTGGAAACTTCATTCGTAGTGGTAACTTCTTTCGCAGTAGAAACTTCGTTCTTAGTGGTAACTTCATTCTTTATTGGAGCTGGCATCTTTTTCTTGTCTTTAGTAGAAACTTCATTCGTAGTGGTAACATCTTTCACAGAAGAAACTTTGTTCGTAGTAGTAACTTCATTCTTGTTTGTATTGGAAGTATCAGTCAGTTCTGTCTTTATTCTTTTGGTTAATGGTCGGTTAGTATCCTCACATCTTTGTTTCTTTCCACCAGCATCCATGTCTAGTTTTTTTCTCTTGGCTGCATTTACCGCACGATTCACTTGAGCCAGTTCTAGAGAAGTCAGCTTTAATCCAGCATCATTCTTGAAGATTTGTATATGTAAGCCATCTTTGAATCTGAGCACTGTTGCTGAAACAGACATCTTCAATTTTTGGCGTTCAAAACGGAAATGAATTTATTTTCATACACTCCTTTTAGACTTTTTTTTCTCTAATCGTCTTCTTCTTCTTCTTTTTTTTTCTTCTTCTTCGCTTTTCCAAAGCATATTTCTGGGATTCTTCAAAGTCATAATCCTCTTCTTCACGAAGACGCTTGGCTGTTTCTTGAATTTTCTTGTGAATTGAGTCGTTGCAAAAATTTCTAATGTACACAAGGGTATTAATGTATTTCTCACTAATGGCTTTTCTGACATTCTTTTGAAGTGCTCTATATGCTGTTTCAACTGCATGACCTCTATCCATTCCATCCTCGATATATCTGTTCATGATTTGTCAAAATCATCCAGGTATTTGCCATAGGCACTTTGGACGATAATTCCCATCACCGAAACATCTTCTTCCTCTTCATCTTCTTCTTCATATTCCATATCTTCTGATAGTTCCGACGACTCATCGGTGTCCGAATCTATTGACCAATTTTTTGGTGCTCATCAGTATCGCATTGTGTCCGCTCTCTTCGAAGGTCAGATTACAAATAACAAATTTGTTATGAGCGCGACCCTTTTATAGGATATCGGACAGAGCATTGTTGACGGGTTTGATTAACTTTCCTAAAAATCCTCCTTTCTGCATGAGCCGTCTTCTTTTCCGATAAGATAGTTCTGTCTTTGGTGAGGCAATTCTCCTAATCTGGTGTTTGTATGGAATCAGCTTAGCTCTCTCAGATTTGGTTATAGGTACTGCCCCTATCAAGATGTTTGAGGCACAATCACATATACATTGTATCAAATCATCACTGGCCGTCTTGAGTATAGTCTTGGCTTCATATCGATCCGCATCAGATAGGATTCGCAGTGTATCTAAATTTCTTTCTAATCTTGTAGTGTTGCTCGATTTTTCCGTTTGTCGGTTTAGGCAAACTTCTTCTTTGTGCCTCTTCATGTTAAACTTTCGAGAAAATGTTTTTCCACAGTACTCGCAGCTATGAATCGCCATGTCTTCACTCTTTCGTGGTCGTAGAACAAATGAGTTTATTTTCACTTCAACACTCCTTTTATACTTTTTCAGAGCTAGGACTGCGTTGATAAGCGCAGAGAGGAAGCATCTTTTTCGTAATATACTTCTTTTTATATCTGGAGAAATTCCATCATCTGTTAGCAGCTTCAGTACAAGTTCGTATTTTCGTAGGTCGTCAAATTCAGCCAAATTCGGTGGTATCTTATCTTCGAGAATGTTGGTAGCACATTTGCATAAACAGGTAATCAAATCTTTATCAGCAGCGCGTAGAACGGCATCGATTTCCTCTTTGTCAGCATACCGTAAAAATTCTAAAAGTGCTTTATTTTGGTCAGTCATTAAATCGCCAGTATCTCTCTCCTCTTCTGTTCTTCTTGGACAGTGATGTTCTTCATGTCTCTTCCTATTGTATGGTTGGGCGAACAACTTAGTACAATATCTGCAGTGGAGTCTTTTCGTGTCTTCTAGCATGATCCGATCTTGAAAATAATTTGGAACAGTATCTGCATCGAACTGGTAACATGTCTTCACTCGACGACGGTCAGTACACAAATGAGTTCATTTTCACAACACCCATTTTATACCTTTCCCAGCAGAAGTACCCGGATGTCAAGTCCAACAAGTATCCCCCAATAGCCCAATGCAACAGGTATCCTAAAATACCCAGATGAGGCTAAGAGCAGTATGTCGAGTCACTCGATCGAGCAATTACTCGAAAGCTCATTTGCTCGATGGGCTTCGAGTCGTTCGAGCATGGCTCATGGAGCAATTACTCTCTTGGCTCTTTGGCTTATTTGAGAAAAAAGCCCTACTTACGGAATCCCTTATAGGCCCTAGAATCCCTTTTTTCTGAAATGAGTCGAAGAGTCATTCGAGGAGTCACTCGAACGAGCAATTACTCTTAACTCTTTAGCTTATAAAGGGTATTTGGGATAGGTATGCCTTGTGATACAGGTAATAATATCCTTAGATAAGTATCCTATAAAAGGTATCCTCGATAGGTATCCTCAAATAATACAATGCCGGGTCATAGGTATCCTGAAATACTGAAATGAGTCGAAGGGTCGTTCGAGGAGTCACTCGAACGAGCAATTGCTCGATAGCTCATTTGCTCGATGGGATTCGAGTCGTTCGAGCAATGACTTTTCAGTAACTGCTCGATAGCTTATTGGCTTTGGGAATGTTTTTGATATACACAAGGAAGATAACTCTGCATACAGATTATGGGAAATCAAGCAATCTGATTGGTTAGTTATAATTTATATAAATGATCTAGATACAGGAAACTACAAGAGTACTCGGAATAGGGTCAGAACTAACAAGAATAGACCTCAAAAGCTAAATATAGTAATAAGCAAAGCTGTTCCAACTAATAGGCTCTTATACGCTACTGGAGTATACTACAGGGCAAAAGAACATGGACAGATAGGCGAAAATTATTGTATATATAGATAGAAGCAAAGAATTCTGAAAGAATTCGAAACAGTAAAACTTATCGAGTTGTTTGTGGTACGAATAGGGAAATTACTCCTGTACAAAGGAACACACCCTCCGAACATACCCCTGTCTTGTTGTAAGCCTTTGGGAAACATAGCAACCGCGTGCTACCATAGAAACCAAGATGGCGGCCTCCAGTATACAAACTGGACGACGGAAACACGTATCACCCTAACAACACGCGCTGCGCATGCGCACTCGCACTACGTGTCACCATGGAGATGACGTCACAAGATGGGCGCTCGTGCGGGTTACCATGACAACCAAACATGGCACCACTGGGTCACGTGACTTTGACGTCACATGAGATCCTGCGTGAGATCCTGCCAATATGGCACGTTCAGGTACATGCTATTCTACTGTTGTCTGACAAGCACACATTCCACGCACTGTGCTGCAGAAGACATGGACGGTCAGTCAGAGAATTTACCGCATTCAGTCCAAGACCTCAATACCTTGTAAATCTTCCTCGGTTTGCGAAGCTTGCGCGGATGCGACGTGGCATACTCCTCACCAAACGTCCAATATCAGCTTGACTGATGTTATTCCATTCTTCCTGCAGTGCAGCGGTGAGTTCTTGGACATTGCTAGGGGTCTGTTGGCGTTGTCGTAGGCGACTGCCAAGCATATCCCAGACGTGCTCGATTGGTGAAAGGTCTGTACTTAGTGCTGTTCAAGGCAATGTAGTTTTGTTCTGCTCCTGTGGGAACTCTGTAGCGACATGGGTCCTGTGTGCTCTTGCATTATCATCTTGGAAAATGAATCGACGGCCGTGATATCGCGCAAATGGCACCACATGAGCTGCTAACATGTTGTCACGGTAGTACTGCCATGTGACACGCCCTTGGATGACATGTAATGCTGTTCTGCTTGTCATGGTTATGCCTCCCCACACCGTAACCGATCCACCACTAACACGATCGTGCTGCCTGACGGTTACGTCATGGTATCGTTCGTTCCGCCGCTACCACTTTCTGTTTCGCCTGTCGTGAAAGTCGAGAGTGAACCTCGATTCATCGGGAAACATGACGTCAATCCACCGATAATTGTCCTAGCGCTGACTGGCTCCACGCCAATTATGCGATGTGACGTTCAGACAAACGTGGAATTTTTCGAGGTCGTCGAGCGTACAAATTCCAGCTGCGTAGGCTATTTCGGAAAGTCTGACCACTGACCCGCACATCTGTCGCTCGGTGCAGCTGCTGTCCAATTTCTGAGGCACTTTGATGGCGGTTACGTAATGATGTGGTTCGGATGAAACGATCCTGGTTAGACCGACGTCTGTCATCAACATTGCCTGCCTGACGGTAGCGTGACCACAACCTGCTAATCACCGATTGAGTAACGTTGAGAATTTAAGCCACTGCAGTCTGTCTGTTGCCAGCTTCCAACATGACAACGGCACGTAAACATTCGTCACGTGTCATTCTTCGCCTACATCAAAAGTTACGTTTAGACCACAAACTATTGATGAACGAGTTTATACCCAGAAAAGAGCGATGAGACCTCCGAAAAGCCCGCCCAGTACAAATAAAAAATTCAAAACGTACCCCACAGACATTAACGCGGCGCTCGTGCGAAAAACCTGCATGAAGTTTTCGTGGGCCGGTGACATTCATAATCCACACTAAACTTGGTAACATATTGATGGGTCCGATCCGCCTATCCAATACCATTTTCCGAAAACATCATCAGCTTGAATATCCCTACTTTTTTAATAGTTTTTATCAACCAGATTACTCAAAGAAATTATAAGTGAAATTGCTGAACCCTTAACACATATCATAAACATATCTTTCTCATCCGGAGTTATACCTGATGAACTAAAGATAGCTAAGGTTGTTCATATACATAAGTCTGGAGATCCAGAACTTTTAATAATTATAGGACTATCAGCATTCTCCCGGCCTTCTCAAAAGTTCTCGAAAAAATTATGCATAACCGCCTCCCACATTTTTTTATCACAATATGATATATTGTATAAGTTCCTATTCGGATTCAGGAAAAAACATTCCACCCTACACCCAATATTACAACTGATCCATAATGTAGCCCTATACATTGACAAACGATGTCTGCCGTCCTTGATTTCTGAAAGATTTTTGACACAATAGACCATTCTATACTTTTCAAAAAATTAGAATATTATGGAATAAGAAGGATGCCTAATTTGTGGTTCAGAAATTATCTTTCTGGGAGGAAGCAATATGTCCAGTACAAAGACTGCTCATCTGCTTTCGAAAACATAACATGGGGGCATCTCAAGGTTCTGTACTAGGACCTATCCTTTTTCTAGTGTATGTTAATGACATCCGTAATTCAACAGCACTAAATCTATTGTCCATTGCCGACGACACTACAACATATACTGCGCATCATAACCTAGAGACCCTGATTGAAACAACGCAAAACGAAATGGACAAAATAGCAGATTGGTTCTCTGCCAACAAATTATCACTCAATGCCTCAAAAACCAAATGTATGTTGTTACATCCAACGAATAACACACGGACGTTGGGTGAAAACACCTTTACTCGAAATAACAGAAATGTAATCCAGGTTGAAAAGTCCCATGAAACGAAAACTGTGAAATTCTTAGGTGTTGATATTGATGAAAATCTAACTTTTAAAAACCACATCTCCAAGGTAAGCTCGAAAGTAGCCAAGTCTATTTGATTCATAAACAGAGTCAAAAAGATCTTCCCACTAAATACACTAAAGACACTTTACTATACGTTGGTTCAGTCATTTAATGTATACAATACAAGTGTGGGGACATTTACCGGCAACAAACAAGCTGTATATCTTACAAAAAACGACTATCGGAGCAATTAACAATAAAAAGTATAACACTCACACTCAGCCGCTTTTTAAGAGGAATAAAATACTTCAGAGATCTGTACAAACTAAATGTCCTTCTACTTATGCATGACTGGGTCAACACAAAATTACCACACGCATTAGATAGTCTCTATACTCTCAACCCAAACTATCGAGAAGGATTTACAAGGAAAACTGATATGATACAGGGGCTCAAACCACGAATCCAATTTTCGGCAAATCTTCCACTTCATACATTTCCGAAAATTTTTAACGTTGTTCACTCCGAGACCCAAAACTACCCGAGAAACTTATTTAAAAAGATAGTTACCCAAAGTTTTCTAGACTCATATGACGCAAGTGTCACTTACACCAACAGAGCTTGTTGTGAATGTAACGACAACAGGAACAAACAGGAAACAAATTCTCCTACAACTGAAGTGAAGATTTCAAGCCTCTTACAGAGTAACGCCACTCCTAGTATCGTTTTTTTATCTCCTTTCATAATTCTCTGTATATTCTATTTGGTAGGTATATGTCTTATTATTGATGGCAAATGAGCTCATTCCATGAAGGGTCATAAGATATGTTTTGTGACAAAAAATGAAAAAGGAAAATGGTGTATTTTGTGAATAGCGCTGGTCGGTTTTTCCGTTTCGTTGGGTAAAGGGTTAACTATAAAACATTGATTATAATTCTGACACAATGAACCGTTGCTTCAGACTTCATTGATTTTGTGGGGGGACGGGGGGCGGGGGCTCAATGGTCACGGCATTGGACTTCAAACTGAAAGGTCCATGGTTCCATCCCCGCCAGGGGCAATTGCGTTGAATCCCCGGATAAGGCACTTAATCCGATTGCCCACGTGAAGGGGGGGGGGGGGGTACGGTGGCGCTGTGTGCTAAGGCATACTGTACGTCGATGGTGCACTTGTTTTTAACCAATGCTGCCCCTGTGTAGTTGGTACGTTGGGGAGTCTGACAGTTGCTCGATGGTTCTCTCCAGGTACTCCGGCTTCCTCTACTAGTAAAACTGTCCGACATGAGGTGACCTTGACTGTCGAAGTGTCGTTAAACCTCAATAAATAAATGGATTTTATGTATCGTTTCAGGCAATGCTGTCAGTTCAGTTGATTACTGTCAATGTTTTACAGCAAGACTGAAACTCGGGTCACCACACTGTCAAAGCTATAAACTGAGTAGAAAAAATCGCTATTTTTAACATTCTCGAAACGCTCGGAACACTCGCGTCGCATCTAGTGTGCGAAGGCCTTCATTGTTGTCCTACGGCAGGGCAGGCATCAGATAATTTAATCAGGTTGCATAACGGAAAGAAAAATTACGGACTTCATGTAATCGTTCACATTTCTCTGCGTCGTCTGCAATCTCCATCGAGTTTGGTTGTTTCTTTATTACGGTTTAACGACACTTTCAGCAGCCATGGTTACATCGTATCAGGCGGTTTTACGGGAGCAGGATGTCGAAGTACCCGGAGAAAACCACCGAGCAGCGGAAAGCAACTGTCATACTCTTCGACTTATCCATTCTGCTCAAGAAGAGTTAGCAGCGGTTGAAGCGCCAATTAATTTTCTTTTCTTTTTTTATTTTATGTCTCAAAAAACATAGGTTATAACCCCTCATTGGAACGAGCTCATTGAGCTCGTTCCAATGAGGGATCATAACCTATGGTTTTGAGACAAAAAATGAAAAAAAAATAGTTATTCAGGAATTTTGTTTGCAAGTGTCATCTACTTTTCATGTTAGGTAAAGGGTTAATTGCCTTGCCTAAGGACACAACGCAGTTACTGCTGGTCAGGATCGAACCATCCACCTTTCGTTTTAAAATCCAATGCACTCACTACTGAGCCGCTAACTTCAAATCACGATCAACGTGTTTCTACGATCTTATTTCGAGTTTTCTCCCTTGCTTCAATAACGTGTTTTTGTGCCTCTTTTTTCTGTTTCGTTCGCTGCTGATCTTCACTTGGACTGCCAGCGACTCTGAAGTGTATAGTTTTGTCGTGATATACTTATTTGGATAGATCGTATATGCATCGGCTGATACGGAAGAAAACGATACAACTGTTAAATAAAATTTTCAAGTATATATTATTTCTCACATGTGTTATCAGACAGCTCTCTGTATTATCTGATTTTGAAAAACACTGGAGTGGAGGCAACTCCCGATAAGTATTGCTCCAATTCTCCCCCATCCCCAGTTCCTCAAATACAAGAATTTCTATCCACCATCACCACTTCTCTGCGTTATCTTTGGTTAACTGTCATCGAAGTTTTAGTTTCAGTATACAAATCGTTGACAGATAATCGCGTGTATTTAAAGAAGATATCCCGAGACTTTCTAGACCCATTTCCTTTGTGCACTAATCAGGGACACCTAAAGCTATTTCGGGCCGCGGGGGTGGGGGCGAAGTGATGTGTATAGGGACCTCCGTGAATCGCCCAATCAAAGTGACATTTAAACTTTTTCTTCCGGAATTAATCAAATGGGTATACAGCAATTTTTTGTGAGTTTCTTGCCTCGTATATACATATAGAACACCTGTTCCTACATACAGGCTTTTGGTGGTCTTGTTGATATTTATTTTTTGGTGTTTAAGGTCACATACTTCTGCACAATGGCTAATCATGATCACGACATGGAGTTAAAGTCAAGGTCAGTCAATCGTTTATACCCAATGCTGCCTATTTAAAGGACTCGCACCCCAAGCACCAGTGACTGGATCCTATTTTACCAGTAAAACAGAGCTTGTTTACCACAGTAAACAAACACTGCTTCACTTCCCGGGGTTCCCTCGGGGGGTCTTGTTGATGGAAGTTGTAGTACCTTGACAGTGATGTCTACTGAAGTCTTGGCTGCCTGTAAAGGCAGCCAAGACTTCAATAGACCCCACTACTGAATCAATGTGTCCCTTATTATGATGGAGCAAAAAATAAGAAGCATTCTCCAAGCCTTTAAGAACACGTTAGAATCTATGACGAGAATCAGATGAACATGTTGCGAGAATCAAAATTAATTCTCATTGTTTTCCTTGCGAGAATCATTTACGAGAATCGAATCTGATTCTCGCATGGATGTTAAACCCTGTCCAGAGAATGATTTTGAAGGATGGTCGATTCATTTCTTTTTAGAGTATCTTTATTTTGGCATGTTGATTGTTGATAAAGCACACCTCAAAATATAGTATGATACCATGCTCGTGGGGTTCGTTAAATCGGGGTAGAAAACCGCAAAAATATTCGCCATTCTATAAACATTCCCCGACAGACCACTGCCACAGAATTTGTAATTTACCAGCGGTAATTTTCAGTGCAACGAGTTTGTCTGATCCGACTGAAGAATAGTCTGGAGCTTAGGACAATATCACAATGAACTGCTTGAGTGCCAGAAGCCACTATCAGGACTTTTAGAAAAATGAGGGTACCAAAGCAAAAGCCAACATTTTCCTCGTTCATGTTTCATATTCAGACAAACGCATATCAAATTTTATTTATATAAATTTATTGTATTACAAATTATTGGAGAGTGCCCACAGGCACTCTCCAATAATTTGTAATACAACAAATTTTGAATAACAAATTCAGACCACGAAAAAAATAATCTAGCCCTCAACCAGTTAAGGTGTCAAATAAGTAAGGAAAATTAGTTTACTTTGAAATTCCCACCTTTGATATTCCATAAATTCAAATTAATTACACACACATGATACATTAAGGGCCTATATAAGTAATGGAATTTTGTTTATTTTGAAATTCTCACCTCTCATATTCCTTAAATTCAGATTAAATATACACAACTTATACATCAAAATGAAGGTTGGGATGTATAGAACACGAAACACATATGTAATCAACTCATAGAGTCGACTGTAGGCACCACTGGTTCCTGGAAGTCTGCTACCGTATTCGCACCAGAACTGATAATAAAATAATATTTCATCAGAACATCTTGTGGCCAAATGTGCTGCATATATCCAAGAACAAAGCTAGACATTCAAAACACTTTCGAATACAGCGATAGGACTGCATTTTGGAAAAGGACAACACTGTCTGCATTTTTTATTGAAGATGGTTCCCATGCTCGACAGACATGCGCAAATCACTCGTTACCACGAATTTCCATCGAAAAACAAGATCGTAATTCTAAGAAATTTCAACAGGTATCATGACATCTTGCATTGAATATGTCAACTGTGCAATCTCAATCTAATAACAGTATACTGTATGAAGGCGATCTTTTTCATTATTTGATTTTAGACGGCGTTGTTTTTACATGCTTTTTCTGTCCGATGACGTCGACCGGAAATCGAAAGTATACTCATACGTAAACAAAAGCAAAGGCTTTGGAATTTTCCCCAATGCAGCTCTGTCGCCGTGTTTTGAAGAATTTTTATCCCCTAGCTTTGTTCTTGGATATGTAAAGCACATTTGGCCACAAGTTGTTTTCCTGAAATATTATTAAATTATCAGTTCTGGTGCGAATACGGCAGCAGACTTTGAGTACACATGTGTTTCGTGTTCTGTACATCCCAACCTTCATTTTGATGTACATTTTGTGTATATTTAATTTGAATTGAAGGAATATCAGAGGTGAGAATTTTCAAAATAAACAAAATTTCATTACTTATATAGGCCCTTAAAATAAGGGTTGTGATATGTAGAACGCGACAAACATGTGCAATCAGCTCATAGGTTTGACAGCAGGCACTAATGGTTCTTGGAAGTCTGAGGCCGCAGTCGTACTAGAACTGATGAAATATTTCAGGAAAACAACTCATGACCCAATGTGCTTAGATATCTAAGAAAAACGCTTGGCATTCAAAGCACTTTACTATGCAGTGAAGAAGGTCAATTGTGTATCACGTGATACCGCGAATTTTAATCGAAAAACAATTTCGTAATTCTAGGAAATTCAAACAGCTGTCACGATCCCTTGTTCATAATATGGCAACTCTGTAGTCTTGATATAATAATAATGTTTAGTTTGAAGGCGATCAGTCTCATTATTCGACTTTTGAGGGCATTGTGTGTCGATGCGTTTTCGCCCCTGTTGACCTTGACCGAAATGTAAACAAACCGAAAACAAAACAAAAAGCTGAGAGTTTTGGAATTTACCCTCACACAGCTGAGTCGCTGCGTTTTGAAGCAAAAACATAAAATAACTTACCGGGTGGTGTCTGTTCATGTTAGGAACACTCACCTGTTTCTACAGTACCGTGACCAGTGTCTAGAGTTGCGCCGCCACCTTCCTGACGGATACCTGATATTCCGCACATGTTTTTTTTCTAACATTCAGATAGCTTTGTTCTTCGTGAGATATACGAAGCTACATATTCACCCAGTTCAACGTAAAAATGGGTGAAAGAATTTGTTTGGAAATACGTCGCATCTTCGACGAATAACGCAGTTTACAATCCAGCTTCAGTCTTTCGTGGGCGGTAATGTCATAAAAATTCACCTAATCTTCTATGGACGGGTATTGAATATTCAGATGTATCGCCATTTTAAAATCTAGTCCAAACTGACACGCCTGTCACTCTCTTCAACTCCCCGGTCTCGAGATGACGTTGGAATACTGTGGCAAGAGCCGGTTGTGAATAGCCTGTATTCGAATGTCCAATGATGTTTCTTCTATTGCACTTCAGACGTATGGTTAGAAGAAAACATGTCGGGCAAGAACTCAATAATCCCAGTTTAAGGGTTGTTCTTCACGATTTGCGTACAAAGCGTGCATATACTATTCAAAAAAGTAGGGGATATCCAAACTGATGTTGATATTTTCGGAAAATGGTATTGGATACGCGTGACTGGACACATCAATATGTTACCAAGTTTAGTGTGGATCATCAATGTCGCCGGCCCACGAAAACTTTGTGCAGGTTTTTCGCACGAGCGCCGCGTTAATGTCTGTGGGGCACGTTTTGAAATATTCATTTGTACTGGACGGGCTTTTTCGGAGGTCTCATTGTTCTTTGCTTAGTATAAACTCGTTCATCAATAGTTTCTGGCCATATTGTAACTTTTGAGGTATGCGAAGACTGACACATGGCGAACCTTTACGAGCCGACGTCATGTTGGAAACTGGCAACAGAAGACTGCAGTGGCTCAAATTCTCAACGTTACTCAATCGGTGATTAGCGGGCTGTGGTCACGCTACTGTCAGACAGGCAATGCTGCTGGCAGACGTCGGTCAGGTTGTCCAAAGGTGACAACTGCTAACCAGGATCGTTTCATCCGGACCACATCATTGCGTAACCGCCTTCAAAGTGCCTCAGAATTTGGACAGCAGCTGCACCGAGCGACAGATGTGCGAGTCAGTGGTCAGACTATCCGAAATACCACCCACAGGTGGAATTTGTACGCTCGACGACCTCAAATAATTCTACGTTTGACTGAACGTAACCTCGCAGAAAAGCGTAATTGGTGCGGAGAACGACAGCGCTGGGGCAATCCTCAATGGAGTAACGTCATGTTTTCCAATGCATCGAGGTTCACTCTCGACTTCCACGACAGGCGAAACAGAGCGTGGCGGCGGCGGAACGAACGATACCATGACGTAACCGTTAGGCAGCACGATCGTTTTGTTGGTGGATCGGTTATGGTGTGGGGAGGCATGCCGCCGATTCATTTTCCAAGATGACAATGCAAGAGCACACAGGGCGCGTATCGCTACAGAGTTCCTCCGGGAGCAGAACATCACTACACTGCATTGGACAGCACTAAGTCCCGACCTTTCACCAATCGAGGACGTCTGGGATATGCTCGGCGGGCGCCTACGAGAACGCCAACAGCCCCCTACCAATGTCCAGCAACTAAATAATTATGCTCAAGCCAGACAATTTACACCAAAACGAACTATGTTTTCAATTCTTTTACCAAAAACCTCAATACATTTTTCAGATTCAGCTTTTCCAAACATGACAGTGCGCATAGCTTAGAGTTAATGGTCGGAACGAGTAAGGCTGAGCTTGTTTCAGTGCGTTTCAAAGGCCAGATATTATAAGAGCCAGCTGATTTTCAAACTGGAGATTTCTTGTGACAACAACCTCTTCTGTTTATAACATGTCAAAAAATAATAGAAACTATACAAAATATATAGGCCTAACGTCGTATCCAATTATCTCGTTCTGACGACGGTAGAAAGATCATTTTTGCGGAAATAAAATATATTTCTGCAGTGTTATTTATCTTTTATTGGGGTTTTAACGACATTTTCAACAGTCAGGGCGACAACATGTCGGACAGTTTTACGGGTGGAGGAAACTGGATTAACCGATGAGAACAACCGAAGAGCGGCAAGCAACTATCAGACTCTCCGACAGTGCCCCCATTTCTGCAGTGCGATAGCGTTAGCCTTAACTGGTAGTGTACTGAATTAGTTTTGGTCGTCAAAGTTTGTTCACATGTCTTTGTCTCGTTACAATTTATGGGAGAGTGACTATAGGCACACTCCCATAAACTGTAACAAGGCAAATCCATACAGAGTAAATAGTTTCTGTGGGGGCGCGGTGGCTCAGTTGGTAAAGGTGCAGGCTGCAAGCCGAGAGGTCCTCACTTCGAATCCCACCTGCGGCAATCGCGTTGTGTCCTTGGACAAGACACTTCACCCCCATTGTCCACGTGAGGCCACGGTGACGTTGTGTACTAAGGCGTACTGCACGTCGATAGTGCACCCGTCTTCAACCAATGCTAACCCTGCTTGTGTGGAGTTGGTATGTTGGGGAGCTGACAGTTGCTCGCCGTTGCTCGGTGGTCCTCTTCGGGTACTCTGGCTTCCTCCACTCGTATAACTGTCAAAGTCATGGTTAGCCATTGTGCAGAAATATGTAACCTTAAAAACACCAATAAATAAATGAATAGTTTCTGTACACAGAAAATATGATACATACCCAGTGAATATGAAGCTTTCAAACTGGGGCACCCACACTTCATTGTAAAGCCCAAATATGGGCTTCCAGCACTCTTCCAGTTAAAGGTATTTACACATTGGAACGAACGTTACACGCGATTACACGTAATTGACCACATTTCTTATCAGTTGTAATACCAACACAGTGAGATGCCTCATAGTTGAGCCGGACAGTAGAACAAAGATAAATATTTTCTGCACTGAGACAAGCGTGAAAATTAAAATAACTATAATACTAAAATGACTATCATTTAACGCAACCAAACGCTGCCTCAAAAATATGTGCTAATTTCTTTAATTTATACCGTGGATTTTGTTGTGATTTTCTGTTTTTTAATTCATCAACAAGGTTCAACTCCAAGGCATCACACTATTTTGAAATTTCAAACTGAGAAAAAAAGTTGTTAATTATTACTTCATCACACTCCACAATCATATGCTCTTCTATATCGGAGGAAATAAAGAAATAGATATATATACTGGTTGTTTAAATGGCTAATCGTGACCCATAGTAAAATCCAACCAATCTTTTATACCCATGTTGCCAATTTTAGAGGACTTGAACCCCACACAATGGTGAATGGTCCTATTGGATCAGTAAAACATAGCTTGTTTACCGCAGTAAACAAGCATTTCTCAACTTCGCGTTTTTTCATTGGAAGGTATATTGGTTAAAACTTTGTGCGTATTATGTTTTTTCACAGAGTTTTTACTTGAGTGGAAATACCTCTCTATGGGTGTATTAGTGATAATCCACTCTCCATATACTGTATCTCGTCCCGTGGGTGGAACAAGGCGTCATCTGCAGTGCTAAATCATTGCAGATGGCGCCTTGTTCCAGTCAAGGGACGATTTGTAAATATAGATTTTTTGTATCTCACCCAATGTTATAGTCTATGACATTGATGTCATTGTGAATGTCTTGGGTAACAGTTGCCGGGCGGGAAGGAGTCGAATGGCCTTCAGCAGAGGGAATGTTTTGGGATGTGTCCAGTTCGACGAGGGTATTTTCTCTGGCCCGATTCCGCTACGAAGTCCTGCTTTACACCTGACCCGAACCCTTTTCTTGTATACCCCTGGCTTTTCCCCACTACTCTTTTATCGATTGATTGAACCAAACAAGTGGTCAAATCAATGCATCTTTTGTTTTACGGTTTTAGCCCTGCCCATCAGTGTTTTTTTTTTTTTTTTTGGTGATAAAGGGAATGTTTGTTCGGGGTCAAATGAATTTTGTCGGTGCCAAATGAATCTGACTGTAAAAGAGAACAAATTAACCATGTATCGTCCTATTCGTACAACGAGGCGCCATCTGCAATGCTAAAGCATTGCAGATGGCGCCTTGGTGCTTTCAAACTACGATATTTTGATTTTTTATTACCTGGCTCTTTTAAGTAGTTTAGTTACAAAAAAACCCACAAAAGATGAAAAGATAGATAAAAAATAATACCTATAAAAAAATCAACTAATTAATTAATTTATTTATTTATTAATTAATTATTTATTATTTATTTATTTAATTGAAAAAATAAAGTACAAGGCTATTTTTAAAGTTTACAAAATAATTTCATGGTTATTATTAACTCGCTGCTTATTCACTCCAAATAAACTAGTAGAAAATAATTTATTATCTTCCAGAAGACTTATAAAAAGATTAAGCAAGATAAAAAAGATTAAGTAACAAAGAAATGTTTTTATAAGAATTCAGTTGATTCATAACTAGGGTTTAGTATATTCCTTGGTTTTCTAGGAACCGGGAACGGGAATTAAATTACTCTCAGAACCGGGGACCGGAAAATTTCCCGAGTAATACCAAGCAAATTTACGAGGATAACATGACGCATTTATTTTAATGATAATGAGTACATTTCATTGGCAATCTCCCATCTCCAAACGGAAAAGTTATTTTCCAAAGATAAGTATGAAAACCCAAACCCGCTTCAGTCTCGTCTTTATTATTATTTTTTTGATCACCTCTACCTTCTCCAACATCAACACCCTCTTCACTGCCGTCACCAGTCTCCTCTGCTTTAAGCAGAGGAAATTGGTGACGGCTTTGAAGAGGGTGTTGATGTTGAAGGAGGTAGTGATTAGTGATACTAGTGATTCTGAAAATGAAGACGAGTTTGAACTTTGAAGCGGGTGAAGAAGATCTTGCTGTTGAAGGTGTGTGTGTGTGTGGGGGGGGGGGGGGGGGGGGGGCTCCAAAACTGGTTGAGAATTACAGTCATTTGTTGAAAATGGTTCGTCAGGAATCGGGACTGTAAAAATTTCAGGCGTGGAATAGCTGACGAAATCCTACAAAATTTCAATTCAAAAAACTTCAATTCAATACACAACAGTACCACGCTTCATTCCCGGTTCTGTGCTGCAGATTTCTCAAGTATCGGGCCGGCTTTCGGAACCGAAAACCCGGAATTCCCGTTCCCGGGATTAAACCTTATTCCTAACAAAGAGCATTAATTATACATGTTACCAACAAGATTACTCGACAGGCGTGAATTCTGTGTCATCAGACCGCGATTTTATCCAAAACGACGCACTGAAATAATAATCCACTAAAGTATATTTTTGGTGCCTAATATTTGTGCTAACAGCTGTGCTAGAGGTCCCGAGTTCGATCCCCGTCCAAGAAGACCCGCGTTGTGTCCCTGGCCAAGGCACTTTATCCCGGTTTCCTACATGGGGGCACGATGACGCCGTGTACTAAGGCGTACTGCACGTCGATGGTGCACATGTCTTGAACCGCTGTAACCCTGCTTGAGCGGAGCTTGAACAGTTAGAATGTTGAGGAGCTGACAGTTGCTCGTCGATGCTCGGTGGTTCTTTCCGGGTACTCCGGCTTCCTCCACCCGTAAAACTGTCACGGTCACGATTAGCCATTGTGCATATGCATGTGACCTTAAAAACCAATAAATAAATAATGAAGATTTTTAGTGCATTTGGCACCAATGGCAACCGACGGCGTGATTGCTGTGTGAACACTGCTGCCCACTATCCATCCAACACGGAGTTATCTCATCTGTCTAAATATCGATCCCATGTGATGCATGACCAGAAGAACGAGTCCGATAGTTATTTGGGCGAACGTCTTGTTGAAGCAAAAGCTCAGGTAACTCTTGACTCATCTGAGAAATCAGAAAATCATAATATTGTTCTGGATAATAATGATCCCGATCTCGCGAGCGGTGCTGGATTTTTGTTATTTGGGTTCAATGACACTTTCAACAGCCAAGGTTATATCGTGTCAGTCAGATGTATGGTTTGAGGAAGCCGCTGTACCCGGAAAGAAGCACAGAGCAGCGGAAAACAACTGTCACACTCTCCAATCTACTAACAGGGCTCTAGGAGAGTGAGTAGCGGTTGAATATATGTGCACCATCGACGTGCAGTGCGTCTTAGTACTCAGTGCCATCCTGTACTCACCCGGGCATTGGGGATTACGTGTCTTGCCCAAGGACACAGCGGGGACGATGTGGGTCAGAGTCGAACCGTCGACCTTTCTGTTTAGAGTCCAAGGCGGTAACCAGTGAGCCTCCTCGCTCCCAGTCGCGCCGGTGGATCACGGTCATGAGAACATACAGCTACATGCATGGTCCCAAAACTTATAGACATTTGTTTTTCTTTGTTCAGTACACTCTGTCAACGGATTCAGGTGGACATGCTTCATATATTTTACCATAAGATAAAAAAAAAAATGTACGCAGTAATATTCCATCTTTTAACCCTTAACCTAACATGAAAAGCAGACGACACTTGCAAACAAAATTCTTCAGTAACCAATTTTTTCAGTTTTTGTCTTAAAACATAGGTTATGACCCCTCAATGGAACGAGCTCGACGAGACCGTTCCAAAGAGGATCATAACCTATGTTTTTAAGACAGAAAATGAAAAAAATAATAAAAATTAATTGGCGATTTTTGTGAATAGCGCTGGCCGGTTTTATCCGTTACGTTGGGTGAAGGGTTAAAACTATTTATTAATATCTAGAAGTATATATAACTCCTACTTGCAGTAGATCAATATACTAACATAATTTTATTTGACTCATTTTTCAAGTTCCATCTTTACGTTTGATTTTATTAAGTTTATTTATAAAATTCGAAAATTAAAAATCGAATTTCCAAGAGAAAATAATTGTTTTCACCACCATTACATAATCAATATAATCTTTATATTATTTTATTTTGTGACCAAAAGCCATGAGTGATTCAAATGGAAAATTAGTTGGTTTTGACACAAATTTATTTTGTTGCTTTGGGGAAAATTCTCTGCTCACAAAAGACCTTTAGCAAAATACATAATGGACAACCAGTAGTTAGGCGGTGCCATTGGATTAAATTATTACCGAAGGTTATTGCAAGTGTTGTGCGGCGACAATCCAGTTCGGGAGCTCATTGCTAAAAAGGATAAAGCGTGTTTGCACGCTCAAAATTATTTTCAAAATTAATATTTTTTAACACCTATATACGCCTCTAATTTGGAGCCTTGGATAACAGCAATAGCAGCGTATTAAAGAAAACGGAGCCGACCCCCCCCCCCCCCCAAAAAAAAATGAAGCTCAAATTGGTAGGGTTAACTTTACCCAACGTAACGGTCAAAACCGGCCAGCCATATTCTCAAAAATCGCAAATTAATTTTCATTATTTTTTTCATTTTTTGTCTCAAAAACATAGGTTATGGCCCCTCGTTGCAACGAGCTCAGCGAGCTCGTTCCAATGAGGGGTCATAACATATGTTTTTGAGACCAAAAATTAAAAAGTTAGTTATTCAAGAATTTTTTTCGCAAGTGTCGTCTGCTTTTCGTGTTAGGTAAAGGGTTAAATGACAAAAGGACCGACCATTCTTAAGGCACGCTACCTGAAATGGCAGAAATTCAAATCTGATGTATCTGTAACAGAGTGCAAAGTTTACTCACAAAGTACAGCAAACACCACTGTCTCTTTCAGAACGATGAACAAACAAACAGTTAGCATTGTGTCTTGGTTCTGGACTACCTTGAACAACAATAGTTATTTGTTTTTGCTTGTTTCTCATAGGAATCCTCAGATGATGCTAACACTGCTCAACTTTGTCTCACACACTGCACTGACCTCGGAGACAGTTTACCAACATGCAGTCGTACTTGAAATTGTTAACGTTCTAAGTTGCAAGACCAGGCTGTCGGGAGAGATGGAATAGTGGATAGGCTGTTGCTTCCATACACCGATTGCTACATTACTTCTTCCGCTATATATTTACGACTTGAGAACAATTCCCAGGTTGTAAATTGTAACAGACCATGGTCTTGCAGTGGTTTTGTAGTCTTTCATTAGTGGTGACGTGGCAATCGATAAAATCGCTTGATAACGAATGCCAAATAAGGAACTGGGAATAAGTAACGATTGTCACGTCCATTTCATTAGATTTATCTCCATGGCTTCTCTGCCAAAAAATAGATTCGGACAGACCAGAAAACTAAGTTTTTTGTTTGTTTGTTTGTTTTTTGTTTTTTGTTTTTTTTTTTTGGGGGGGGGGGGGTTAATTTTAAGAATCGAATCAAAGTATGTTCGTCTGCAGTGAAAAAATCGATTAATCCTTAAATGTGATTTTACGAACATTATCCGAAAGAGGAGAAAAGATCTTGTTAAATTGTTGTAGAAAATGGTTGCCAAGATATGCGTAAAGCAATCTTATCGCTATCCAGAAGAAAGGTCAATGCTTGTCAAAATAATGTGGTTTAGTGGAAAGTGAGAGTAAACAACGTCGGCTGCACAACCTCCAAATGTACATCGCAAATACTCAGTTGTAACTGTAAAAAAAATACGCACTTGACTTCTTCTGCCACAATATCCCACACTTCGAACTCAACGGTTGAAATATAATGATCGTTTTTCTTCTTTTTAGTACATTTTCGACCAAATAGACCGCTTATAGCTTTTCTTGTTCAACTCCTCAACTGTTTAGAATTTTCTTTAATTTCTTATAAAATTAAGTCATTTCTGCCGTAGCGCACCTATGACTTTAATGGAGGTTGACATCAAGGAATCTCTGAAAAGGAGATTATTCCCACTGGGAGAAGTATATTTTGTTAGCAGGAGGCAGAACTACACCCCCAATAGACAACAGGATTTTTTTTTAATAGTGAAGAAAAATACGCCCACAGCAGGTAAGAGTTACTCACTCATTTCAGCCCTAGAGGCTGCTTTAGCAGTCCAGGACATGATACGACATAATTTTTCATTAAGTAGGATGCCTGTTAGGTGAATGTGTGGGGTAGTCCCAATTAATATTTTTAACCCTTTACCCAACGTAACGGCCAAAACCGGCCAGCGCTATTCTCAAAAATCGCCAATTAATTTTCAAAATATTTTCATTTTTTGTATCAAAAACATAGGTTATGACCCCTTGTTGGAACGAGCTCGTTCCAACGAGGGGTCATAACCTATGTTTTTGAGACAAAAAATGAAAAACATTAGTTTTTGAAGAATTTTTTTTGCAAGTGTCGTCTGCTTTTCATGTTAGGTAAAGGGTTAACGTGCAGTCACAAGGCTGCACGCGAAAACTAATCGGAAACTACCATTGAACTGTCATGGACGATACCACCAGTGTTAAAAGGGTTAAAGCTAACCATGGTGGACCCAATATTATTGAAAGCTGTTAACAGGGACGTGGCTAGAGGCTTCCGATTAGGGGTGTAGGGTAATGAATTTCTAACTAGGGGTCCCCCTCCCGACCCCGACCCCTAGTTGGAAATTCACTACCGAAAAAAAATTAGAAAATGAAACCATGAAAAGGGGCATGAAATTGATTCTAGTAACTGAAATGCCAACACATTTATGATAGAATTATCAGGTTATTATTATTTGATATTATTCTTGAAATTGAATATGTGCTAAACAAATGCTCAAGCTTTGAACTTTGAGCAATTCACACTGTCCTAACATTAAATCAGATCTTATGCAGGAATGAGCAATTTTTGATGTTTCAACATTTTGTAACTGTGTATGATGGAATTAACACAGGATAACTATTTTATGTGATGTGATTTTCTTGAAGTGCATTTCAAGGATTCCTTTTATTACGATAAGCAAACGTACTATAGAAATCTCGTGCCGATTGACATCATGCATACTTTTGAAGCTCGATATTACGTACACTACAGTTGTAAATAGTAACAGTTTGAATTTTTGCCGGTTTGAAACCGAGTTGGGATTTTGGGAAGTAAAGGAGACATCACCAAAGAAGCTCTAAAATCCAGATAGATTAAATTTCCAACTACTCATGACTTGCTCTCCGAATTTCCAACTATAGGAAATTTTGGCCAGGATCGGGGGGGGGGGGGTGACACCCCCATCCCACCCACCACACCCTCCCCCACCCCCGTCGCCACGTCCCTGGCTGTTAACTTAGTTAAAATTAAGACTAGCCTAAAATTATTAACATCGTTTTGTACTATAATAGTTGTCGGATCACATCTTGATAGTTGGGTATGTGCATCTACACTGTTACTTGACAGGGTCTTCACAGAACCCTCCAAGAAACCAGGCTTCGAGCTGATATTATCATTAAAGAAAACACGATATTGGTTAGTGTAGGGTAGAAATTGATTATGGATTACTCGTAAGGTTTTCGGTTTTCAGTTTTGTTTTCAGTTTCTAACAAATAATTTGGCTAACTTTTTTAACAAAGTTAAAGATCAGTTATCAAAATGTTCTACGAAATCTGTGAATTTAAGGGGAGGATAACCACAAAGCTTAACAGTCAGAAATCAGTGGCGACGCCAGGATGTCAATTTTGGGGAGCCTAAGTATGATATGTGGGCCCAAGGCCGCCGAACGCCGCAGGCTAGATGAGGATGGAGAGGAGGTAGTTCAGCGATCTGAACGTAGTGGCTACCCCCTATATCAAAAAGACAGTTGAGGCATTGCTCTGTGACATCTGGTGAATGATATCAGCGATAGTTTGGTGTCTGACAAGCACATATTCCACGCATTGTGCTGTAGAAGACATGGACGGTCAGTCAGAGAATTTACCACATCCAGTCCAATACCTTAGTACCTTGTAAATCCTTCTCGGTTCGCGAGACTAGTGCGGATCCGACGTGTCATACTCCTCACCACACGACCAATATCAGCTTGACTGATGTTATTCCATTCTTCCTGCAGTGCAGCGGCGAGTTCATGGACATTGGTAGGGGGCTGCTGGCGTTGTCGTAGGCGCCTGCCAAGCATATCCCAGACGTGCTCGATTGGTGAGAGGTCTTGACTTAGCTCTGACCAAGGCAGTGTAGTGATGTTATGCTCATGTAGTGACACGGGCCCTGTATGCTCTTGCACTGTCATCTTGGAAAATGAATCGATGGCCGTGATGTCGCGTAAATGGCACCACATGAGCTACTAACATGTTGTCACGGTATAGTACTGCCCTGTGATACGCCCTCGGGTGACATGCAATGCTGTTCTGGTTGTCATGGTTATGCCTCCCCACACCATAGCCGTTCCATCACCAAAACGATCGTGCTGCCTAACGGTTACGTCATGGTATCGTTCGTTCCACTGCCACCACACTCTGTTTCGCCAGTCGTGGAAGTCGAGAGTGGACCTCGATTCATCGGAAAACATGACGTTGCTCCGCCGATGATTGTCCCAGCGCTGTCGTGCTCCACACCAATTACGCCTTTCTGTGATGTGACGTTCAGTCAAACGTGGAATTATTCGAGATTGTCGAGAATAAACATTCCAGCTGTGTATGCGATTTCGGATAGTCTGACCATTGACTCGCACATCAGACGCTCGGTGCCGCTGCTGTCCAATTTTTGAGGCACTTTGATGGTGGTTACATAATGCTGATGTTCGGATACAACGATCCTAGTTAGCAGCTGTCGCCCTTGGACGACCTGACCGACGTCTGTCATCAACATTGCCTGTCTGACGGTAGCGTGACCACAACCTGCAAATCACCGATTCAGTAACGTTGAGAATTTGAGCCACTGCAGTCTGCCTGTTGCCAGCTTCCAACATACCAACGGCACGTGAACGTTCATTACGTGTCAGTCTTGGCATACCTCAAAAGTTACGTTTCGACCAGAAACTATTGATGAACGAGTTTATACCAAGAAAAGAACGACGGGACCTCCGAAAAAAGCCCGCCCAGTACAAATGAAAATTTCAAAATGTACCCCACAGACATTAAGGCGGCGCTCGTGCGAAAAACATACACGAAGTTTTCGTGGGCCGGTGACATTCATGATCCACACTAAACTTGGTAACATATTGATGTGTCCAATCACGCGTATCCAATACCATTTTCCGAAAATATCAACATCAGTTTGGATATCCCCTACTTTTTTTGAATAGTATACTTTAATTGATTAACATGTCTCAATGTATTCCGTTAAAGGAAACACTTCCCAGTTCGTGATTAATTTCTGAAATCCACATTAATTAGAAGTTATTACTTGGTTTGTTTACCTATCGGTCGAGATATCAGCCCAAGGTAAGTTCATATCAGCCTGAGATCCATATAACCTTTTATCTTACAATCAACATGTATTTTGTCTGCATTAACTCCGAAACTGCTGTGTATCCGTCCCCCTGATATAGATGTTTGTATCAGGGGGTTGGATACAAGCACGTTCCTTTCGCGTGAGTTGCATTTTTTCTTTTTGTTCATCCGTACGAATAAATAGTTCGTTATATATTCGTCTACATTCTTGACTTATCCTCAATATATTGTAAGATAAAATGATTATTACCATTATGTGGATGTACAAAATATGTATCCGAGTCTCGCTCCGGGTTCTAAGGGCAGATCACGACCCGTCTTCGACTCGTCGTGATCTGCCCTTAGAACCCCGAAGATCGACTCGGATACATATTTTGTACATCCACATGATGGTAATAATCTCAATATATCAGCCTCAGAACTAACCAAGTAATAACATTTGTATTTATTAAACCAAAGCAAATAATTACAAAATGTTTTGAGATCTGTTACAATTTTACGACATTGTTATTGTTTCTTATTTTTTTCATAAAGCCTTAAGGTCCCTCTTCCCATAGTTCAGCTATCCAAACAAGCTATTAATTGAAAATAGAATGTGTTTTCATTTTTGGAATTCATTAAAAAACTTTCCATAATCTATTTCAATAATGAGGGTTCATCAGCTGAGTTTGAATGCTTTTTAGAATAGTACCTTCTGGTTTTGACCAATACGTTGGGTAAAGAGTTTATGTTGATGAGATTTACACGTAGGCTGTATAGTGCACATGGTTAGTTACTCTGTAATGTAAAAAAATTGTAACCAGAGAGTGTGACTAACCCTGTGCAATGCACAGGGTTAGTCACACTTTCTGGTTATAAAAATTGGCAACAGCATTATCACACACGACACGAAAGTATACACTTACTAAGGCTGTAAAAATGCACAGAGTTAGTTGGTTATTGTTTAATGGTGTTTTTTTAAGGACACGTACTTTCAGAACACACACTTAAGCACAATGGCTAATCGTGAGCGTGGCCGTTTTAGGGGTGGGGGAAGCCGGAGTACCCGGAGAGAATCACCGAGCATCGACGAGCAACTGCCAGCTCCTCAAAATTCTAACTCTCTCCAAGCTCCTCTCAAGCAGGGTCAGAGCGATTGAAGACATGTGCACCATCGACGTGCCTTAGTACACGGCGTCATCGTGCCCCCATGTAGGCAACCGGGGTAAAGTGCCTTGCCCAAGGACACAATGTGGGTCGTCACGGACGAGGATCGAACTCGGAACCTCCAGCATAGAAGTCCAACAGTCTACCACTGAACAACCGCGCTCCCCGGTTAGCTGGTTGCATGTTAGATAGAGGACAGGATTCAAAGAACTAACGGAAATATTCATAACGGATTATGAAAATTCTTTTAAAGTGAATTCCAAAAATGAAAACATTATTCTATTTTCAATTCATAGCTTGTTTCCAGTGTTAAGCAGTGATGTTCGGATAGCTGAATTATCTCTTCTCTCACATCGACCAATCTCCGCTTACGACTCTGAATCTTAGTTTGCGTTGAATGTTGTACACAACTCTTTTCATTTTTTCTCGTCATCCACCTAATCCTTATTTATTGCCATTAATAATTCCTCATCAAACAAAAACTACCTCCTGTTGCCTGGTAACTCCACTTTTACATGATTGATTGCTTTCGACGAATAACGGTGAACGATCTCACTGTAAACAAAATGGCGGTGCGTAGTAACGCACCAAAGGGGGACAACTCCTTGCATGGTTTATATCGGCCAAAATCAGCGTCATATCAGCCGAGTTTGAAATCATATCAGCCTTGCCCCATAATGGCCAATTCTGGGAAAGAAAATCATATCTAATAAATAACTGACAATGTTTAACCCTTTACCTAACCTGAAAAGCAGACGACACTTGCAAAAATAATACTTGAATAACTATTTTTTTTTTCATTTTTGGTCTCAAAAACATAGGTTATGACCCCTCGTTGGAACGAGCTCGACGAGCTCGTTCCAACGAGGCGTCATAACCTATGTTTTTGAGACAAAAAATGAAAAAAATAATGAAAATTAATCGGCGATTTTTGAGAATAGCGCTAGCCGGTATTGGCCGTTACGTTAGGTAAAGGGTTAATAGTGGATAACTGCTGTCGAATACTTTAGTAGTTGTACCTATCAAAGATGACAAATGACTAAGGATATTTTTGTGTAACAGGTCAAGGGGGAAGTACGGGAGCCGAGGTTCGCACCTACTACCCATAACATAGAAATCGGCCAATGTATCACGAGACTAAGAGACTCGGACCAACCGGGCTGGTTGGTAAATGACCTCTATACTCGACCATCACTTCTGCAAACAATTTACCCTTATTTGAGGGAGCGAGGGGGTTCAGTTGGTAGAACACTGGATAATAACCCGAAAGGTCACCGGTTTGATCCTGAGCTGTAACCGCGATGTATCCATGGGCAAGACACTTAATCCCGATTGCTCATATGAGCGTGGCGCTGTGTACAAAGTTGTGCGGCACGTCAATGATGCACTTGCCTTCAACCTCTGCTAACTCTGATAGAACAGAGTTAGTACGTTGGAGAGTCTTACAGTTGCTCGCCGCTACTTGGTGGTTCTCATCTGATACTCTTCTGATACTCCGGCTTCCTGTACCCGTAAAACCGTCCGACACAATGTGACCGTGGCTGTTGAAAGTGTCGTTAAACCCTGGCAAACAAACAAACCACCAAGCCCCTCATCTGACAAATAAGCGCCCACGAAACAGCACGCCAAGAGATATAAAGATCACTAAATTATGCAATCAGAACAGCACTTATGCTATCCAGAGACACCTCACCAACTTATCCCCACGTCATAGCAAACAATCTAACCATCTACGAACGTTTCACCGACCTCAAACACAGAACTATTAGCAGACTAACCGAAAACAGAACAACGTGATCAATCTCAGGATGAACACACCACCATGACAGGCTTAGTACCTCTCAATGAAGTCTTCTCACATTTCTCCACGTCAGACGCCCGACACATGGAGTGCCCATCCTAAATTTCAAACGACATACACGGGCATCAGACATCCACCAAAACAACAAAACATCACTTGAAAACACAGACCTCGTGAAAAGCAGAAAACATAGGAGGTGGTTTGAAGGGATCTCCTGATCTTCCCGGGCCAAACAAGGCCAATCTGGCCTGCGGTCAGATAATCACAAATATGTTTTGGCTAACCCTTTACCTAACACGAATAGCCAACGACACTCGCAAACAAAATTCTTGAATAACTATTTTTTTCCATTTTTCGTCTCAAAAACATAGGTTATGACTCCTCGTTGGAACAAGCTCGTTCCAACGAGGGGTACTAATCTATGTTTTTTGAGACAAAAAATTAAAAAATAATGAATATTAATTGGTGCTTTTTATGAAAAGCGCTGACCGGTTTTTCCGTTACGTTGGGTAAAGGGTTAACTTCTGAAAACACACTTAGCCCTAGAGCAAGGAAAACTTTGGAAAAACATATGAAGATTTTACAAAGGCTGAAACAAGTACAATTTGTTGTCCAGATTGTGAACGAAATTTAAAATCTTATACATGGTCCTCCCCAGTTCATGAATTAGGCAGCATAGCTGTCCAGTTTATGAAGTGGGCATACTCTCTGCCATTTTCATGATCCAGTTCATGAACTGGGCAAACTCCCTGTCATTTTCATGAACTGAGCAATTTGACTGCCCAATCGATTAATTGGGAAATTTCACAAACGAATGTAACATATACATACTGCACGAAAAAATAATCGAAAAAACACTGTAAATTATTACCATTAAAATACGTCAAAAGAACAAGCTACAATCTGTCGGTACTTCTGTCGTGAAATATTGAGGAGGAAATACCGTATTAAACTACTTTTGGCAATGCCATGATCTATTTTGTTCGATCATGGAGCAAACATCCAGGAACTGATATTTGGTTTCTCTCCATTACCCGAGAAGGCTGTTTTGATTTATTACACTAAGTAGACAATTAATATCTTTAACCTGCAGACGTGTGGATGCAGGTTAAAGATATAAATTGATCTACTTTAAAAACTGACCCCTCTGAAACAAGGTAACATTCGAAATGGGCTATGCCATTTGGTATCACAGAACTAAATATTTTCTCATAGGCGACCATTATAACGTTCAGGCGAAAAAATATTTGATCGCATCACTAATTTTGGCATTCAGCCATTCAGACAACTTTTTGTGATCTGAAAACAGTGGGCCATGCAACAAATAAGGGAGAAAAACCCACAGGAAGAGAAGTACCGGTCACGTGCACATATTTTTCAGGGAATTCCCAACAAAAACACATCAACAGTCAATTCGTCACCTGAGTGCTAAAATGTCCTATGTCCCATAGGGGACATAGGACATTCTAGCACTCAGGCGACGAATTGTATTTTTAGGTCCAAAAAATCATCAGATCACCCTCTTTATTTATATGGAATATTCATCAATAATGCAAGATGTCGGCAGAATGATTCAAACGTTTTTGGGAGCAAAATATTTTCCTAAGGCTGCTTAATTTCGGAGATTACATCATTTCCGAGTGCAACATTTCAAGGCTGGTAGCTCTAAAATTCAAATATACTGCTCAAAGTTTGATAGCAACCAAGTACATCCAACTACCTGTTTTACGTTGTAGTTGACATATTGTAATGAAAAGTGTATATAATTTTTATTTAATTATATCTTTAATGATTTAAGTACAGAAATTAAGATTTTATTTGTGTTTGACATTATTTTTTAGCTTTTGAATACGATAACCATGGAAAATGTATATTTTTGGTAAAAGAGGAAATATTTCAATATGCCAAAAAGTTGACGGAGCGAACTGGTATGGCTTCAATATCGAGTATGAGACCCATTACTGTTAATTACAGCTTGACAACGCCTTCTCATACTCTCAATCAGGTTCCTGGTTGTCCTTTGTGGGATGTTGTTCCATTCTTGGACCAGCATGGCACCAAGCTCCTGGACATTTCTTGGCTGGACTGAACAGGCTGAAATTGCAAGCTGCAACTCGTTCCAGACATATTCGATTGGACTGAGGTCAGGAGATCTTGCTGCCCAGTCCATAGACGCTCAATCCCCTCCCTCTGCCGGTACTCCCCGACAACATGGGCAACATGATGATGGGCATTTTTGTTCATCAGAATGAATCTATCTCCCACTGCGCCTGCATACAATCTGACGTGGCCATCCAGAATCTCATCAATATACCGTTGTGCAGTCAATGTACGACGTTCAAGGACACAGAGCTCTGTAGCTCCATCCCAGCTGATGCCGCCCCAGACCTGATTGACCCTCCGCCATAGCGGTCATGCGCAGCAATGTTGGCTGCATAGAATCGCTCTCCTGGTCTTCTCCATAACGTAGAACGCCTATTTGTGTGGTCTAAACAGTACCTTGACTCACCTGTAAAAAGGACAGGTCGCCACTCTTCTCTGTCCCATCTAACGTGGTCCATGATCCATTCATGTCGTGCCTGGCGGTGGTTCTGGGACAGCGGAATGCGAATATATTGTCTTCTCGATCGGAGACCACCTTTGTGCAACCTTGCCCGAATAGTCTGCGTTGAAACATTTACCCCAGATGCATTCTGAAGGTCACTGCGAAGCTGGGTTGCTCTGGCAAAGCGGCCCCTACGGGCCTGAATGATCAAAAACCGGTCTTCAGTTGCAGATGTTGCCCTGTCTCTGCCACCACCATGCCATCTTACTGGTGTGCCATACCGTTGAAATCTTGCCCAGGCTCTGGTGATCACCGTATGTTGCACACCATCACCAAACCTGACGATGGGTAGCCCCTGCACCATCATCCCTACAGCCCGCCACATTTCTGCTTCAGACAAATGTCTTCTTACATTTGCATTCGCCATATTCAATCATTAAATCACAAGGGTTTGTGTTGAAATGAAGATTGAATACCCTATACATGTCATGTACATGTAGACAGTGCATGAAAACATCATGAAAATCAAGGGGTACATGCTTTCCATGACTGTCACGAAAGGTCTGCCTGTCAAGAGAGCTAATGTAAACACTGGGGACCATCTCAATACATCCCTCAATCATATCCACCAAAAATATCGCAAACATATCACAAGCAAATTTCACAATGATGTGTCATATATTTTGTGCTTAGCATTTGAGTAGTATATTTAGTACAGTCAAGCTATTTTGCAAAAGCATGAATTAAAGAGTTGAATGCGTTCGTTCTGAAAGAAACTTTGCTCCACTGTTCATGAACACTCCTCTGTAAGTTTTCATATTATGAAACTTTAAGCAGTAGTGACAGTCATTGTCGTAATACGTATACGACAGACGTAACAGGAACTGGTTGTCAGTATTTCTATGGTAATTTTAATTTTAACGGTGATTTTTTACAGTGTAATGTATACAGTATTGCGATCGCTCAAATAGTCTCTTTCTCGATCAGATCGCCATCAGGTCGCGACATATGTACACCCTTGTGCCGAGATTTCCTAAATAAAATATAACAAAAGCATGATAGATTCAAGAAAAGCAAACAAAAAATTAAAAAATACCATTTACCCAACGTAACGGCCAAAACCGGCCAGCGCTATTCTCAAAAATCGCCAATTAATTTTCAAAATATTTTCATTTTTTGTCTCAAAAACATAGGTTATGACCCATCGTTGGAACGAGCTCGTTCCAACGAGGGGTCATAACCTATGTTTTTGAGACAAAAAATGAAAAAATTTAGTTATTCAAGAATTTTTTTTGCAAGTGTCGTCTGCTTTTCATGTTAGGTAAAGGGTTAAGATGAATGTTTTCGCATTTCTTTTCGACATGTGCGATTCTGCTATTTTGGGAAGAAAGTGGGCGGGGAATTTCGACCGTATCGTGCGTCGAGATCAGGAGCCAGTACTATAAAATGTTTTCAATCGTATTTTCTAGAATTGTATTTTCTACCTGTTAATATTACTGACTAAAATGAATTATAAGCATTTTAAAAGATGTGGCATTTGCCTACTGGAAAATTGCCACATCTTTGAAAATGCTAATGGTTCATTTCAACCCATTTAAAGTCATAACTAGAAAATACAATTCTAGAAAATACAATTGCAGAAGTTTTATAGTATTGGAGCCCGGTCGAAATTCTCTGTCCGTTTTTGTAAACACAATGTACTGTATGAGGAAAACCCGCCGAGAAGGCTGAGAACAACTAACAACGTGCATCAACCAAATAGTTTACTGTGTTATGACAACGCAATGTTCGTGACGTAAACACTTGGACACACAATTTTTAAAATAATCCCTAGGAATGTCGGTGCGGGAAGCGTTACGTAGAAATTATAAACAGAATACTTGGGAATATAGTAGATAAAATTATCCCTGGGGCAGTTGGGCCGGGAATCGTTTCGTCAAAATTATATACACAGTGACTGTGTGTGTTTTTCTTTGGATAATCGTCTCTGTTTAATCTGTTTGGTTTCTTGTTGTCAACGTTCCAAAACAAGTTTCATATAAGAGCATCGCACAAAGGAAATTTCAAACTGAGAGAAAATATTATTAATTAAATGCAGGCATGAAAATAAGGTGAATTTTTTGAACATTCAGTGACGTGGCGATAAGGGGGATGGGGGTGTCTCACTCCCTAGCCCCGGCCAAAATTTAAAGTTAGAAATTTTAAGCATCAAACTATCAACAATTGAAAGATTTATGTCCTGTAGTAGTAGATTTCGTAGCATTTTATCTGTAGCTGTGACCGTTTATAACATGATTTCAGTGAGTTTTCAGAGGCGTTGTCGGAGGAGGGGTGGGGGTGGTGCGAACGCACCCCCTGTTGCGTTTTTTTTTTCAAGATCGGAGAATGAATGCAGATAAATCCCCAAATCGCCACAAGGAAGCTCCATTTGATACTAAATTTTAAAATTTTCCCGGGCGGGGGGGGGGGGGGGGGGGGGGAGGGGGGGGGCATCGGACCCCTAGTATGCTTACTGCATTATGGAGTAAATAATTGGACCCATAAGTGCAACAAGGCGCTTTCTGGCACTCAGGGGACGATTTCCAACTCTAGAAAGCAAAGATAATATATTTCGAATACAAGAGGGAGGATAGATTCAGATTTCTTCCGCAGTTGAAAATTCACAGGGATCAGTTGGTAGCAGCAGGAAAATTTTCACTCAAGCGGAGGTGGGGGTAAATTTTATCAAAAGAAGGATGTTCGGCAGGTGGTGAGGGGGGTGTAGTTGGAAACTCAGAGGGGTATACCCTTGGACCAAGACCTTCTAGTTGGTCTTTGTGAACATTACATACTGCTCAAATGTAATGTCCGAGCAGGTATTTCTAATCGACGACACAGATTTTATGACTCACCCTGCCCACTTTTATCCGGACAGCACGAGCGAACGGAGTCAAGTTCAAGTTTTTAGGTGTTAATACTTTATCACATCACATGCAAAGTTCACATCTCCAGCAGTGTGTTGAGGCCGAAATTTGTCGCTGGTGGCGAGAAGCTGAAAAGGATTCTAGAGATAATGTGAACTGATTAATAGAAGATGAACGCTGAAAATACATTACAGCCGCAGTCAGCAGGGTCAAGTTTACCTTTAAAATACGCCGAGATAAGAATTAATGAGCAAATCCCAATTTAGACCAATTGGTCGTGACATTTCGTCACCTACATACACACTGCATCCTCATCAGTGACGGGTTACGTAACGGCACATTCGTGTGAATACACATGTCAACGAATTGCTTCTTTCAGACATACCATGTATACATATAACAAGAGCTAACGTTGGTGACAAAGACATCTGAGGTTCTTGTGAATACAGTTCCCGTTAACCCTTTCTGAAAAGTGTTTCAAAGCCTGGTTGAGGACAGCTGATCGGTTTACCGGTATGTGCAATTCTGTGGTTAAAAAAAGGTGGACAGAGAATTTCTTCTGGATCGCGACTTTGTCGCGATCCCGTCGAAATTCTCTGTCCGTTTTCTTCCCCACAAGCTAAAACTAAAGTGTTAAAAACTACACTCGAAGTGCTGTATTTAACACTGTATTTAACACTTACTAAGTACTGAACTAGCACTTTGTTCAAGTGTAGATATCCCAGAACTGACAAGTGTAATGTCGCGACACTTAAAAGGAAACAACGCAGATGACGCGGATCAGGCTCGAACTCTCGAGCCTGATCCGCGTCATCTGCGTTGTGTCCTTTTAATTATGTCCCCCCCCCCCCCCCCCTCCTCCAGCGCAAATCAAATTATGGACGATTCTGGAAGAACCACCAATGCTTGACACATGGGAAGTGCCATCCATTCAAGTTTCAGATGTCTGACGATTGTAATGTCTAAGTGTTAAAATCAAACCCTAAGAGTTAGAATGGGTTTAACACCTTGACAGTGTCAGTTTTAACACTTTAGTTTTTAGTGTGCAATGACACTGAAGATTCTCACTTGTGAAAAAATAAATCCCAGGACATTTAATCGCATATGCCTTTTCTGTTAGTTGTTCTTGTCTTAACACTTTGAACGCTAGTGGTATCTTCCACGTAAGTTCAATGGAAGCAACTGGAAGAGACCATATTTATTATCTGGGGATAGACCAATCAATATTTTCCAAGTGCTGCCCCAATGCTGCGCGTTGGAAATATTGATTTCTTTACCCGCACTTTAACTTAGCAGCCACCATACTTAACGAAAGTATGGCGTATCCTATTCCTGGTGCCTGGAAAAGGTTTCTCGTGTTCAAAGGGTTAATCTTGGTTTCGTAATATTTTATTTGTGAAATCTCGACCCATTTTGTAACTGTGTCAAGACTGAATCGTGAGAACTGCCCGAAAAAGAGACAACCGAACACAGTTTAGGATCACTAGAGGTTGTGTGTCCACTTGGTTGTGGATGGGTGGTTGAGATCTCTTCTCTACTCAGGGCCTTCGGCTTATCGTTTAAAACATTTTTCACTGGCAGAGAAGACAGAGACAAATTCCAAACATAATGAACTATTTCTTCTCCTGTAGAAAGGGTGAGAATTTCGAGTTATCTCCCGTCATTTTTTACGAATCAAAGCGCTATCATATTTGACATGCAAGTTGTCACCAGGGACCAGGGAGGACAGGGGGGGGGGGGGGGGGGGGGGGGGTAGGAAAATATTTGCAGACACCGATGCCGTTTTTTTTGTTTTTGACCGGTCGGAGGACCCACCCACCCACCCCATGTAATTTCTTTCCAGTTTTACAATTTTTTTTCCGGGGTTATCTGAACCACCCACCCCCACTAAATACATGCTTCTGCATCATCCTTCCCACCATACTGCACCATAACAACAACATTCAAAGTGGATTATATATCCAAATATATCCCACAATAAAGCCATTCAAATATGGATAACATCAGAACTGACTCTTCGAGCCAGTTCTAATGTTAGCCATACATGTGCTTATTTCAAGTAACCTTATTGAACAGTAATGGTTATATCAGAATTTTTATTTTTTTGTATTTTAGAAAAGAATGATAGGTAAAGGGTTAAATATCATACATTACTCAACCCATCAGAACCCATTGCGTTCTCCATTCATATATACAGTGGAACTTCTCTTGAGAGACCACCTTTTTGAGGAACCACCTCTTTTGTGCTAGAGAGTGTTTTATGTGGACAACACAGGACAACATTCCATTTCGGCCAGACAAAAGTGGTCTTTCAAGACCCCTTTTGTCTGGCAAAAATGTTGGTCTCTCAAGAGAGGTTCCACGGTATGTGTATGCAAAAAGCAATGAGTTTAGTCATTTATGTATTTGTTTATTTTTTTGACGAAAGTTTGGGTGGGGCATGGCTGGGTTAGGGGAGGGGATTTATTACTTATTTTAAGTCCAGCCCTAGAAGGTCTGGTACATGATTTTGTTGACACCTGTGTTCTCAGATGTGTTTGAAATAAATTAGCAGTTCAATCAGGTTCAATGTTTAGTAGTTTTTGTTTTACATACTTCCTACAATGACAATAAGAGTCATTGGTGTTTTCGTAATAGGTCTGGATACATCGTTGTACAGAATTGTTCCTGCAGCTGAAATCTGTAACTGTTCCTGACTTCACACAATTGTCTTTGCTCCTCATCTAAGCCAGCCGATCTCACCAGTGTGAACATATTAGAAATTTAATCAAACGGAACACCCTCAAGATAACTAATCTTTAGAGTGCAGTGTTTGATAATTGCAATTAGTGATGCATTTTAACTTGCATTATTCAATATGTCATACATTGTATCACTATAAGCGGAATCATAGCTCAGCCGCAATAACAGTTTTATAATCGTATATAACCCATGGTGGGTACCCCCTGATAACTTGAGTGTCTTTTTATTGGTTCTTGAATGATACTTCACTGGTTATGGTATACAATTTGCCCAGAAGTGTCTGAGGAAAAAATTTGCAAGCATCGGAAAATTTTTTTTTTTGTCTTCCTTGACCACCCACCCACCCCGGCATCAGTGTTTTTCAAATCCCCCCCCCCCCCCCCCCCCGGGGAGGAGAGGTATTATCTGTCGCCAGGTCATAAAAAGAGAAAAAACACCACTTTTCAAAGTTAAGTGGAACCATTAAAACAATAACATATTCCAAGTATGTTTATAGAACAAAGGAAATTAATTTTTGCTTTAATCAAATCTATGTCCGTCCAAATTTTCTCATAAGGATTTAGAACATTTTTAAGACTTTGAAGTTACCCGTCTCAGTCATTTCTTACAATTGATAAGGCGATGTTCTGGGATAAAAAGTGAAAATTTTAAACAAAAATGGAACCATTAAAAACTAATTTTAACAAAACGTATTTGATACCATTTTATAAGGTATGTTATAATATATTTGACCAAATGTCCGCCCATTATGTAACAAAATGAAATTTGTGACAAATGAAAGGTTTTCGTTGTTCTCCCATAGATCGCTATAGTAATTTAGTTTGTCATCTTTACTACTGTTTACACGCAGGGGCATTCGGGGGGAGTAGAAATAGTTCAATATGTAGATCTGAGTAAATTCAAGACATTTTAACTTGGTCTTAGCCGCGACGAATATAGCATTGACAAAAGTGGCAGTAACAAACTGACCATTTAATCCTTCTCATTTACTGTAGTCTTTTGTGTCACTGCCATTTCCATCAAAGCCGATTTTGAAGCTGCCAGTTTCGTCAAACGAAGAGTTGAACGCCTCGCTCAAACATACAAGGCAGATGACTGAGTTTGACCTAGAACTCACATTTACTGGGCCCTATTTTACCAGTAAAGCTGAACTTGTTTACCACAGTAAACGAGCATTGCCCCCCCCCCCCCCCCCCCCGGGCGCACAAGGGGTAAAATTTAAAGAATGTATAAAGTCTTTATATTGTCCTGAACTGTTTAACCCTTTACCTAACGTAACGGCCAAAACCGGCCAGCGCTATTCACAAAAATCGCCAATTAATTTTCATTATTTTTTCATCTTTTGTCTCTAAAACATAGGTTATGACCCCTCATTGGAACGAGCTCGTCGAGCTCGTTCCAATGAGGGGTCATAACCTATGTTTTTGAGACAAAAAATGAAAATAATAGTTATTCAAGAATTTTTTTTTTGCAAGTGTCGTCTGCTTTTCGTGTTAGGTAAAGGGTTAACCCCTTTCCAAAGACGAATTTCAGACGGCACGTAACACAAATTCTTGAATAACTAATTGTTTCCCCAGTTTTGCTTCTACTACAACATGGCTTATGACACCTTATTGGAACGAGCTCCTTGAGCTCGTTCTAATGAGGTGTTATAAACCATGTTTTGGAGGAAAAATTTGGATGGATAGTGATATTTGTAATATGAACTGGTCATTAAGACATACAAGTTAGACAAAAGGTAAAACTCGAATAATTCGATGACAGAATGGTTTCGTGCACAAGGAACAGCTCCTACTAACTGAAGGGCTTTCTGCCATTTCCTAAAAAAAAAATAAAACAGGTTTCAATAAAACATAAATCACATGATATATACATCTCCTACACCATACACTTTCCAATTTGACCTCTGTTGTTTAATGGGCAAAGGCACTGCTAAAACGCACACAGATATAATGACCAAAAATTCGCCTAAAAATTTAGAGAAAGGTTTCAAGTTTCAGCCAGCGAAGCTATTGGTTAAGCAGAATTTAACTGGCGCTACTCGTGTTTATGCTTTTTCACAGAAGTTGAATCATTGCCCGAGTTGATGTCCCGCTCTCAGAGTGCATTAGTCAGTAGTAATCCGTTCCCCATATACTTTATAAAACCTAGTTGAACCATTTACAGCTTATGAACACCAATCTACGAGTAAAAAGTAAGTTCCCGGGTAACAGCAAGAACAACTCGGTGTTTTTATTCCCATTAATAACGCCAAACCAGACTGATTTTTGTAACGTTCTTAAAAGCTATCAGCGACGTAGCCATTCGGGCGGGGGATTGAAGGGACTCCCCTCCCCGTCCTGAAAATGGCAGCCTAATATACATTTATGCCTGTAATCCCTAAAACAAGTTCATGTAACTCTCACTCTGATATTTCTTCGGTCATTTTGTCATAGTCACTTCTTCACGTTCTGGATGATTCAGCAATCAGTAAGGACACGGGGTGCCCAATTGGCATGAAAAGTTAATTTTTCCTCGGGGAAGATTCTCAGTCTTCATCTATGTGGAATTCACACCCTTAACCCAGTCGGGGGTAAAATGAAATGAAGTGGGGAGAAAAATTGGGGAAGGGGGGACAAAATATTTTTCTGCTGCCATCGGCAGCCGAAAAAATATTTTTTGTCCCCCCCCCCCCTCCCACACACTTCTTTTAGTCTGGTTACGCCCCTGAAAGGTTTTATCACTTTATTACATTTGTATCGAGGCCGGCCTTGGATTGTCATAATTCGGCGATGTGTGCAATAGGTTAAACGAAAGGCGGTATTCTGTGTTAATCTCCTGATCGTTGACAGCAAAAAAAGACAAACCATCACACAATGAAAGAGCACTCGAAATATTTGAGAAAGCGAAGTTTTCCCACCTCCACACTCATCAATCTTGGGATCAAGGTATATATGTACATAAAAAACATTTCACTGATAAAAATATTCACCTGATTTGTCATTGATGAGTAACTACCTACCTGCATTTAAAACATTACCTGTTCTATGCTGTAACACACTCAACGTTTGTGGATCAAAATTGTTTTCAAATATGAGAAACGTATGTGAAATGATTCAACCATCACAAGACATATCTTTTATCTCATCTCATCTTATATCCATCTCCAGCATCATCATCACCGACACATTCCCATCAGTGTCACCTTAAAGGCGTCAGAGAGGAACAGAACTTAGCCAGCATACTACCGTATTGACCATAGGCGCTCCATGTTTATAATCAGCAGGAATTCTACCTATTGGTTGCCAAGAGTTAGCAGTCAATCTGGCTTTGTTGTCTCCTTATAGTGCATGTATCAAACTATAATAAATATTAATGTGTATTATCGCAAATATAAATTATGTATACATTATTCCCTCCGTATTTATATGAGATGCATATGTTATAAAACAAATTATTCAAATATTCGGGGCGCGGTGGCTCAGTTGGTAGAGGTGCAGGCTGCAAGCCGAGAGGTCCTCGGTTCGAATCCCACCTGCAGCAACCGCGTTGTGTCCTTGGGCAAGACACTTCACCCCCATTTCCCACGTGGGGGCACGGTGACGTTGTGTACTAAGGCGTACTGCACGTCAATGGTGCACCTGTCTTCAACCAATGCTAACCCTGCTTGTGTGGAGTTAGTATGTTGGGGAGCTGACAGTTGCTCGCCGTTGCTCGGTGGTTCTCTCCGGGTACTCCGGCTTCCTCCACCTGTAAAACTGCCATGGTCACGATTGGCCATTGTGCAGAAATATGTGACCTTAAACACCAATAAATAAATAATAATAATTAAAATATTCAAATTCAAAGTTGCCTCTTCACTGCCACCATATTATATCGAGCGCTTACATGTGTTTCTTTTTTGTAGAGATGGGCAATATACCGAAAAATATAACCGACACCGATATCATGAAGAATATCAAAAAAACCGAACCGAACCAATCACTGAATACCGAAAACATCTATATTTTCAAATTTTACTACATTTGCAATTTATAAGACCTCGTTGAAGTAGCTGATGTGTTCATTTTCAGGAAAAAAGAGATTTTGTTTTCAGTGTTGTTAACCATTAAATGCCTGTGCAATTGTCCTGAATTCCCACTAGACTATAACCTCTACATGTCAGGTTGCTTAGCAGTGATTTCTATTCAAGGCTTGGCTTCCTATTAACCAAGACATGACTAAAAATCATTACCCAGGTGATTTATCTATTGCCAGCAGAACCTTCAAATGATGGCATGTTATGGGCATATGCTCTGAGATAGAAAGAGCCTGAAATAGGCCTTTAAAGTTTAACCCTTTACCCAACGTAACGGCCAAAACCGGCCAGCGCTATTCACAAAAATCGCAAATTAATTTTCATTATTTTTTCATTTTTTTGTCTCAAAAACATAGGTTATGACCCCTCTTTGGAACGAGCTCGTCGAGCTCGTTCCAAAGAGGGGTCATAACCTATGTTTTTGAGACAAAAAATGAAAAAAAATTAGTTATCCAAGAATTTTGTTTGCAAGTGTTGTCTTCTTTTCATGTTAGGTAAAGGGTTAAGGTGTGTTTGGAACAAGTCACAAAATTACTGTGGATATGATGTATGTTGACGAAAGAATGCCAGTGATGAGCTCATTGACAGTGGCATTTGTGCCGCTGTGGTAGAATGATACAAGAACGCCTTATTTTGTATTTTCTTGGTGTGAATTCCCCCTTGATACTATCAGGAAATCTCGGACAAGACAGATAGCGAATACCGAGCTGATACCGCGGTATATCCCCTAAAAATATCGAAATCGATACCGAACTCAAATGTCCAATACCGACCATCTCTATTGTTTTGATTTTTTTTTATCCCATTTGCCTTTCTGTGGGTGCCCCACTGCTACGAACAGTGCATTTTAATTTTTATCAATATTAACTGAAATACGAATAAAGTTGGAGACAGATTATTAATTCCAGGCCTAATTATTTTAGGAGAGCCATTGCTCACGCTCAATGTGGCTCCTGTAAAACTAAATTAAGAGGAGCCATAACTGCCCTCCAAAAGCTATAAAAACATAGAGCTACTGATAGTTACAGGTGCCATGTCAGAGTATAAATGGTATACTACGGATGTATTCGGTTGTTTTGGAGTATACTCACGTATAATGAACTACTAATTTTGTTATGTTTTTAGAATTCTCTATACCGCCCACTTCTACTTCTCGAAGAGATTCTTTTCTGCCTGTCCAGAGCCTTGTTCTCTCTTACCCCGTTCCCTCATCATTCCGTCCACTACTTTCCAAATTCGGCCCACACCCTGGGACGTAGCTAGAGGGTCTTCAGTGGGTTGGGGTGGGGGTTGGAGTGGGGGATTTAATCAGTTAAGTTAGGCTTCTAACTGGGTATTGGGGTCCCAGTACGACATGTCTGAGGGTCACAGGTCTAAATTGGGGTGAATTCGAGAGAGGGTATCCTTCTCTCTCGATGGTGAGGGTCTGGGAAAAACTTTCAATTTTTGAACCCCTGAGATTGATTCTGAGGCCTCCCTCCTGCTTAAATCTATTCACTTTATCCACAAGATAAATGTATTTCCCTAGGTAGGTCCATGAGGTTTCCCTTACACTGACCGGACTACATAAGGACAACAGACTGACTGCTAAATCAACCAGTTCCTACTCCTTCCAACTAACTACCCCGAGTCGGAAAAAACGGAACGATGAATTCGAAAAACCGGGTCAGTCACTGATTCAAGTTAGAATTTCAGAAATTTTGTCAGCTGATAAGAAAGGTCAGAGTATTTGATCGAACATTGGAAAATCACTTTGGCTCGGACCGAAAGAAATGACATGAGCAAATGAAACTGATATTCTGAATTGCCAACTTTTGGAAGTTACATCACCGAATTTACAACTTTTGAAATTTTAGGCGATAATTGGGTGGGGTGATACACCACCACGCATCTCCTAGCTACATCCCCACCCACACATGGATATCCTTGACTACTCAGCTCCGTTCCACTGACTGGCTTGACCGATTTCTCAAACATCCAATCAGATTGCTTTACTCACATTGGTTCCGTTTCAACTTTCGGTTGGGTACACCCCCTTGTCTTGGAACTCTTTCTTATCAGAATCTTGACCCGTGTGATGATACATGGCTAGACGAACGAACAAAATGAAAATAAGAGGATCATCGAACAGGGTTATGTACTATCGATTGATCATTACCCGGGGGATTATGGCCATAGGAGCATGCAGGTGCTAACCAAGCCAGAAAATAAGCAGACTGTCATCTGCAAAACGAGGTCCCCAGAGGGTGAATTTGGTGATGCTACCCTGCACAGCAGGGTAGTATCACTAAATTTACCCTCTGTGAACCTCATTCTGAATCAGGGTCTCAAACATAAACAGAAAGAGGTACCAAGAGGATAAATTGGCACCACACTATATGGGATAGCATCAGTAAATTCGCCCTCTGGGAACCTCATTCTGCAAATAACAGATTGCTTATTTTTCTGGCTTGGTGCTAACCCATAACAGCTGAAATGTGAGAAGTGCAAAATGGCAGCATCTTGGAAATGGGAGAATTATCGGACATGGTGGTTTACTATCAGAGGATCATTTTTAAAACGTTGTAGCTATACCAGGCTGTGACTGCTATGCCAATACAACATAAATCCGCGAAGAGCTAATGGTCCACACGAGCAATTCTCAGCACACCCCCATACTGTTTGATGGACCTATAGCATCACGTGGTCTTCGATTTTGTCGTGTGGATTCGCGAAGCTGACGAGAAAATCCCCTCGAAGAGATCAACTGTAAGATCCCTCTTGCTCTCATACGTGCTTTAGGGAATGGTTTTGTCATCGTCATGTTCTTGAGGATTATCGCCAGAGGATTACAGCATCACGTGGTATCCAGTCTTGTGATATGAGACTGTGAGGAGATCCTCCACTGGGGCATAGATTTACACGTCCCGTGTTCTTATTTTCCGAAAAGGAAGGTTATACGTAAAAGTAAATCACATGCCGCATTATCAGCTGACCAGAAGATCGCTGGTTAACTAACCATTTACCTAACGAATCGACCGCATCGTTTCGCGTAATATGCAAATTTAGCAGTTGGAGAAATATTGTTTTTCAAACAAATTCAACGAAGCCATATCATGTGGCCCCCATTGGAACGAGCTCGTTCCAATGAGGGGACACGTCATATGGTTTTGTTGAAAGTTTTTGAAAAATGTGGAAAAATAACATTCAAAATAATAAATTTTGATATCGTCTGCGTTGAGTAAAGAGTTAAGGTAACCTGACATAATGGTACTTTGAATAATGGCCCTGCGAATCTCAAATTTCTGGTCAAATCGAATCCCGAATTGAATCAGGGAGAGGATTTCGAATGAAATCGAATCGAATCCCACCGCTTGAAGTGATATGGAACCTCTTGAAGTGGCAGTAAATATTGTCAGTTTCCATTCCAGTTCCGTATTCAAATACGACTCGTCTGTTTCCTCAAGTCAATTAAAAAAGCAGAATATTCCAGGATGGAAACGAAGTATTTTTGGAAGCGGAACCTCTTGTAGATATGGAACCTCTTGAAGTGGCAGTAAATATTGTCAATTTCCATTCCAGTCCCGTATTCAAATACGACTCGTCTGTTTCCTCAAGTCAATTAAAAAAGCAGAATATTCCAGGATGGAAACGAAGTAGTTTTGGAAGCGGAACCTCCCCGAACTCTTCTTCTTCCCATCAGGTCTTCTGTACTGTTAACCCTTTACCCAACGTAACGGCCAAAACCGGCCAGCGCTGTTCTCAAAAATCGCCAGTTAATTTTCATTATTTTTTTCATTTTTTGTCTCAAAAACATAGGTTATGACCCCTCGTTGGAACGAGCTCGTTGAGCTCGTTCCAACGAGGGGTCATAACCTATGTTTTTGAGACAAAAAATGAAAAAAATTAGTTATTCAAGAATTATTTTTGCAAGTGTCGTCTGCTTTTCAGGTTAGGTAAAGGGTTAACGGGAGAAAAATTCAATATGAGACACTTTTGAGAACAGCTGGACGATTCGAAAATTTCCGAATCAGTGCGACAGAATCGAATCGAATTATCAGGGCATTATCGAATCGAATCGATCTTCAAGGCTTCACAGGGCTCGATGCAAGTGCCAGAACAAGAAATAACACCGTTCTGTTTGGCATGAAGGGTATCAGGGTGGCCCACGTAAGCGCCCATGCTGTGACATGAATGAGTGGTCACGGTAACCAACGCCGGTGGCTTTGTTGTTATGACATCATTGCGGTTGGAAACCCGTTAAATCGTCGTGAACATTGGTCTTTCCTTTGATTTGCGAAGTCGAGGAAAGGAAAATGCAGAATACCCTTGGTGTTAATAATTCATGTGAATCTATTGCAAATTTACTTCTACTTTCATGAGTAAATTTGCACACGAAGAGGTCTGCACATGAAAGGAAATTTTGTGCATGCGAACAACCCTGATTAAATTTAATCTAGTCGAACAATCCTGATTATATTTCCACAAAGACACATTTTAAACATGCTGTTTTTATTGTTTGACAATCAAATCAAGAAAAGGTTCAGTCAATATGCTCTTCCTTACATTGAACACTAATGATGTCGGAAAGCTAATCAGCTAACAAAAACCCAGCTTGTCCAAAAATCAGGGTTTTTTTATTTCCAAAATGTTGGTTACCGCCCCGAGGACAGAAAGTGGTGATATTTGTAGTTTGCATAGGGAAATGGGCTTGATTGTCCTTTCACCCGCCACATCTACTGAAACTACTCCCCTTACCAATTGTCATATCTAGTCAAATTGTCCATATTTATTTATTTATTTATTGGTGTTTAAGGTCACATATTTCTGCAAAATGGCGTATCATGACCACGACAGTTTTACGGGTGGAGGAAGCCGGAGTACCCGGAGAGAACCACCGAGCAACGGCGAGCAACTGTCAGCTCTCCATCATACTATCTCCACACAAGCAGGGTTAGCATTGGTTGAAGACAGGTGTACCATCGACGTGCAGTACGTCTTAGAACACAACGTCACCGTGCCCCCACGTGGGAAATGGGGGTGAAGTGTCTTGCCCAAGGACACAACGCAGTTGGCGCAGGTGGGATTCGAACCGAGGACCTCTCGGCATGCAGCCTGCATCTCTACCTACTGAGCTACCGCGCCACCGTCAAATTGTCCTGCTAACATAAATGAGAAGTAACCGGCTTATAATTCGTCCCTTGCATGGACCATGGCGGCATCCGCAAGGCTTTATCATTATGGATGGCGCAATGTTTCACTCAAGGTGCATTTGAACGAATTTATTATCAATTTATCCAGTACCAGTGTAAAGGTACATAGAACATACTGGGGGAGGGGTGGATTTTTCATTGGACATTTTTATAATAACTGAAAAGGTATAGGACGCGTTAGCAAAATGTAAAATTTTGCTTTTCGTTCAGGTTCTATATGTTGACGAGATGCCAAATATGAATTTATCGCCCTCTGTTATTTGTTTTTGTATGTCAGTTGGGTAAAAAGGGGGAAATGTGGTGATTTTTAGCTCAAAATGACTAAAGTTTTGGATTTTAGTATTTGTCAAGACGTTTGAAGTATTTTATAATCGTTTTATTCTTGGGTACCTACAACCATTTATTCCGAATTCGATCGATGTCGCAATCTAAATATTGGTGGAATTCAAATATTTAACCCTTATGTGCACATTCACAATGAAAACCAACAGAAAATATAGAAACTAAAGTGAAAATGATATGTTGAATTTTGTGGGTAAAATGTTGCTATATATTTGGTTTTTACGTTCGTAATTTAGAGCAAACACATTTTACTGTCTTTTTTTATTGGATGGGATCAAAATATTGCGAAGTGTTTCCATTCTTCGCAGATCAGACGCTGATGTTATATTATTCCAAGAGGTCATACATGCTTCCAGAACAGCAGGCATCAACAGAGTCAGTGTTATATCAGATGACGCCGACATCTTTGTTATACTGGCCCATTTCCATTGGAAACAGAACATGAACATTTTACTTAGGATGGAATCAACCAGTGGCTCACAGAGAAGTAACGGATCTGAAGGACACCGTCCGAAAACACATAGAATTGATCTCAAACCTAGTTGTAGCACATGCAATCTCCGGTTGTGACACGGTTGCCCAGTGCTTTGGGGTAGGGAAGACGTTAGCTATTAAATATTTCAGTTGTGTCACTCTGGATTCCACTGGGAAATCGGATGCTGATTTGGATACAGTTGCATAACGTTTGTTAACAGGTGGCTGTGCTCATTAATAGCTGATATGGTACGCATCGAAAGACATGTAAGATATCACATTTAAGTTGTTGTCTAACAAAACCGCAAAAAGCACAGACAAATGTACCAAAATAATCCACTCTTTCACCAACACGTGTAGCATTCTTAGAAAATGCCAAACCAGAACATTTCCAATCGATGCATTGGTACGCTGCTTCATTAAGTAACCTCCCAGAGACTGACCCAACAACGTTTCGGAGGACTCGGAATAACCCGTCCAAGTCACTGCTTCCAATTGGTAATCCTGATGGGATAGACCCAGCACCTATGCAGGTGATTAAAGTAATTAAGTGGAGTTATAGCTCTGAGAAATTCTGCGGGTCTAAACGATGTAGCTGTGCAGCTGCACAAGCGGGTTGCAGTTCTTTGTGGCATTTTCAGAATTTCATAACCGACGCGCGTTGATCCCTGCCGAAAGTGACGACAAGGACGACTCGGGCGATAATCTACAATCTGGGTAATAGTTGGGATATCTGCTGGTGGGTAAGAGTAAGACGTAATGCAATCTTCAGGTCCATCTTACTACATATACACAGAATACAACGATTCTCGTTAGCAACAATCAGTGAAGTCTACTTACGATTGCAAATACAGTACAGTCGCCGCGGACTGTTCGTTATATCCGGTACATCATTAACTCTATACCCAATGTAACGGTCAAAACCGGCCAGCGCTATTCTCAAAAATCGACAATTAATTTTCATTATTTTTTCATTTTTGTCTCAAAAACATAGGTTATGACCCCTCGTTGGAACGAGCTAGTCGATCTCGTTCCAACGAGGGGTCATAACCTATGTTTTTGAGACAAAAAAATGGGAGCGCGGTGGCTCAGTAGGTAGAGGTGCAGGCTGCAAGCCGAGAGGTCCTCGGTTCGAATCTCACCTGCGGCAACCGCGTTGTGTCGTTGGGCAAGACACTTTATCTCCGGTGCCTGCGTAGGGGCACGGTGGCGTTGTGTACTAAGGCGTACTGCACGCGGATGGTGCACTTGTCTTCAACCAATGCTAACCCTGCTTGTGTGGAGTTAGTGTGTTGGGGAGCTGACAGTTGCTCACCGTTGCTCGGTGGTTCTCTCCGGGTACTCCGGCTTCCTTCACCCGTAAAACCGTCACGGTCATGCTTAGCCATTGTGCATAAATATGTGACCTTAAAAACACCATTAAATTAAATTGAGACAAAAAATGAAAAAAATTAGTTATTCAAGAATTTTTTTGGCATGTGTCGTCTGCTTTTCATGTTAGGTAAAGGGTTAATTAATTTTTTGACGATTATTCAGGTAATTAGTGTTTGGAATCTAATATTATTGCGTCCATGGATATTGCCCATCCGTGGAAAGTGACTAATCCACGGCGGCCGTACTATAGTTGCCACATTTAGTGTTATAAAATAGTTCACTCAAGAACTCGCCCGATATTTCTAGAGTTCTAGGGTCATACTGGGAATTAAGTGGTGACATTTATCCGTGAAATATAATAACATTACATTCTCTATTGTTGTGTTTTGTCTTGACAAATATTAAAATCCAAAAGGTAATTATTATACGGCCAAAACTCACCAAAATTTTCTCCATTTTACCCACCTAAACTAAAAAAAACAAAACAAATAACTCTGGTAATAAACGCATTATTGGTATGTCACCAACATGCATAACCCAAAAATAAAGTATCACATTGACTTAATATCTCAATTTGCCCAAGAGTTACAGAGTTGCATCTTCCGGATTCGTAATTAGCGGAAAAAGTTACCATAGGAGCACCAATAAAATGCTTTATACACATTTTGTGCAGGTTGCAGGTATTATTATTGCCACCTATAAAATTTCGTTAGATAAAGGGTTTAGTAACATCTGATGTAGGAAACAACCTTGAAAACAAACAAAAGATTCAAGAGTTGGTCTACAATTATTCCAGCATATCAAATCGTTTAACCGTTTACCTAGCATGAAAAGCAGACGACATTTGCAAAAAAAATTCTCGAATAACTAATTTTTTTCATTTTTTGTCTCAAAAACATAGGTTATGACCCCTCACTGGAACGAGCTCGACGAGCTCATTCCAACGAGGGGTCATAACCTATGCTTTTGAGACAAAAAATGAAAAAATAATGAAAATTAATTGGCGATTTTTGAGAATAACGCTAAAGATTTTTCCCGTTACGTTGGGTAAAGGGTTAAAAAAAATTTAAAGCCTATGGGCCTATGGCATTTGTTGAAAGTGTATAGGCTAAAAGACTGCAAAAAACAAGACATACGATGTTGGTGAAGCAGGAAAAAATGAATTTCAATGTCTTTAAAAATATATGCCAGAAAAAAAATGTTAAGAGGTCGTTTAATATGTTATTTTATTGCCCCTCTAGGCGAAAGTACAACGTGAACCCGACACAACAGCATTCCAGTGTAATTATTTAACACAAGGACAAGGAAATAAATGGAGTATTGTTCAAAATCTATATCAATATCTCAGAGAAAGATTAACTGCTTAGTATCTAAGTGATGGTTCGACAAAAAATTTCTCTCTTTTATTTCACTTCAAGTTAACCCATTGAACTAAACAATTAGAACCTTTGACACCCTGTTTCTGGTCTGCTGCTATCCAACTGGCCGATGGGCGTCTCCTCGCGATCTAGAATTTATTTCTTTGAAAGCGTCCAAAAACTGAAAATGACTCCATAAACAAAACTTCCAGAGAAAAATGGAATGAATTTTTTTCCACTTGTCACCCATGCAATTTGGTGCACGTGACAACCGTTACTTATTCCCAGTTCCTTATTCGACATTTGTTATCAATCTATTTTATCGGTTAACGAATGTCGAATAAGGAGCTGGAAATAAGTAACGGTTATTACGTCCCCAACCCCGGCTGTGTCTTATTGGTTCATGGCGGTGATTCATGGTGTCACAGAGTCTATGGGCAGGGGCATAGCCAAGAATTTTGAGGCGGGGGTGCGTTCAGAGGCGATCGACTATCACCGGCTCTGCCGAGCGACCATCGTTCAAGCCGGTGGAGAAAATTTCGAAAAATGGGTATCAAATGCAGCTCTATGGTAGCATATGGGAAAACATAAAGTGAAATTTATGATCTAAAAAATAAGCAGTTTTGCACTATTGTGTGTGAAAAATTACCAACAAAGATCGATAAAGTTGATAGACAGGGAGCGCGGTGGCTCAGTGTTTACGCATGTACAGCTATTTCTATCCACCCGGATGCGCATTTTCTGTTTCCAATTTACTATATCAGTCAATGGAAGAAAAGCGTAAAACTTCATTTTTCACCCAAAATTGTTTTTTCCATCAAATGTGCGTTCACATAGTCATAGTTTAGGATATACTCTTTAAAATAATGTTAACCCTTTACCCAAAGTAACGTCCCAAATCGGCCAGCGCTATTCTAAAAAATCGCCAATTAATTTTCATTTTTTGTCTCAAAAGCATAGGTAATGGCCCCTCGTTGGAACGAGCTCATCGAGCTCGTTCCAGTGAGGGGTCATAACCTATGCTTTTGAGACAAAAAATGAAAAAAATGAGTTATTCAAGATTTTTTTTTTGCAAATGTCGCCTGCTTTTCATGGTAGGTAAAGGGTTAAATTCTTATTGGTAGACAAAGTTCTTCATATTTCCATTTTTGTTTAAAGTTTCTTATTTTATCTGTGTGCATTTCCTTATAATTTAATGAAAAAAGGTTGACTGAAGTAGCTTTAAACTTAAAAACAGATATTAACTTCTTCTAGCATGATTCTACGTTCATCGTTCCGAAGAAAGCAATCTTCAAAGTACTTGATGGTTTAAGAAAGTTTTGGCTATGGGTTAGTTTTAATATTTCCATTTTACTTTGAAAAATTGTGATTTTTAACTTTGTGCGATTTCAACAGACTTCTCTCCACTAATAACTGTCTTCACCCACTTGAAAGTGACGTCATTTCTTTGGGCTGGAAAGTAGAGGTGTTTAGTTTTGCACTGGCTACAAAACTAACCACCTCAGTAGTATGTCATGTACCCGGACAGGGGCCAGTTGCCGGACCTCGGTGCCAGACCTCGGAAGTGACGTCATGCCACGTGAATCAGTGGCGCCGTGTTGTGCTGTCATGGTAACCCACGTGGACGGCCATGTTGTGACGTCATCCCCATAGTGATACGTGGCGTTAGTGCGCATGCGCAGCGCGTGTTGTTAGGGTGATACGTGTTTCCCTCGTCCATTTTGTATACTGGAGGCCGCCATCTTGGTTTCTATGGTAGCAGGTGGTTGCTATGTTACCCAAAGGCCTACAACAAGACAGGGGTATGTTCGGAGGGTATGTTCGATTGAATCGGAGTATCATGAATTACCACAAACAACCCGAACACTTGTACTATTTCGAATTCTTTCAGAATTTTCTGCTTCTATCTATATATGCAAACGTTTTCGTCTACCTGACCACGTTCCTTTGTCCTGAAGTATACCCCAGTAGAGTAGAAGAGCCTATTAACTGGAACAGCTTTGCTCATTATTGTTATATTTAGCTGTTCTGGTCTGTTTTTGTTAGTTCTTACCCTACCCCGTGTATTCTTGTTGTTTCATTTATCTAGATCATTTATATAGATTATATAACTAACCAATCAGATTGCTTGATTTCCCATAATCTGTATGCAGAGTTATCTCCCCTTATTACAATGATTCTCGTCACCTTTATATCCAATGGCCATATCCCCAGGCACCCCAATTTCGGCACCCCTTTTTGGAAGACATATGGCCTTCGGCACCCCTTTTTGTCGTATGAAGCCATGAGGGCTATGTAAAAGCCCTCAATGAGTCCTCATTTATTATCCCTCATAGCCTCATTGAATTTTGAGGTTATGATGACCATGAAAAATCCCTCAATGAGGTATAATTTACTATGACTCTTAGCCTCATTTCAGTATTTGAGGATACCTATGGCCTGGTATTGTATTATAACTAGCCAATCAATTAACCTCAAAATTCAATGAGGCTATGAGAGATAATAAATGAAGACTCATTGAGGGCTTTTACATAGCCCTCATATGACAAAAAAGGGGTGCCGAAGGCCATATGTTTTCCAAAAAGGGGTGCCGAAATTGGGGTTGCCTGGGGATATGGCTGTTAAATACTGAAATGAGGCTAAGAGTCGTAGTAAATTATACCTCATTGAGGGATTTTTGGTGTTTTTTTAAACAATTACTCAGTGTCGTGTTCCAATGAGGGCTCAGAAGCTATTTTTTATGCAAAAAATGAACAATTTTAGTGTTACGAATTTTGTTTTTTAGCAACTGTGGTATGCTGCTAAGGTTTGGTAAAGCGTTTTAATAACAAGCGATCTGGTCTCCTCGCGGACAAAATAATCTTGAGTCTTTGCAACAGTAACCCATACATGACCTAAATAACCATTTTCTAACTTACATGACATAAGGCATAAGTCTCTGAAACGCTTAAGCACTTTGATTCTTATGTTTATAAAACAAGTGTCAAAGTAGTGCCTAGGCGTTTCACAGAAACTAAATACAAACGAAGACATTTTTACCTAACACGAAGGGGGCGAGGTGGCGTCACGGTAACCGGTTCTCGTCAGATCACCGAAGTTAAGCAACGTCAAGCGCGGTTAGTAGTTGGATGGGTGACCATTTCAGCGACTGATTCGTGCTCCCGCGTTGTGTCCTTGGGCAAGGCACTTAACCCCGATTGCCTACATGGGGGCACGATGACGCTGTGTACTAAGGCGTACTGCATGTCGATGGTGCGCATGTCTTCAACCAATCTAACCCTGCCTGTGCCGCAGTGCAGAGCTCAGAGCTACGATGTTGGAGAGCTGACAGCTGCTCGTCGTTGCTCGGTGGTTCTCTCCGGGTACTCCGGCTTCCTCCACCCGTGAAACTGTCACCGACATGATATGACCCTTGCTGTTAATGTGTCGTTAAACCCTAATAAAAAAAAACTAACTCGAAAAGCAGACGACACTTGCAAATAGCTCGTTCCAATGAGGGGTCATAAGCTATGTTTTTTGACAAAAAATGAAAATATCATAAAAATTAATTGAATGGTGAATTTTGTGAATAGCACTGGCCGGTTTTGTCCGTTACGTTGGGTAAAGAGTTAAAACAACTTATCCCGATACATCGTACTCTGTGGCTAAGCCACAGAGAGTACGATGTACTGGGATAACTGAGGTCGCCCCATCTTATCAAAATTTTTAAATCACAAATGGGAGATAGTCATTCAAGTGGAACTCCAATCTTGTGCCGAGGCGCGTTCGCACTCATTGCACCTCCCCTTGCAACGCGCCTGATGTCCTGACCTGAGGACAGGAGATGAAACATCATTTCGAATGTTCTAACAATAAAAGTTTGAAAAACTACAAGCACAAGTAAAATGTGGAAGCTATTGATTTTTTAATTACTTTGCACTGTTTTGATTCATAGGCAAATCGGTTGCGTAGAAAATATAAAATCTGCCATTTATCAGGGAGAATGTTCCCATATCAGAACATTTCTCCAAAATTTTACAAGATTGTCGGAAAATGCTCCAAGGACTGTCCTTTTCAGGAAACAAACACATTCAAATGAAACAGACGAAGATAATTGTCAGCTGCCAGTTAAAATTAAGGAAATTAAGTCTGTTAGACTCCATTTTTGTTCCATGCTTAATGGGAATACACGCTCACTGCAAACTGATGTATAATTACCGAAATATCAAGCAGCATTTTTTCTCATAACTACAACTAGGAATTTAACTACTTCAGTCTTGTTTGACAGAGCTCAGTGAGCTCTGCCAAACAAGACTGAATTGGTTAAACCCCCATAGTTCCAAAATGGGACAAATTCACAGCTTGAAACTTTACAATTTCGACATCAGCATGCAGAGGGTTAATATGTAGGTTAAACCACGAAAAGGAATTAGAGGTGCAAAGTGTCGCCGTTTGTCACTTGTGGCACACGCTGATGCTATGCATAGCTAATTTATGGCGGAGATATTATTGTCCCGCCCAACAACCAGATAAAAACCTTCGCCACAGGTTCAAGTTACCATGAGTGTACTGAAGTAAAATTGCACAAATACGCATAACATTGTTCTGTTACTGGAATCAATATAAGGAGGTTCTGTGATAAAGACACTTACCTTGTTTGGTACGCAAATCCTGTCCATTCTCATCTCTGTGACTGAACGTTTCATCAAAAAACTCTTAAAAACTCTCTGGTACAATCCGGCAAAAGTTCAAGTTGCTTGACTTTCATTTGCATCGATTCTCAGTAACTGGGAAAGCCGATGTGTTGCTGAAACATTTTTCTGCATTTTCGCTGTAAACACATTCCTTACTGACCAACTTCTTTCATTTTCAGACCGAAAAGCCCAAATATTGTTGATATTTTTGGCGCCATATGTAGTTGTCATGGTAACCCACGTGAGCGGTTATGTTGTGATATCATTATCATAGTGACATGTGGCGTCAGTGCGATTGTGCAGTGCGTGTTGTTAGGGTGACGCGTGTTTCTGCCGTACATTTTGTATACTGGCGGCCGCCATCTTGGTTTCTATGTTAGAACGAGGTTGCTATGTTACCCATAACCCTCGGGGGATGTGTTCCTTTGTATAAAAGTGAATCTAATTACCGAAAATAGACCCGACAGTCCCCGAAATCACCAAAAACTACCGCCTTGACGAAACCCTATTTTGGGCTTATAAAAGTAGCACATAGTGCTATAAGGTGCGTTCTATTAAAATGGAGTACTTTACGGAATCTGATTCACCCATAATCTTATTTTCTACCTATTACAGACGCTACTCTAGCTACTCGCAGTTCATCTAGTCCTAGCTACTCTTGACTACCCTTTGTTACGGCCTCTGCCCTCGTCCAAGTCCCATAATCGCCAGTCAGATTGCTTGATTTCCCATAATCTGTACCTACCCATACAGAGTTATCTCCCTTGTGTACAACGAAGGCCTCTGTTATTCGAGTCGTTTGAGCAATGACTTTTTCAGTAATTGCTCGATAGATTATTGGGAGGGGAAACTTGGAATAAGTATGAAAAATTTGTTTCAGCCTTGGAATAGATATGAAAAAGTTGTTGCAGACTGTATTCGACTATTTCTAGAATTTATCTTTTATGCTCCCACCTTTCCTCCATGCAATGCAGTCCGATTTCCACATGTGGGTCTCGAGTTAGAAACATTCATTTGATGCGATTGTCGAAAGAACATGAAAACTCCCCTGTCCTCTCAAGTTCCCAAGCCTCAGGTCAATCATAGAACCAATGTGACGCGATTGTCACTAAGGCACTGATCAATGCATTGATAGTTATTTTTCTATTTTATACACGTACTACGGGTATGTCCGTCAAAAATGGATGGATCAAAGCATTACAAGCCAATAGTAAATGGACAAAGAGAAGAAACACAAATGGTTTATGCATATAATATGCGTATGAATAATTTCTAAAATACAATGGTATGATTGCATCAAATTTCACGGGATATGCATATACTGACAAAATATTAAACCCATGATTTGGTGTGTAGGATTGGGGTTGGTGAGTTGGAGTTGTTGTGGGCAGTGGGTGTGTGTGTTTTTGTTAATCTGTCAGGCATCAAAATGTGGCATAACACAACTATGGTTAGGACAACAGTGTTTCAAAAAGTATAATGAGAGTCACCGGGGAATTATGAGCTGAATGGGAATCTAATGTTCAACAGGTCATTGCTATATTATATTATTTTACAGAATTAATTTAAAAACTAAACTTATGTGTAAAAAAATAAATTTATTTCATGAATAGGATTAACAATTCTCAGTGAAAACTCGAATGTTGAATTCCTTCACTGAGTTGTAAAATGCTGACATGTATAGCTACCTTAATTCACAGTCATTTGGCTGAGCACCGTAGTCGTTACTCGTTGTTTTTAACCCTTTACCCAACACAGAGAATATCAGAATTTATTATTTTAATTACTATTTTTTCAATTTTTCAAAAAAGTTTCAACAACACCATATCATGTGACCCCTCATTGGAACGAGCTCATCGAGCTCGTTCCAATGAGGGGTCATATGATATGGTTTTGTTGAAATATTTTGAAAAATGTATTTTTTTTAACTACTCAATATGCAAATTACGCGGGCGGTTGCGCGCGATTCGTTAGGTAAAGGGTTAACCGAATAATTTTTTTGGAGGTACATTACTAACAACCTATTTGGTATGATTAATTACCACTTACATTAATCAGCCACTGGCTGTTGAAGGATTGGATGTGTTACACAACAGTATATCTTCGCTGTAACAAAGAAATTTAAAGAAGAGAAGGTTCTCTGGGTCTGTTCGTAGAATTGAATTTTCATCTATGACAATGAAATAGATGAAACGGATGATGTATTAGCGTTTTAAAATATGTGGCAATTTACCAGTAGGCAATAGGCCGCGTCTTTTGGAATGTTAATAATTTGCTACGTATAGGTTATTATCGCCATGTTGGTTTTCGAGATGATATATTGAAGTGGAGACCTTGTTTTTCTTGATCCGATCATATAGTGAAGGGATTGGGTGCAATACTAACGGAGTCCGTTGTGACATCATTCAGCATCTATGTATTGATTTTTTTATGAATGAAGATCTTGATATCATGGTGTTGCATTCTTGCGCTGTGACATCATGGTATTGCGTTCTACTTGAACTATAGCCGCTGAAGTGTTTCAGATGGGCATTTCTTTGTTTTATTTTTCTTGTTTAACAGAAGGTTGGATTATATGAAAATATCGTCATGGCAAAAATGATCTAGTCTAAATTATTTCTTTGAGCTGGTAATTTATTTATCATTTAATTACTTTTTATCAAAAACGGTGACATCAACATGTGTATTAACTCGATGTCAATAGAGTGCAGGTAAAACACGTTCTCATTCTGAATGGAATGGTCGCACGCGCGGTTGCTACCCTCAGTATAACAATAACACGAGGCTACGGTTTATTAACGACCGAGAGGAATAAATAACGACCCGAGGATTTACTATAGGCCCGAGACGAAGTAAAGGGCCATTAATAATCCTGAGGGCTGTTATTCAGTCCTCGAGGGCCGTTAATAAACAGGCACGTCCGGCAAAATCATGTTATTTCTATTATTGCTATCATTAACGGCGGGCCGTTAATGAATTTTGTTTTAATTATTGGCCCGCCACCCGTTTCCGGTTGCATGACGCCATGAATTATGAAGTTTTACAGCCCTACTAAACTTTGTTGACCCTTCACCTAACGTAACGGCCAAAACCGGCCAGCGCTATTCTCAAAAATCGCCAATTAATTTTCATTATTTTTTCATTTTTGTCTCTAAAACATAGTTTATGACCCCTCATTGGAACGAGCTCGTCGAGCTCGTTCCAATGAGGGGTCATAACCTATGTTTTTGAGACAAAAAATGAAAATAATAGTTATTCAAGAATTGCAGTATTTTAATGGCGCTAATTAGGCTTATCTGTCACTAATGTTTTTGATGGAAAAATGTTCTCTCGACAGTTATGGTGTTGGAACGGCCCATGATGAAACAATGCCGGTAATTACGGGTAGTCGTCAAATGAGGACTGAGAATGTTCACGTACAGTTACCATATCAAGTTTACAATCATGAAAGCGGCATCGCCAGATCATTACCCATCCTCCACCACAAGGAACAGTAGGACTGATGTTCCTGTGCACGTAAGCAGTATTTCTAGGCCTCCACACTCTCATGCGACCATATGTGACCTGAAGCAGGAACCTACTCTCGTCTGATCAATGGACTCTCCTCCACGTCCTGAGATTCCAATGTTGTCGTGCCATACACCACCACACCAAACGTCGTCTTTGATGCTGATCGGACAGAGCTGGACGTTTGATTACCCACCTGGACCTCATACCCAGTGCTTTGAGACGGTTTCGGACAGTTCTGTTGTACAAACGCCTGTTGGGGAGCCAAAGGCGTTTGAAAACCTCACTTGAAGCAAAGGGTTCATGCCTAACGAGGCGTGCCAGACTCCGATCTTCCCGAGGAGAGGTCTTTTGGGGTTGTCTAGGCCTTGGTCGGTCCTTAACATCGTTGATTTGTTGATGTTTTCGGACAAGTCTGCCGATGACAGAATGACTATCGGCAAGTTGCCTTCCAATAGCTTTGAATGACATGTCTGTTGCATGCATGTCAACGATTTGCCATCTTAGTTCCTCTGACAGTCTCCTCCTTGCCATGTCAACATTTATTGATATAACAAGTGACAAATTTTCTTGTTTTATACCTAGATATTACTTGTGGATGATAGTGATTTCTGTGCCCTTCGTGGAAAGCATGCTTCACGTGGACGAGAGGATGTGCTTGGGGTTTCATCTGGTGAAACATACTGCAAGACATAGCAATCATTAAAACATAATACTTAGCAACAGTAACTTCACTGTCATGAAACATTTCGGGGGTGCTTTATTATGTTCCAGGTGTATATATTTTTACCATTATCGATTCCTCAGTTCCAATGTGTTCTATGTGCCAGTAGGCACATAGAACACATTGGAACTCAGGGGACGTTATGTTTATATACAAAATGTTGTACCAGAGTCGAGCTCTTGTTTCTAAGGACATATCTCGTCGAGTCGCACTCCATAATTTAGCAGCAGAAAAAAAAATTGTTTGTCCCACTTCATTTCACCTCGTGTGGGTTAAGATTGTACAGCCTCCATAGGTGAAGGTCCAGGGTCTTCCCTGGGGCAAAACAAATGAACTGTTCGTGCTAATTGGATCACCTTGTGTAATGTTTAAGGTGAAGGTACCAAGAAGTTGTGTGTATAACTACAGCGAAATGACATCGAGATATCAGGGTAAGAGTATATGAACCAGTTTTGGCTATATCAGACATAGGTTGACACTTTTCAGAAAAAAGGCGTGTACCCAACCGCCACCCCTCGCTACGCCGCTGCTTCCAAGTATCTACATTTACAACAACCAACAACACTCTAAAATCAGTTGGGTTAAAAATTAACCCAAATCAACTGGGTTGAGTGAAAATAAACCCAGTTGGGTTCATATTCACTCAACCCAGTTGATTTGTGTTGTCTTTAACCCAACTGATTTTAGAGTGAAGTAAAACTTATCTCGCATAAATCTTCTCAAACTATAGAGGGTCACAAAAATCCATTTTGATATACCCGAACAGACCAAATTCTGAATGAATTGGTTCCATATTTTATCATATCTAGACTCATTTGACACAAAAATAACTAAAGATGCTACTTACCTATATATGTGATAACAACTATAAAATGTGACATTAACCAAAATGCCACGACAGTCGTCCGCATTCAACTTCTCGTAATATCACAAGTAAATCCTGATGTTATTTCCCCTCATTTCGTGAATAACAGCATAATACTAAAGCATAATACGGCATTACACTAATATTCCCGAAATTATGGAGTTCCCGACAGACGTTGTCAATGTTCAGAAGGATATGGTCGCTTATAAACTCCATTACGACAACGATATTAACACTCTTTGTGCTACAAGTTCCATCGTCATTTTCCTGCAAAATGTTGTTGTCCACAACATTGGCTTCCAATTCCCTCTGTGAACTCATATTTTATAAACTGTCAATGACACACGTCAGTTGGGATAAAAATCAACCCAAATAAACTGGGTTGAGTGAATATGCACCCAAATAGGTTCATATTCACTCAACCCAGTTGATTTGGGTTGTTTTTTAACCCTACTGATTTTAGAGTGCAGTTTATTCATACAAATGTTTGTTATAATTTCGTTGAGTGTGTCTATTGGAAATCTTCTATCCATTTTCCCTTTACCCAACGTAATGGCCAAAACCGGCCAGCGCTATTCTCAAAAATCGCCAATTAATTTTCATTATTTTTTTCAATTTTGTCTCAAAAACATAGGTTATGACCCCTCATTGGAACGAGCTCGTCGAGCTCGTTCCAATGAGGGGCCATAACCTATGTTTTTGAGACAAAAAATGAAAAAAAAATAGTTATTCAAGAATTCTTTTTGCAAGTGTCGTCTGCTTTTCAGGTTAGGTAAAGGGTTAATTATAATAAAACTGAATTTGATATTGAAGTTTACTTGATAAGTAGTTATATCGAGTACTTGGATTATGATGGAGTTGTGGGTTATTTCTTTCACTAACGTCGTCCACTTTTGCAGAATATGTACTTAAATTATCTTTAGATCCTAACAAAAAGGTGGACAGAGGTTAAGTAACTATAGGAGCGTGTAACAGTTTGTCTTAAAAACACAGTGAACAATACTTGTGTTTTGAGAAGAGCATTCCGGCATGGTTGCTAACCCTACATCGTCCCCTATGACGACCTTTACACCAACTTTTCCTCAACCTTAAAACTGACAGAAGATAATCAGAATTGTGACCTGACCTTTGCAATCTGAGGGTTAAAATGAATCCACCAGCTGAAAAAGACACAAGACATAATTTGCACCAATGTAGTCACGTAATCCAATTTCTTAACCCATTGAACACTGGTGCTATCTTCCATGTGAGTTCAATGGCAGCAATTAGAAGGGTCCATTTTCATTATTTGGGGCTAGAGAAATTAATATTTTAAACGTGCAGCCTTGGTGTTGCACGTTGAAAATATTGATTGGTCTACTCCACACAGTAATTTAGCAGACATTTAGCAGACATCCTACCTAATGACATTATGAATTATAATGTTTCTTGCTAGAAAGGCGGGTGAAGGGTTAAGAAACACAAAAGGTGGAGTCACATAGGACGTGATCCTTATCGACAGAAAGTCACGAAGAATATTTCGTGTGTTCTTTTAAGTTTTAATCGTAGTAAATGACGACTCCGTGAATGTTAATGTGGATCAATTAATATTTTCAACCTGCACTACAAGCTCTCAGACCACCAGTCGAATTCTATTCGGAGTACGACGCAGTTATGGTCTGTTTGTTTACCCACTATTTGTGGAAATTTGCGCGCAGACGACCGTTGATGTAATCTAATGTGTCTTTACTTACAAAGACATACGGATAGTATTTCCTGTCCCATTTATAGATATTCCAATCAATAAGTATTTAATTTCCCTTGAAAACATCAAGATATTAACATAATTTCTGGAACTACTGAACTTAATCATAAAACTGGGGCTGTGGTGAGTCTTCATTTAAGAATTGAATGCAATTTTTATAATGTTTATTGGAGTATGAACGTGTGGGAATGGGTACAAATTGTATGAATCCCGAAGGGATTCATACAATTTGTACCCATTCTCACACGCTCATACTCCAATAAAGATTATAAAAATTGCATTCAATTCTTATAATTACATTCCGTAACTGTTTAAACTACTTTTTACCAAACAATAAAGCAGAAAGACGAAATAAAACATGTGCGAACGAACGAGGCGAAAAACCACCCTCACACAAAAGACAAAGCGCACAACTCTGATTTTTAATTTTCACAACTTTAGAAATGGAAACGAGTATTTTAGTAACGGGCTTTATGCCACAGTTGGGAAATGTCACAAAAGAAACAGCAGAGGAGTTAATCACTGCGAGAGGCGCTAAAAGTTAAAAACCCGCCCAAACACCGCCCGAATTACATTCTGTCAACTGCGCTCTACCGTAAATGCGGGTCAAAGTTCGACCAAATGTATTCATTGGAAAATGAATTACATTTGGTCATGACGTTTTTACCCAGCTGACCAATGGGAATTGAGTATTTGGACCCAAAACGTATAACTACATTAACAATGTAATTATTTCTTATTGTAATATCATCAAAATGTCGATTAAATCAAGTCTCGATTGAGCAACCTTTCTAGCTTTGATTCACATAATATGAATATATATGAATTTTTTTCAGATTCATTTATCCGGAATATATCAGTTGGTCAGAAAGGCGAACCGTAGGTTCACTTTTCCATCCAACTGAAAAATTCCAGACGAGTGAATCAAACACATGCGACGTTTTCTATACATCACAATCTTTATTTTGATGTATAATTTGTGTATATTTAATTTGAATTTATGAAATATCAGAGGTGGGTATTTCAAAGTAAGCCGATGCCTCACCTGATATGAACTCTCATCGCCTTGTGTGGAAATGCATGTAACTTATAATCCGCGTCACTTCCGGAAGGGTATTCTTTCTATATCTATCGTGACAATGGATATTAGAAAATATTTGTTCGACATTCCCCGCTGTCATTCAGGTAGTATATAAAACATGAGATCCAGTGTCGATGTCCTATTTGAAGTATTATTACACGCCTGTTCTATGAAATCCCCATCTACAGCAACACTAAACCATGCCGAAAATGAAAATCTGTTCCGCACGTATGTGCGGAACGGAAATCGTTGACGGCCTATTTTTAAATAGAAGCGAAATTTCACTGGAATTTTCTACAAATCGTGCAACGCGATTACAATTTGAATCGCTAGCGATAGCTGAAAATCTTGCCCTGAGTTCCAATGTGTTCTATGTGCCAGTAGGCACATAGAACACATCGGAACTCAGGGACGAAATAGTAACACGGGTTCCCCTCGTAAGTTTGGTGGGGGATAAAATGTGTTCTTTGTGTTGATAGTTATCAAATGAATTGCTGAGTGTCCTTCTAATAGTTGGGGTTTTTTATAGACGTGAAGGCATGTAATAAACACAGAACGACACACGCATGTGGCCTCTCGTTTTATCCTTCCGCGCTGGAACTCGTGCCATATCGATTAACCCATTCGCACGCGTGTGTCGTTCTGTCTCTATTTATTAAACATTTTTTCTCAACTACATGAAACATGAAAAACTGACAAAACAAAAGTCACATCTACAAATACCATATACAGTGCTTGATACATATTCGTCTTGGAGTCATCTGGAAATCGTTCTGTAAGAAAAGATGCTTTTGGCTCCCTCATCTCGTGAATAGCAGCATAATACAAGTATTCTGAACTGCATTCTGCCGTAATTCCCGAAAGTCTGAAGGCCAGTTAAATCCCTTCACCAACGTAGCAATCCTATTGTCTTGACTACCTTAAGGCATATGTTATGCGGAAAAGTCAAACTGATCGCCTTATAATTCACTGTACACAACAATGAAAAATAGAATTGCATTTTGCTGTAAAACAAAAAAATATCCAATCAACCCTCCACCAATTATTGTAACTTCATCAACAAGAATCTTTTTTCTCACACTCGCATATTACACAAATTATGGATTTTTGTCCACTTCTGGGCGCTTTTCGATCTGTTGACATGTTAAATTCATACCTCGTTGAACCAGGCATGTCAACCGGTACCTGTATCGGTACCGATACCGTCGGGTTCCTCATGCTTCAACCGGTACCGGCACTGAATGTTTGTCCCGCCGGTGCCGGGGCAAAATTATTGTATGCGGAAATTCCTAACTGAACGAGGGTGAACAGACTGATAATCGTGTATGGCACACTTGCACGACGAACTTTCAACTTATTTGTGAATAAAAATATCAAAAACACTCTAAAGCTGCCTGTTCTGTCTGCACAACGATCTCGATAAGGTCGACCATTTTGACTTTTCAAACGTGACACCAAAGACAATGAAAGCTTCGTCATCGTTTACTTCAACGAAATTATTCTGTGGCGACATCAAAGTAATCATAAAGCACGATTTTCGTGTTTTATGATTACTTTGATGTCGCCACAGAATAATTGTGCGATGCCATGTTTGTCTTTGCGATCTTGGGGGACTGGTTCTGTTTAAACACGAATTTCTCCCATTTGATTGTGATATGTCATCCAATTGTTGATTTGTCCCAGTACCGGTACCGGTTTCGGTGGGACGGGCTCTGTCCCGTCCCGGTACCGGCTATGTTGGTACCGACGGTACTTTGACATGCCTGCGTTGAACACAACCACAGTCAGTACGTCAAATGTTTGGAAATGTCGAGGGAATACACGAGAATCCTGTTTATGGGTTGTCGTCGAAGAGAGAGCATTTGGTCAACCATAGTTTAAAATTACTTCCGCTAAAATATCTCTTTACTCAAACGGCACTGGCAAACACAATTTTTGACAATTATTTTTTATTTTATCTTTTGTCTCAAAAGCGTAGCTTATGGCCATAGCTTATGGCCCATTCTTGGAAGGACCTCAACGAGTACTACCAATAAGAAAGAGGTCATTGGCCAAGTTCTAGGGCAAAACCTGAAAAAATCATAAAATTTGAATGGATATTTCTTGAGAATGGTGCAGGCAGAATATATCCGTAGCCTTTCGTTAATCTGTTTCCAGTTCTTATGCGCGTGATTGTGTCTCCAAACGGCCCAGAGTTATGCATTATGAGCACTATCAGATTTTCTAGTCTCAGCTCAGTCTCAGTGGTATACTTGTACATATTTCGTTGAATAATGAATAATAATAAAGTTGAAATAAATAAATAAATTAAAAACAAGTAAATGTTATTAAGAAGTGTCTCGACAACCTGCTGTTCCGGAATATTTCTGGAATCAGACCAAACGAAAAAACCAAGTGTGGCTATACTTCAATTACACTGCCCTATTTCGTCTACATTACTTATAAAGTGGAAAGCGGAATCCCCGTGTCCCACTTTATACGTGCTGTTGCTCCCATCGTCATTGTGCAGTCTTTCAGTGCCGATAATCCCCTTAACCGATTCGTTAATTATTTTGTTATTCCTTCTGTGAAAAATCATACGCATAAACAAAGTTAGCGCTAGTGAATTTCTGGGTTAATTCATAGGTTCGATGGATGCAACCTTTCTCTAATTTTTGTCAGCGAATTTGGGTCATTAAATCGGTAAGTGTTGTGGCAGTAATCCCATCTCTTCGTACTGTGCCTGTGCCCATTAGCAGTAATCCCATCTCTACGTACTGTGCCTGTGCCCATAAAACAGCGTAAGTCTAATTTGAACGCATGGTAGAAGACCGTGTGGGAGATGCATATTTGATGTGATTTATATTGTATTGAAACCAGTTTTATTATTCTAGGAAATAGCAGAAAGACCTTCAGTTTGTATGACCTGTTCCTTGAGAACGAAGCCATTCTGTCTCCGAGTTCTCGGGTTTTATTTATTTATTTATTTATTTATTTATTTATTTATTTATTTATTGGGGTTTAACGACATTTTCGACAGGCAGGGACACCTCGTGTCGGATAATGGCCTTAATAACCAGTTCAACTCACAAATATCGTCATCCAAAGTTTGCCTTCAAAACGTATCTTATAACACCTCATTGGAACGAGCTCGTTACAATGAGGTGTCATGAGTTATGTTTTAGACGCAAATCAGGGGAAACAATTAGTTATTCAATAATTTATGTTATGTTCTGTCCAAAATTCGTGTTTGGAAAGGGGTTAAAAGTGTAGGACAATATCAAGACTTGATGCATTCTTTCAATTCTAATCCATGGGTGCCCCGGGAAGTGGAACAATGCTCGTTTACTATGGTAAACAAGTTCAGCTTTACTGGTAAAACAGGGCCCAGTAAATGTGAGTTCTAGGCCAAACCTAGTCATCTGACTTGTGTGTTTGTGTGAGGCGTTCAAGCCTTCACGTGGTGAAAATGGCAGCTACACTTTGGGTGTGGTGAAAATGGCAGTGACACAAAAGACCATATAAAATGAGAACGATTAAATTTTGTTGCTGCCACTTTTGTCAATGCTATGCTCGTCGATACTATTTTCATCTAGGACCAAGAATGTCTTGAATTTACTTAGCTCTATTTGGTCTTTGTCTCTGTCTTTTCTGCCAGTGAAGAATGTTTTACACGATAAGCCCAAGGCCCCGGGTGGGGAAGGGCCCCTAGCCCTACAACCGAGAAATCACACAAACTTCAGTTATCCTAAACTGAGTTCGATGGTCTCTTTCTCGGCCAGGTCGTGCGATTCAGTCTTGAAATAGTTACAAAATCTTAACCAGGAATGGCTGTCAAAAATGACGGGTCACATTATTTTATTCAAAGACCAAACGAAACCAAGGGAGGCCATCCAACATTGCTGTGCACATTATAAGCGCAAAACTAGTTAATATGGAAAAACATGATAGCTTCAAATTTCATGGGATAGGGTGCTATCCCTACTTATACATCCCCAATGCACACAACACAGGCGCGCGTGTATCATTTCAAGTGTTTCATATTTTTAATTCAACGCTACCATGATTTCCTTCAGATCTTACCTAACCGGCTGAAAAGTTGGCAGTTTAGAATTTGGTTGATAAAAAACAATAATTATATTCTCAGCTATTAAAACAAATCCTCTGAATGAGTCAAGTAATTTGTGTTAAGGGCCTATATAAGTAATGAAATTTTGTTCATTTTAAAAATTCTCACCTCTGATATTCCTTCAATTCAAATTAAATATACACAAAATGTACATCAAAATGAAGGTTGGGATGTATAGAACACGAAACACATACGTAATCAACTCATTGAGTCGACTGTAGGCACCACTGGTTCCTGGAAGTCTGCTGCCGTATTCGCACCAGAACTGATAATTTAATAATATTTCACGAAAACAACTTGTGGCCAAATGTGCTTTATATATCCAAGAACATAGCTAGGGGATAAAAATTCTTCAAAACACGGCGACAGAGCTACATTGGGGAAAATTCCAAAGCCTTTGCTTTTGTTTACGTATGATTCTACTTTCGATTTCCGGTTGACGTCATCCGACAGAAAAAGCATGTAAAAACAACGCCGTCTAAAATCAAATAATGAAAAAGATCGCCTTCATACAGTATACTGTTATTAGATAGAGATTGTACAGTTGCCATATTCAGTGCAAGGTATCATGATACCTGCTGAAATTTCTTAGAATTACGATTTTGTTTTTGGATGGAAATTCGCGGTAACGAGTGATTTGCGCATGTCTGTCGAGCATGGAAACCATTTTCAATAAAAAATGAAGACAGTGTTGTCCTTTTCCAAAATGCAGTCCTACCGCTGTATTCGAAAGTGTTTTGAATGCCTAGCTTTGTTCTTGGATATATGAAGCACATTTGGCCACAAGTTGTTTTCGTGAAATATTATTTTATTATCAGTTCTGGTGCGAATACGGTAGCAGACTTCCAGGAACCAGTGGTGCCTACAGTCGACTCTATGAGTTGATTACATATGTGTTTCGTGTTCTATACATCCCAACCTTCATTTTGATGTATAATTTGTGTATATTTAATCTGAATTTAAGGAATATGAGAGGTGAGAATTTCAAAATAAACAAAATTCCATTACTTATATAGGCCCTTAACAAGGAGGCGAATTTCTTTCAAAATGACACTGTTAAGCCGGGATGAAATAACAAAAGTCTGTCCATAATGCATGCACTTTGCAAGATTTTTGAATTTCTTTTGTTGTCACTTTCTAACACACAATAACTAATTTGATACTTTTTGTTTGTTTATGTTTATTTATGATCATCATCAACGCCTGTCGTTATATACCGACACACTGCAGGCATGAATTCGAGTTAAAAAATAGTTTATCAGTTTGGAGAACTCACGTCCCGGACGTGGAATACAGGGTCTTATTATGGCAATAAAACAAAAGTTCTCACTGCCATGAAAAATACTGCTCCACTTCACATGAGATTATCAATGTCGCCGGAAGCATGGGTTTGAGGGGCAGCTGCTCCTTTCGTCTGAGGCTGGAGGGCCGAGGAGCAATACGTGGCCTTTTTCGCCAGAATTACACTGGTGGAAAGGGTGAGGGTCAGGTATAATGACGGAGTTTGGGCGATAATCGTAAATAATCTATACGATCGGCGGGGTGATTTTTGAAGCTTTTATTGTCTCTTGAGTGAAACAAAATTTTATGTTTATTAAGTTTACAAAGTGAAGCTGTTAGACACCAAATGCGATGCGAGCGATGCGCGCTGAATGATCAAATTATTTATTTATTGTGGTTAAGGTAACTTTCAGCATCTATGGATATATCATGACCGCACCATAGGTAAAAAGTCAAGTGTAGCTGGTGGTGCATGCATGCCTGTGCTGCCTACTTTAGAGGACTTTCACCTCAGGCGTTGGTTATCGAGTTCGATTTTACCAGTCTTACCACAGTAAACAGTCACTGCTCAACTTCCAAGGGTTCCCACGGGGGGGGGGGGGGGGGTAATAATGGAGAATTTGTGCGTCAAAATTAGTAATCAATTATGTTATTTTTCTGCCTGCACATTGTTCTCAGTCTAGTCAATATTTGTGGGTTTTTTTTGCAAAACTCAACTTACATACATCACACTAGAGCAGACTAGGAAGAAAACTTGTTAATTATTATATTATCGCATCCATCGCAATATTCGCATCGTGTTCCTGGCGTGCTAGTTTTAACTCCCCATTTTATTGTCTTTCCCGTCGCTTCACAGGGGCGCGGTAATCTACAATGCAGCTCCAGGTCCGTATTTACATCTAAACCCTTCCAAGACTACACCCCTGTTTTGCTCTCAAGGGTCAAGATTTGTCTCAATTTTATAACAGTCAAGTAAATGACACTCAATGAATCTATAGGGAAGATCAATTAATTTTTTTCAACCCTTTACCTAACGAATCTGCCGCACCGCCCGCGTAATTTTCTAACTGAGCAGTTGAAAAAAAAATATATGTTTCAAAATATTTTAACAAAACTACATCAGGTGACCCCTCATTGGAACGAGTTCGTCTACATCGTTCCAGTGAGGGGGTCACATGATATGGCTTTGTTGAACTTTTTAGAAAAAATTGAATTAAAAAACAATAATTAAAACAATGAATTTTGATATCCTGTTGGATGGGTAAGTGGTTAAAGTTTTTATCTTTTGGCTCAAAAACATAGCTTATGACCGTTCCAATGAAGTGCCATAAGCTATGTTTTTGAGACAAAAGATGAAAAAGTAATAACATTTGAATGGTGGTTTTGTAAATGACGTTTTTATCTACATGCACTTGTGGGATCGTGGTGGCTCATTGGTTAGGACATTGGACTTAATGCCGAAGGTCGTAGTTTCGTTCCTGAACCTATCACCCGGTGCTTCATTAATTAAAATTGTGCTGATGATGATTTTTATTGCCCAATAAACGCATGCGTGGACATCAGTGCCCACGTGTGGATTGTGACCAGTCCACAGCGACTGTACTATAAGGCGTTCTGCATGCCGGGGGTATACATGCCTTCAATCGAAGCTAACCCTACTTGTGAGAGATTAGTAAGTTGAGGAGCCCAACAGGCACTGGTCGCTGCTCTGTGCTTCGGCTCCCCCAACTTGTAAAAATATCCGACATGATGTGACCCCGGTAGTTGAAAATCTCATTAAACCCCAATAAATAAATCTAAAATTGTATTTGATTCAATACCCTAAAATTTAGTTCATATTTTAGCAAGACTGTAAAGCGTGCTGATGAAACGTTTGGTGTGAGTACTTTGAACATACAATATGGATTATTATGCATGCAGAGTCGTTGAAAACGGAGAAACAAGAAGCACATGTCCGCCTCCACCTCCTCATCCCCTCCTCACAAACATATACACATTTTAGACAGTGTTTCACAAATACACACTGAGTTTGAAAACTTTAAAGTTTGTGGATATGTCAATACAGACATTCCTGTTGTAGATTTGCAATTGTTAGCTAATTTAGATGCATTATTTGGTAAATGAATGCCACCTTCGGCAAGTTCGGTCCATTACCTCACGGTAAAATACTGCCGTTAAAAATACAGTAAAAGGACTGGCAACAAGCTACCGTAAAATATCATGGTGAAAATGCAATATTAAATTACTTTTGGCAATGCCGATCTATTTTTTTTTTTTTTGAGCTTGAAGCAAAATCGAGGAACTGATAATTGGTTTCTCATTACCCGAGAATCCTGTGGACTTGTCTAAGAGAATGGATTGATTAATATCTTTAACCTACAGCCATATGGCCGCGGGTATAAAGATATTAATTAATATACATTAAAAATTGACTCTTCTGAAACAATGTAACGTTCGACACGAACTATTCCATTTTCCAACAGCAGGAATTAAAGAGATGAATGCTTTCGTCCTAATAAAAATTTGCTCCATTGTACACGACCACTCCTTTACAAGTTTTCATGAGATGAAACTTTAACCCCGTGCACACTGATGTGAAGATCGCAAAATTGTCAGCAGCAAATATTTCCCATAATACATTTTAATATTTAACCAAATATATCTTGTTTGACAGAGCGCAGTGAGCTCTGTCAAACAAGATATAATTGGTTAAATTCATAGTTAAACAAGAGAAAAACGGAGTAATTGGTGAAAATTACTACCAGAGTGCTAAGGGTTAAGAGGTAACAGTTACTACCGTAATAGTTACGATAGAAGTAACAGTAAATGGTTGCCAGTACTTTCACAGTAGTTTTAGCAATAATTTTTACAGTGTTCTACTTCAATTGTCTTTCAACCAGAATTGTCCAGGGTGAACAACGGCTGAAGCAGAAGAAACAGACCGAACCATGATCAGGCCTTGGCTCGCACATAAAAAATAAATAGACAGAAACTGGCAGATATTCATTTATGTGGTGACGTCCGACGATATTACATGGAGCGGAGGTAAAAGACGTGGTCTGCCGTTTCAGATATAGAGTATATTTTCGCCCCCCCCCCCCCCCCCCTTCCCATCCATGCACAACTGGAGTTTCTTTGGATTAGTTTTTCAAAATTCCTCCCTCCGGGCTTAAATATGTCACCTCGGTATGTCCTTGACTTTAGTGCCCCCCCCCCCCCCCCCCAATAGTTTTTTCCAATCGGGACAATTTTGTCTGGATTGGAGTCTCAGATATTATTTATTTATTTATTTATTTATTTATTTATTTATTTATTTATTTATTTATTTATTGGTGTTTAAGGTCACATTCTTCTGCATGACCACAACATGGAGATAAAGTCAAGGACAGTCAATCGTTTATACCCCATGTTGCCTATTTTAGAGGACTCGCACCCCAAGCATTAGTGATTGGGTCCTATTTTACCAGTAAAACAGAGCCTGTTTACCATTCAGATATAGATGTGCCATTGTTAGTAATCATCTACGGTTCTTTCTTACAATGCGAAAGATTTGATGCGTGGGTTAATGTCAGACACACGGTCGGTAAAACAAATGGAGGTCTGTACTACCCGGTTCGGGCTGTTTGAGTCCAGCATGACCGGTACATAACGTGTTAATTAAATAAGAAATGGCATCACGACTACAACATGTATATTTTTTTATTTATCCACAAATGAATTTCCAAAGACTCTGGAGTGTTTTAACCCTTTACCTGGGAAAGCGATGGCTCAGTGGTTAGATTTTTGAACTTCAAACCGAAAGGTCGATGGTTCGATCCCCGCTAGTGGTAATTGCATTGTGTCCTTGGGCAAGGTACTTCATCCCGATTGCTCACGTGAGGGCACGGTGACGCTGTGGCGTACTTCACGTCCGTTGTACATTTATCTTCAACCAATGCTAACCGTGCTTGTGCGGCGTTAGTACGTTTGAGAGTCTGACAGTTGCTCGCCATTGTTCGGTAGTTCACTTCGGGTACCCCAGCTTCCTCCATGCATCCGTTAAACTGTCCGACACAAGGTGACCCTGGCTGGCGAAAGTGTCGTTAAACCTCAATAAACAAATAAATAAATAAATAAATAAATAAATAAATAAATAAATAAATAAATAAATAAATAACCCTTTATGGCGGCACCCGCCCGCATAATTTACAAATTGAGCAGAAGAAAATGAAAGTGTCAATGACACTGTAGCTAAACTTGTCTGTGTGTTGTGTTTGATGAAAAGGTTCAATGTTTATGAAAGGATTATGAAAAAAGACAAGAATTGTGATAATTGGGAATGGGTTAATTTCTGTTCTCTGTATACTATGTTTTTAATAAAAATAATATGAGGTGTACACGGTACTAAAGAGCTGACGGGTAGGTTATTATGACCTCACAGTTAATGTATGTGGCCCTCACAGTTAACGTACGTCGATGAAAGTTACCAAGTTACAGTGAAATTATTCCAAGATACATTGAAATCCCTTCATAAATATGGCCTGTAGGCTGTGCTAAAGGTTTTCGGGCTTCAGGCCTGTGTAGCCATGCCTGTAGACCGATTGCTTCTGAAAGGAGACGTCCTCATCTCCACATTATACTGAGTCATTCTACTAAGTTGCAATGAAATCCCTTCACAAATACGACCTGTAGTCTGTACTGAAGTTTTTCGGATTTTGGGCTCGGGAAGTCATCGTGGTTGAATGATCGCGACCAAAAGTGGGCGTTGTCATCTGGGCATAATCTGGAGTGATCCTACGAAGTTACAATGAAACCCTTTCATATATATGACCTGTAGACTTTACTCAAGGTTTTCGGGCTTTGGACCCCGGAAGCCATCACAGTGACCAAACACGACCCAAAGGGGATGTCATCATCTAGGCATTATATGGAGTCAACCTAACAAGTTACAATGAAATCCTTCCATAAATTGGACCTATAGACTATGCTAAAGGTTTTGGGGTTTTGGGCCCAGGCAGTCATCAAGGCTGAATGATCGCGACCAAAAGGATACGTCCTCATCTAGACATTATTTGGAGTCATCCTACCAAGTGACAATGAAATCCCTTCACAAATATGACCTCTAGACCGTGCTAAAGGTTTTCGGGCCCCTTTTGCCATCACAGTTGCCCAATTGCGTCCAAAAGGAGACGTTTTCATCTAGACATTATATAAAGTCAACCTACCAAGTTACAATGAAATCCCTTCATAAATATTACCTGTAGACTGTGCTACTATAGGTGTTCGGGCTTTGGGCTCAGACAGCCATCGTGGTTGAATGAGCACAACCAAAAGGGGACATTCTCATCTGGGCATCATCTGGAGTGGTCCTACGAAATTACAATGAAATCCCTTCATAAATATGACCTGTAGACTGTGCTCAAGGTTTTCGGGCTTCGGGCCCCAGTAGCGGTCACAGCCAATCATGACCAAAAGGGGATGTCATCATCTAGGCATGATATGGAGTCAACCTAACAAGTTACAATGAAATCCTTCCATAAATACGACTTATAGACTATGCTAAAGGTTTTTGGTCTCGGGCAGCCATCAAGGCTGAATGATCGCGACCAAAAGGGGACGTTCTCATCTAGACATTATTTGGAGTCATCCTACCAAGATACAATAAAATCCCTTCATAAATATGACCTGTAGACTGTGCTAAAGGTTTTCGGGCTTCGGGCCCCTGTAGCCGTCACAGTTGCCTAATGGTGTCCAAAAGGGGCTGTTCTCATCCCGACATTATATGAAGTCAACCTACCGAGTTACAATGAAATCCCTTCATAAATATGACCTGAAGACTGTGCTAAAGGTTTTCGGTCTTTGGGCCCGGGCAGCCATCATGGTTGAATGATCGCAACCAAAAGGGGACATTCGCATCTGGGCATCATCTGGAGTGATCCTACGAAGTCACAATGAAATCCCTTCATACATATGACCTGTAGACTGTGCTCAAGGTTTTCGGGCTTCGGGCACCTGTAGCCATCGCAGTTGACCAATCACGACCAAAAGGGGATGTCATCATCTAGGCATTATATGGAGTCAACCTAACAGGTTACAATGAAATCCTTCCATAAATATGACCTTTTGCCTATGCTAAAGGTTTTTGGGCTCGGGCAGCCATCAAGGCTGAATGATCACGATCAAAATGGGACTTTCTCATCTAGACATTATTTGGAGTCATTCTACCAAGTTACAATGAAATTGCTCCATAAATATGACCAGTAGACTGTGCTAAAGGTTTTCGGGTTTTGGGCTCGGGCAGTCTTCACGGTTGACAAATCACGCCCAAATGGGGAAATTCTCATCTAGATATCATACGGAGTCATCCTACCAAGTTACAATGAAATCCCTCCATATTAAACATGACTTGCAGATTGTGCTAAAAGTTTTTGGGTTTCGGGCTTGGGCAGCCATCACGGTTGACAGATCATGCCCAAAAGGGGACGTTCTCATCTAGGCATTATACAGAGGCATCCTACCAAGTTACAATGAAATCCCTTCATAAATACGACCTGTAGACTGTGTTAATGGTTTTCGGGTTTTGGGCTCGGGCAGCCATACCGGTTGACCGATCACAACCAAAAGGGGACGTTCTCATCTAGACATGCCCCCAAACCTGCTTATGAAATTTCGTGACGATCAGACAAGAACTACGGGGTGTAGCCTATGCTAAAGGAAAATGTGAACAGACTCACAGACAACAGACTGCCGCACGCGTAATGGCAATGGCTTATCTTGCCTTTGTCAAGTTAAGCTAAAAATCATTTTTCCATAAAATTTCAGTAAAACCATACCATGTGTCCCCCTCATTGGAACGAGCTCGTTTCAATAAGTTGTCACCTAATATGGTTTTCTTGAATTGTTTTTTTTTTAAAAATAATATTTTAATTAATAAATTTTTACATCGTCTGCGATGGGTGAGGGGTTAACTATAATCCACACTGACTAATATTCCCACTGATCATCAAGGTATTTCTTGACGATAAAGTTAGAATATGTTATCAGTCGGGACTCGAGGCATTACCGTCGGGACAAATCAGGTTTACACGTCTCCCTAATCGATAATCTTCGCGACGAACACCCCCCCCCCCCCCCCCCCCCCCCAAGCCATACTGACATCTGCAAAATGAGGTCCCCAGAGGGTGAATTTAGCGATGCATCACTAAGTTTACCCTCTGTGAACCTCAATCTGAATCAGGGTCTCAAAACTAAACAGAAAGAGGTACCCAGTGGATAAATTGGCCCACTGTATGGGACAGCATCATCAAATTTACCCTCTGGGGACCTCATTTTGCAAATGTCAGACTGCTTATTTTCAGCCCCCCCCCCCCCCTCCCACTCACACACACACACAAACTCACAAACTTTAATTTCTACCACCTGTTTACAATCAATATTTCGGGGGTAGAAAATGATTTTGGTGTGCTAAGATAAAAGCCTTTTGCAAATTAGGTTAGAAGGCATTGTTGTGTTTCCATGTTCGTGTATATATACTTCGATAAATTATCTACATATACAAACAGCATTTATTTACTATGCAGTCGTTGCTTTCCACCCACCACGTTGACTTGTGAGTTAAGGTAAACCAATCAGGGTCACCGGGAGCTCGTGTTGATTTAGAAGGGGGTGTAAATTAACATTTACCAGAATTCCCAACTGAATTAAACAATTTACACATGTAGGACAACAAAGTACTCGCATATTTCCACCGTTTGTTAATTGTATGTTTCTGACTTTTTTCTCTATCTCTTCTAAAAGTCCTGGCAGTATAATGTAATAATTCGATAGTTTAAAATAAAACTTTATGAGACAAAGCCTTCATAAACAATTTGATGTTGATAGTGGGTAGTTACGAACTTACGGTGCAGTGTAGGCCGGCGATGGACACCTATGAGTCTAGACTTATTGCGGTCCCCTATTTCTTGGATCTTAGATATTTGCATCGAAAGAGTTGAGTCCATTTGGCAACGCGATCCAGATAACTGGCTTTTAGTTGGTAAGTAAATGTCGGTCGGTGGTCGGTGATCAACTTCGAGGATAATACCAGAGACGTGGCTAGAGGTTTCCGATTGGGCGGGGGGGGGGGGGGGCGGTTAGTGAATTTCCAACTAGGGGGAGGGAGCGGGAGGGAGAAGCCCCCTCCCGGTCCCTCCCCTTGTTAGAATTCACTACCGAGAAAGATTTTGAAAATGAAGCCATGAAAGGGGACATAACATTCATTCTTGTAACTGAAATGCCAACATTTATGATAGAATTATCAGGTTATTATTATTTGGTATTATTCTGGGAATTGAATATGTGCTAAACAAATGCTCAAGCTGAGAACTTTGAGCAATTCACACTGTCCTAACATTAAATCAGATCTTAAGAAGGAATCATCAATTTTCGATGTTTCATCATTTTTTAACTGTGAATGATGGAATTAACTCAGGATCACGATTTTACATGATGCGATTTTCTTGAAGTGCATTTCGAGGATTTTTTCATTTATTACGATAGGTAAACGTATTATAGAAATCTCGTACCGATTGACATCATACATACTTATGAAGCTCGATATTGCGTACACTGTAGTTGTAAATAGTAACAGTTAGAATAGAATTTTTGCCGATTTTGAAACCGAGTTGGAATTTTGGGAAGTAAAGGAGACATCAGCATCTCCAATGAAGCTCTAAAATCCAGATAGATGGAATTTCCAACTACTCACGACTTGCCCTCCGAATTTCCAACTACGGGAAATTTTGGCCAGGATTGACCCCCCCCCCCCCCCCCCCACACCCCCCTGTCGCAACGTTCCTGGGTAATACACGGTTTCACTTTCTAGAATGTTCATTTATATTTTGTGGGAGACACTGGCAGTGTGACAGCCGCTTTCGTATCACCTATAACAAACAACAGAAGACGCTACAGACCCCTTTCCGCCGTGGGAACCTCGAGAAGTGAAACAGTGTTTTTACTGTGGAAAACAAGCTCTGCTTTACTGGTAAAATAGGACCCAGTCATCAATGCTTGGAGTGGAATTCCTCTGAAATAAGTATAAACGATTGACTTAACTTGACTATATTTCCATGTTGCGGTCACGATTAGCCATTGGGAACAAGTATGTGATCTTAAACCCCAATAAATTAATAAATAAATTTTCCCCTTTAGAAAGTGAAAAAGGAATTATTGGACCTTCATATAAAGAGGTTGTAACTGCCAATGTGTTCTCTGTGGCATTATTTGTTTGTTTGTTTATTAGGATTTAACGTAACTTTGAACAACCAGTGGCATGTGTTGAACAGGCCGGGGTAACCGAAGAGAACCACCTAGCAATAGCGAGTAACTATCGAGTCGCCAACTTACTAATCCATCACAAGCATGTTAGTATTGGTTGAAGGCAAGTGTTCCGTTGGCGTTCTTTTCGCCTTGGTACACAACGCCACCTTATTCCCCTATGACATTCAACTTTTCAGAGAAGCTTGACCATATCACCGATAAATCTGAAGCTTTCCCGCGCAGGTTTAGTAGCCATGGTACTTAGAGGATCAAGGGGTATCTTTCCTCTTATATGTTTAGTGATCGAATTTGTAGGACAGTTGAGTCAAGATTTTGGGCCAACATTGAGTAGAGTATGAAGGTACTCGAGTAATTTTGAATTGGCAGGCATATTTTAACCCTTTACCTAACCTGAAAAGTGTGGCTCAGTAGGTAGAGGTGCAGGCTGCAAGCCGAGAGGTCCTCGGTTCGAAGCCCACCTGCGGCAACCGCGTTGTGTCCTTGGGCAAGACACTTCATCTCCATTGCCCGCGTGGGGGCACGATGACGCTGTGTACTAAGGCGTAATGCACGTCGATGGTACGCATGTCTTCAACCAATCTAACCCTGCCGGTGCTGCAGTGCGGAGTTACGATGTTGGGGAGCTGGCAGCTGCTCGTCGTTGCTCGGTGGTTCTCTCCGGGTACTCCGGCTTCCTCCACCCGTAAAACTGTCACGGTCATGATTAGCCATTGTGCATAAATATGTGACCTTAAACATCAATAAATAAATAAATAAATAACCTGAAAAGCAGACGACACTTGAAAAATAATTCTTGAATAAGTAATTTTTTTCATTTTTTGTCTCAAAAACATAGGTTATGACCCTTCGTTGGAACGAGCTCGTTCCAACGAGGGGTCATAACCTATGTTTTTGAGACAAAAAATGAAAAAAATAATGAAAATTAATTGGCGATTTTTGAGAATAGCGCTGGCCGGTTTTGGCCGTTACGTTAGGTAAAGGGTTAAAGACAATATTGCTAAAATATTGTTAAAATATTGTATCAAAAAACATCAAAATTCAAATTTTCCCTTGAGAGAAAATGCATTCACGTCATAACGACAATCAGATGCGTAACTACCCATCAGATGCGTTTTTACATGATGTTCTTACATATAGCCTGGATTTCACGCATGCTTTATCTGGCACATTTCTCAACGTGTGTATTGTATCGGGTAACGTTGAACAAACACAACGTCTGTGGTATAAAATCGGTTCTAGCCAGTGCGAACTTGAACGGTGCTGTCAGAAATTAATTTTGTTTTCGTCTCTGCACTTATCGTCCCCTGCGTTCCAATGTGTTCTATGTGCCAGTAGGCACATTGACCACATTGGAACTCAGAGGACGTTATGCTTGTCTGCTTTACGTGGAACCTGTGCGCTTGCAAGTTGTAAATGTTAGATAGAGCTGGGTGTTTTTCTTTTTTTTTTCTTTTTCTTTTTTTTTTGGGGGGGGGGGGGGCGGTCCAGATCGGTTCTGGTTTTGCGACAAACCGGGAAACCGAACCACAAAACCCAGCAAAACCGACCGAACGGTTTTATTGTGGTTTTATATATTTTTTTATTGGTTAAATTGTTTTGTTAATCTTTTTATTGTGCATATTATCATATTTATATTTTGTCACATAAGCAACTTGCCTCCTCATTGTTTGTGTTATAGTGCTTCAATAAACTATCTATCTATTTAAACTGATCAAACTATATTACTGGGAGGGAACTGGGCTAGAGGCTCGTATGAACACTTGTTACACTACGGGGCGAATAAATAATAGTTACTAACTGAGCTGGAGGTATTCATGATTTGAAAAACCTACCAACGTGCGGTATGTGACGCCGAGCCGCGAAGCGGCGAGGTGTTACAGCACGTTGGCAGGTTGTTCAAATTCATGAATACCGACAGCGAGGTTGTAATTTACTTACTCGCCAATTCACAGAACGCACGGACCCAAGTACAGTAAGTGAGGACAGGTGTTCAAGTGACGCAAGTGACGTCGCTTGAACACATAGTCTGTTGTTCTATCGGGTATTTCACGTCTCTTCTAACCCAGAGAAGACAAAGGAATTAGTGTGTAAGCCATGTTCTCATCGTCACATTTCCCCCCTTATTGACTCCAGGCCTGAAAATAAGCAGTCTGACATTTCCAGAATGAGGTCCCCAGAGGGTGAATTTGATAATGCTATCCCATACAGTGGGCCAATTTATCCTCTGGGTACCTCTTTATGTTTAGTTTTGAGATCCTGATTCGGACTGAGGTTTACAGAGGGTAAATTTAGTGCTGCTACCCTGCTGTGCAGGATAGCATAATTAAATTCTCCCTCTGGGGACCTCATTTTGCAGATGACAGTCTGTTTATTTTCTGGCTTGATTGACTCTTTGATGAGAAAACAACATAGATTGGATGAACATTATTCATTTGTTATCCTAATTTATATTTTTTTCTGACTCAATAGATTTCTCAACTGATCCTCTAGAGAACCCCAGAGAATGATCAAAGAGAAGTTTGGTTGAACCCAATGGAGATACTTTCAGAGAGGGATTTGTGGTGAGTGGTGTCGTAAATGCGATTTCGGATTTTTTCTAAGTTATGGCGCCTGAATTGTTATTTACTATATGCAGGGGCGGACTGGGCCAAGAAAAGTTACCGGGGGAGGGGGCAGACCCGGACAAAATTTTGATTTTGCGAACTGAACGAACGAGGCTTCCTGCCATCTGAGCTTTCAATGTCGACATTGAGGACATTTCGATGGCATTATTGTATCATCCTCATCGATCATTCGACGAAAATGGTTCTATCGGGGGGAGACCCATGGGGAAAACCATAGTTCAGCTCAATCGGAGAAAATTTTGATTTTTGAAATTGAAGGAATGCTGTCTCCGTGCATCTGAGCGATCAGTGGCAGGCTAGACTGCTGTTATATCGAACTGTTTTCCATGTGAACTGCCCATGGCAGTTCACATAGAGAACATTTCGATATACCAGCAGTCTATGCAATCAGATCCATTTCGCCTTTTGGTTATTTTCACGAAATTTAACATACCAACAGGTGTTGGGCAGCATCTATTTTTGAGGCCCCCAGGGGGAACCCAATAGGGGGCCCACCGGGAATTTTTCCGCTGGCCCATACGGTCAGTCCGCCTCTGATTATATGTTCTTAAAACTGAACTGAAACCGAGGTTTCTTTTCCAAAACCGAACCGGAACTGAACCAAATCTGAAAAATCAAAACCTCACAGTTCTAATGTTAGATAAGTAGAGGTAAGTTATAGTTGTTGGTGAACATCTTTTCACATATGTGTTCTTGTCCTTTTAATAATCCTCCGTTCTTTAAGTTTGTTGTGTTACAATGTGTGTGGCAACGACGTGTATGGCTTCAACAACTGAACTACTACGCCCCAACAGGACTGTGGGAGCGTCTTGTTCATGGCCATTGCCTCTCATCAGATTCGAATTCACGACATTCGGATCTAAAGTAGTCCAATGCCTAATTAATAAGACAAACACACTCCGCACACGGTTGGTGAAGTGAAATGGCAGATATAGAGAGTAATCGCTTGACTGGACTGGTTACGTGAAATAATTCATGAGTGGTGAGGGACGTTGTCCAAACACGAGTGCGGGAACGCGCATGAGTGTTTTACAATATAGTCCCTTGCCTCGAATAAATTATTTCACGTAACCAGTCCAGGCAAGCGATTACTCTGTTTATTACTTTTCATTATTAACGATAATTATATTATTTAACCCTTTACCTAACGTAACGGCCAGCGCCATTCTCAAAAATCGCTAATTAATTTTCATTATTTTTTTCATTTTTTTGTCTCTAAAACATAGGTTATGACCCCTCATTGGAACGAGCTCGTTCCAAATGAGGGGTCATAACCTATGTTTTAGAGACAAAAAATGAAAATAATAGCTATTCAAGAATTTTTTTACAAGTGTCGTCTGCTTTTCATATTAGGTACAGGGTTAAAAAAAAACAACGAAGTCCCCATTACATCCACGGCAAAGCGTCTTCGTTTGCGCGCACAGATACATGACACAATTGTTGATTGCATAATTCACTTGTGAAGTTATCGTTTATAATCAAACCGGGAAATCCCAGTAAATCACACTTTGGAAAGTAATAAATATGCTATAACCGTGTTTTGAAAAACAATATTCTGGTCGGAAACTTATAGATGGTTGGTCGTGAATTATTCGAAGAATTTATTCTTACAAAGAGACCATTTACTTCAAAAAAACTAATCCAGACAGGAAGAATATCGACACGCATCTATAGTTCCGTGAGGTTGCAACTGCTTTTGTGTTAAGTGCCAAGTCACACGAACCATTTCGTTCACACGCAACTATTTAAAGTTGATCTGTGCCTTGAGAAATTGTTTCGAAGCCTCGCGACATTAGTGGACCAGAATCACCCGATAACCTCATGTTATTGACTGGAGTTTATATGACATGTTCAGCTTATTGTTCTTTTCATTCTGGTCCTAAAAAATTTCCAACATATTTTGCACAGATGCAAAGTACTGTTTGATGTCAGTTCTAGACGGGTAATTCGCCTTTAAAATGGCAATGCTGTTGTATGTACGAAGTACAAATGACACATGTATTTTTGTCATATGTGACTCCGCACAACTTTCATTGCTTGGTCTGTGTAGTACGTGCAGGGGGATAATTACTAGAATACCTGCGTCGTGAAACATCAACCCTGACATTAAAACATACTCGTTCCATGTAAACTCATAAGCACGAGTATAGTGATGTAATTACAAAAAGGAGGACGAGATTCACTAGAAAATGACATCCAAAATAGCCAACAATTGCCACATACAGTACTGCCATTACAAAAGTGGACATAGAATATCGACCAACTCGCGACTCGGGACAAAATTTTGTCGATCTGTTTCTTCTAATTTACCCATCCCCCAGCCCTAAGGCCAGGCCAGTTACACATAATCACAGTTTGCATCTTGTATTTGTATTTTCTTACACGCCTATTCTATGAAATCCCTATCTACAGCAACACCAAACCATGCGGAAAATGAAAATCTGTTCCGCAGATATGTGCCGAACGGAAATCGTTGACGGACTATTTTTAAATAGAAGCGAAATGTCTCTGGAATTTCCTACAAATCGTGCAACGCAATTACAATTTGAATCCCTGGACATAGCTGAAAATCGTTCCCTGAGTTCCAATGTGTTCTATGTGCCACTAGGCACATAGAACACATTGGAACTCAGGGGGCGAAATTGTAACACGGGCTCCCCTCGCAAATTTGGTTGGCGATAAAATGTGTTCTTTTTGTTGATACATGTCAAATGAATTGCTGAGTGTCCTTCTAATAGTTGTTTTTATAGACGTGGAGGCGTGTAATAAACACAGAACGACACACGCGTGTGAATGGGTTAATCGATTTATTTATTTTATTTCTACCTATGTTGACCATTTTAGAGGACTTGGTGATCGTGACCACAACATGGATATAAGTTCAAGTCCGGCCAATCGTTTATGCTCATGCGCCCAATTTTAGAGGACTTGGTGACGGGTCCCGTTTTACTGGTAAAAACAAAGATTATTTACCACAGTAAATAAGCACTGTTTCACTCCCCGAGGTCTTGATTTCTCAATATTTTATTTTTTGAAATCTGAACCCATCGCTGTAACGGTGTCTACGCCAGATCGCGATCTCATCAAGAAAATGACCGTCTGAGCGATCGATTCGGACTCCCGCGTTGTGTCCTTGGGCAAGGCACTTAAATCCGATTGTCCACATGGGGGCACGATGACGCCGTGTACTAAGGCGTACTGCACGTCGATGGTGCGCATGTCTTCAACCAATCTAACCCTGCCTGTGCTGCAGTGCGGAGTTACGATGTTGGGGAGCTGGCAGCTGCTCGTCGTTGCTCGGTGGTTCTCTCCGTGTACTCCGGCTTCCTCCACCCGTAAAAAAGCCACGGTCATGATCAGCCATTGTGCATAAGTATGTGACCTTAAACACCAATAAATAAATAAATAAATAAATAAATAAATAAATAAATAATATCAAGAAAATGACCTCTTTTGGGATAATAATAATAATTCTTTGGCTGTCCGTTGATTTGCCGCGGTCCTAACGAGGAAGTCTTCTACGTTAACCCCGTCACCTGCCTAGTCACTCCACCCCACTATCCCCCTAATTTCCAACATTTTGACACAAACTGTTTTATTATTCCCCTATAGGCGCCCCCCCCCCCCCCTCCCCCACTAACTAGGACAGCGACTCTTTCCCTTATATCATCTCTCATCCACTTATCTCTCTTGCTTTCATCCCATTCTTCAATTAGTTTTTCAAGGAATCTTATTCTTCTAGGAAAATATTTAGGGCGTTCTAAAATAAAATGTTCCAGGGTCTCCCTTACCAGGGATAACAGTACTGTATTCTGTTTGAGACTGTGAACTTTTGACCCATTGTCTGAAACACCTTTGTGCTTCTTGTGTACAAGAGAAATAGTTACGTAGCTTTTTTCAGGAGATCTTAGAAAATCCATTCCTCGAGTAATAATAACTGGTAATCTACTCCCCTCGTACTTGAAAAACGAACTTTGGAACTCGATCCATGTTTTAAAAAACTTATGAATCGTTTGCATCTTGTCACCACATTGTGCTGGGATTACAAAAGATGTCTTTTCCTCTGTCAGATCGGGTCGAGACAGTTATACCAGTAGGTCGGGATTTCATAGATTCGTCGCCTGAGTGCTAGAATGTCCCATGTCCCATAGGGGACATAGGGCATTCTAGCACTCAGGCAACGATATATTGATAATGTTGGATAGAGAAAAAGAAACAAACGAAAATACTACCCGACCTTCTATGTTCTTGTATATCTTTCCGTCAGGAATGCGAGTGTTGGGGCGGGGGGCGGACAGAGAATGTCGACCAGATAACGACCCAGTCGCGATCCGGTCGATATATGAGATCAGCTTTTGAAATCATAGTACTATATACTCTTTGAAAGAGAGACTAGACGCTGACACCAGTTTATTTATTCATTTATATATTTAACAGGTTGAGGGCTATATTCTTTATGGTCTGAATTTGTTAATCAATATTTTGTTGCCCACAGACAATCTCCAATACTTTGTGATAAAACAATTTTATAAACAGAATATTATTTGTGCTTGACTGAGTATGAACTATGAGCAAGAAAAATGTTAGCTTTTGCTCTGGTACCCTAATTATTTTGAAAACCCTAATAGTGGCTTCTAGCACTCAACCTGTTGATTAATTATTGAGTGAACTCTGTACAATAATAAACACGAAAGTTATAGGTGGCGAAAGGGGGAGGGGTTCTTTATTCAGAGGGTTACATCTGGAATTACAATGATATTTATTGTTTGTTTGTTTTGGGGTTTTTTTTTTGTTTGTTTAATGAGGTTTAACGACATTTTCAACAGACAGGGTCACATCGTGTGGGACAATATTACGGGTGGAGGAAGCCAGAGTTTCTGGAGAGAACCACTGAGTAACGACAAGCAACTGCCAGACTCTAACGTTCTGGGCAAGTGCACCTTCAAAGTGCAGCATGCCGTAGTACACAGCGCGTGGCCAATTGGGATTGAGTGTCTTGTCCAATGACATAGTGCAGTTACCGCTCGTCAGGACCGAACCATCGACCTTTCGAATTGTTAATGTCAAATGCTCTAGCCACTGAACTACCACGCGCCCTGGATCTCCATTAAAGTTAGTGACTAAAGCTGACTAAACGTCAAATTGCATGAAATAAAACCCGCAGAACACTCTCAAATGTGTGTTGTCACAGTTTCGAAGCTCAAGTTTACGGTTTAGGTCATATTGTCATATGCTTGTGATAAAACAAATACGAGTTGTTTCCATTTTTGTGTTGATTGTGATACTGGGAAGTATAACAGTTTTACGATGAGTTTAATGACTCCACCATCTATCACTAATGTACCCAATGGTCATTATCACTCAGTGACAAGCCCCGGGCCATGAATGACAATATATAGCTGTACCGTCTATTGCTGTCAAGCCTTTAAAATAATAAACTACTCTGAAATCGTGTTAGTGCTATAATATTATGATATGTTCCAATAAGACTAAAATCCTCAGCCTCTGATTGGATGAGAGCTCGCTTAGTTTTTTCTCTGTCTACGGCTCCAATGGCATATGTTACCGTCTGACGTCACCAAATGAAATATATAAAAGGATGATAACAATGGGAGGAGATTCAAAGTGCATACTGCTTATAAAATCGTATTTTTCGGGGTCAGTGGTCATTCTATGAATGTATACTCACAACCCACTTACAAAAATGTCGAGGTTACTCCAACGCAGTTCAAATCATGAACTTGTTCATGATTTGAACTGAGATAAAGTTACCTTGACCTTTATCTAAGTTATTGACTTTTTGTTGTCCAGTGACGTCGAAACCATCTCGATCATTTAAAAAAAATCGAATCCTGGAGCGATTTGGATTTCACACAATTCTTTATTGTCGACTTTGTGAAGATAACTCCCCCAGCAGTATTCTGGTGAATAAGAATGAACGTATCCAGTCTAATTGGATAGCACAAATTCAGTCGAAAAAGTTATAAAAATGACATTTGAAGGGATAGTGGAGATTTGCACAATATATCGTCCGTTATGTTCTCCAAGGCGCCATCTGCAATGCTTTGGCATTGCTGACTGCGCCTTGTTGCACTCATAGGACGATAAAAGACTTTTTCTTCGACCATCTTTGTGATACTTGTCAATTTTCGAATAATCTAGTATGACTATTATTGGGTTCTCGACGGAGATAGACAACACCAGTAGACTATAGTATCGTAACAAATGAAGGTGGATTCGATTCGAGATTCTATACGGTTTCGAACCTGTTGCTTAACCATTTACCTAACGTAACGGACAAAACCGGCCAGCGCTATTCTCAAAATTCGCCTATTAATTTTAATTATTTTTTTCATTTTTTGACTCAAAAACCTAGGTTATGACCCCTCATTGGAACGAGCTCATCGAGCTCGTTCCAATGAGGGGTCATAACGTATGGTTTTGAGACAAATGAAAGTGTCAATGACACTGTAGCTTAACTTGTGTGTTGTGTTTGATGAAAAGGATAATGTTCAATATTTATGAAAGGATTATGAAATAAGACAAGAATTGTGATAATTGGGAATATGTTCATTTCTGTTCCCTGTCTGCTATGTTTATGATGAAAATAATATGAGGTGTACACTGTACTAAAGAGCTGAGGGGTGGGTTAATATGACCTCGAGTTAATGTATGTGGTCCTCACAGTTAACATATATCAACAAAAGTTACCAAGTTACACTGAAATTATTCCAAAACGAGTCATCCTATATCAAGTTACATTGAATCCCTTCATAAATATATATATATATATATATATCAAAATGGGACGTTCCCATCTAGACATTATATGAAGTCAACCTACCAAGTTACAATGAAATCCCTTAATAAATATGACCTGTATACTGTGCTAAAGGTTTTTCGGGCTTTGGGCTCTGGCAGCCACCATGGTTGAATGATCGCAACCAAAAGGGAACATTCTTATCTGGGCATCATCTGGAGTGATCCTACAAAGTTACAATGAAATCCCTTCATAAATACCACGACCAAAAGGGGATGTCATCATCTAGGCATTACATGGAGTCAAACTTACGGGTAACAATGAAGTCCTTCCATAAATATGACCAATAGACTATGCTAAAGGTTTTGGGGTTTGGGGTTCAGGCAGCCATCAAGGCTGAATGATCGCGACCAAAAGCGGACGTTCTCATCTAGACATTATTTTGAGTCATCCTACCAAGTTACAATGAAATCCCTTCATAAATATGACCTGTAGACTGTGCTAAAGGTTTTCGGGCTTTGGGCCCCTGAAGCCGTCACAGTTGCCCAATCGTGTCCAAAAGGGGACGTTCTCATCTAGACATTATATGAAGTCAACCTACCAAGTTACAATGAAATCCCTTCATAAATATGACCTGTAGACTGTGCTAAAGATTTTCGGGCTTCGGGCTCGGGCAGCCATCATGGTTGAATGATCGCAACCAAAGGGGACAATCTCATCTGGGCATCATCTGGAGTGATCCTGAGAAGTTACAACGAAATCCATTCATAAATATGACCTGTAGACTGTGCTCAAGGTTTCCGGGCTTCGGACACCTGTAGCCATCACAACTGACCAATCACGACCAAAAGGGGATGTCATCATCTAGGCATTATATGGAGTCAGCCTAACAGGTTACAATGAAATCCTTCCATAAATATGACCTTTTGCCTATGCTAAAGGTTTTTGGGCTCGGGCACCCATCAAGGCTGCATGATCGCGATGAAAATGGGACGTTCTCATCTAGACAGTATTTGGAGTCATCCTACCAAGTTACAATGAAATCCCTTCATAAATATGACCTCTAGACTGTGCTAAAGGTTTTCGGGCTTCGGGCCCCTGTAGCCGTCACAGTTGCCCAATCACGTCCAAAAGGGGACTTTCTCATCTAGACATTGTATGAAGTCAACCCACCAAGTTACAATAAAATTCATCAATAAATATGACCTGTAGACTGTGCTAAAGGTTTTCGGGTTTGGGGCTCGGGCAGTCGTCACGGTTGGCAAATCATGCCCAAATGGGGAAATTCTCTTCTAGACATCATAAGGAGTCATCCTACCAAGTTACAATGAAATCCCTCCACATTAAACATGACCTGCAGTCTGTGCTAAAAGTTTTTGGGTTTCGGGCTTGGGCAGCCATCACGGTTGATAGATCAAGCCCAAAAGGGGACGTTCTCATCTAGGCATTATACAGAGGCATCCTACCAAGTTACAATGAAATTCCTTCATAAATACGACCTGTAGACTGTGCTAATGGTTTTCGGGTTTTGGGCTCGGGCCACCATACCGGTTGCCCGATTGCGACCAAAAGGGGACGTTCTCATCTAGACATGACCCCAAACCTGCATATGAAATTTCGTGTGATCAGACAAGAAATGCGGGGTGTAGCCCGTGCTAAAGGAAAATGTGAACAGACGTCACAGATTCACAGACTCACAGACTAACAGACTCACAGACTAACAGACTCACAGACTAACAGACTTTCGCACGCGTGATGGCAATAGCTTATCTTGACTATGTCAAGTTAAGCTAAAAATGAAAAAAAATAGTTATTCAAGAATTGTTTTTCTTTTTTTTGCAAGTGTCGTCTGCTTTTCATGTTAGGTAAAAGGGTTAGATCGATTATCGATTCCAGAGAAACATCGTAATTCGCCAGGCCCTGGGTTGAAATATCAGAAATAGACCAAGGCACGACCTGGCCTGACATGCACATCAAAGAAGAGAGACATATAATCTGCGACGTGATACGACAGGATGCAGTCAGCTGTTTAGAAAGAATATTATATTTGTCGGTGCCCTTATCCCTTTCCTCGCCTCACTCACCCCCACAACACATACTCATTAAAACACCTTCCGCTGCTTGTATCAAGTCCTGAGAATCAAGGAAATATATTTCTGTGGATCCACTTTCATCTTTCTGCCACCAGATCGAACCATTTAGATTCGGCACGTTTGGGACATTTCGCAACATCTCTTGACTGTATCCAAACTTTCGTGAGATACTTGGGGTAATTATCTGTATATGTATGGAAAGAAATGAAAATACTTGTACCCTATCTCAAGGTGGAAATAAAGCTCAAGATTTAGAATAGTTTGGACGAACCCCCAGCTCCTCGTCAAAGAGTACCAAATACACACACCCTTCATCATTCTTTTTTATTCATTGTAAAAATGAAAGAGTTTGGCACATAAACACCATCAAATACGTCATTAAGAAAAATATCGTTCGCTGTACGTTTAATACGGGAATGACGTTAGAAGTCGACATCGGAACGTTGTGAGTTGGTTTCGGAAGTAGAATTGAATTAATTTGTTATATTTCATTAATAGTTTATCTAATACAAATAGCAGACTATAATTGCAATAAAAAAACGTTTAAATATTTTCATTTTTTGCCTCGGAAACATAGTTTATGATATTTCATTGGAATAAGCTGTGTTTTCAAGGCAAAAAGTTGAAAAAAATTATAAAATTTGTTTGTCGATTTTTATGAAAAGCGCAGGCTAGTTTAGTCATGATGTTAGGTAAACGGTCAAATCGATCTGAGCCTCGGTAAAACCTCGGCTCGGGTCGATTTTAGTGCACTCGGTATAGAAATTTCCTCTGAAATCGCGACTCATTAGAGATCGTCTATGCATACATTTTAAGAACGTCTGGCAGTCAGATATATCCGTTTTTGGGTATCACAGTACTAAATATTTTCCAATAGGCGGCCATTATAACGTTCAGGCGAAAAAAGATCGCATCACTTTAGTTTTGGCATTCAAGAATCTTGACTTTGTCAAGTTTTGCCCTTCAGACAACTTTTTCTGACCCGAAAACAGTGAGTCATGCAACAAATAAGAGAGAAAAACTGACAGGACGGGAAGTACCGGTCACGTGCACATATTTTTCAGGGAATTCCCAACAAAAACACATCAATAGTCAATTGTATTCTTTAGGTGCAAAAAGTCATCAATTCACCCTCGTATATTCAACAATAATGCAAGGTGTCAGCAGAATGTCTCAAATGCTTATTGAAACAATATATTTTCCCAAGGCTGCTCAGTTTTGGAGACCACATCATTTCAAGGCAGGTAACTCTAATTCAAATATTTACTGCAGTGATCCCTTTACTTTTTGTCGAAGGTTATGCGGTTTCTCTCCCCTTACGATATTTTGTAACGGGGGTTCTTCCTTAAAAAATGTTTGAATGATTGAAAACTGAATATCCAAAAACAGTGGTGGATAATGAATTTCTTTAAAAAGGGATCGAACTAAAAGTTTAAAGAGAGGATAGCTACAGAATCTCAACGAAAGTGGAGGGACACAATTTTCCAAACTCTACAGGACACACAGAAATACCATTTTATCAATTCTCGGACCTTGACGAATGCAGAGAAAGGTGTTAAAAAGTGTGTTTGTGATGGATGTGCACCTTTAAATATACTATACTTTGAAATAGCTAGAGACGTTCCTTCGTGGTACACCGTGTATTATAAACTGGTAAAGTGCTACATTATGTTACGTCTATGTTACATATGCAAGAATTCTGGACATTGGAGGTCCTATTGTACATAAATATTCAATTGTTTCAGTTTACTGGAGAATGCCTACAGGCATTCTCCAGTAAAATGATACAATTTAATATTTATTAACAAAGGGTATTTAACATTGATAAGTCATCTGTAGAAACTACTGCGGATAGCAAGAGCCGCTACAGTGGCATCCGGCGCTCAACCAGTTAAATCGCACTGTTGGCAATTGCCGTTAAAATTAAGATAAAAGTACTGGTAACTAGTTGCCGATACTTCTATCGTAAATTTTACGGTAATGACTGCTACAACATGTTTTTCAAGTTATCATATGAAAACTTACAGAGGAGTTCTCAAGAGAAGTTCCAGAACGAACGCATTCTTAGATAGAACGCAACGATGGTGGAGTACGGGGGACTGGAATTAACGACCCACGGTGGAGTTTTTCTTGTATTTCACAAGGGTCGCTGATTCCTGTCCCCCGTACTCTATCCGAGTTGTTTTCTGCTTTTATACCACGACTAAACTTGAATTAAGTCAATGAATCTAATACTTTTAAAGACAAATATAATCTTCGGCGGTATGGTAACATTTTTGCTTGACTCTTTTTTGTGTTGAAGCATTTCATTCACGCCATAACGTCACTCAGATGCGTTCTTACATGGCGTACCTACTTGCAATCTAGATTCCACGCGTAGAGTATCTGGATCATTGCCCAATGTCTTTATTTTATTTTCATTCGTTTTTTTTTCCATCAAAACAAATCGTATTCCCACTTGGGTATAAAATAAGCGTGCAGTGTTCCCAAAATGTGCAGTGATCATCCACATTTTGTGCAGTAATGAAATGACACTATCTAAAACCATGGAGTAAGGAAACGCTGCGCCCAAAAGACGGAAGATTGGAGAATTTAGCGGTAATATTTCCATAAAACTTTCTTCTTAACTGGGCAACCTAAATCAGGAATTTAGATACAACTGTTTTGTAAGCTAAATTTCGTAGCACGTGTAATCGATTTGTTAAAGTGTATACACTTTTACTGAAATATTTGTTCGTCTGTAATATTTTTTTTCAAATGACAATCAAGTGTAATCCCTCACTGTTTTGTACAATTGGAAGATGAACACATTTAACACTTTACCCAACGTAACGACCAAAACCGGCCAGCGCTATTCACAAACATTGCCAATTAATTTTCATTATTTTTTTTCATTTTTTGTCTTAAAAACATAGGTTATGACCCCTCTTTGGAACGAGCTCGTCGAGCTCGTTCCAATGAGGTGTCATAACTATGTTTTTGAGACAAAAAATGAAAAAATAGTTATTCAAGAATTTTATTTTCAAGTGTCGTCTGTTTTTCATGTTAGGTAAAGGGTTAAGCGCCTTAAGTGATAAAAGTAATCATTAATCATAATCGTGGTTTTCTGTGGTAATCATAACAGACTTTCGATCAGTAATGGTTGGTCAAAATAATCGTTGGAGCCAGCCATAGACAGACCATAGGATGCGCAAATTGTGCAGTGATATTTTTTTCTTATTTTATATCCTGATTCCCACTCCCACTCGCCGAAAATGGTATTCCACTTCCAGCATCGTATTCCACTCTCAGCGATAACGGACTATTTTTTTTTATTGTTTACAAATCGGTTGAGTTGAATCAATCATAAAGAGATGTTTTAGGAAAACAAATAAGGAGAAAATAAAATAAATACAAAAGTTTATTGCTCGGATTCGAGCACGATTTTATCCTCTCGTGGGCCGCGCGGATTATTTCACTCCGTTAACGCCTCGTGAAATAATCCTCCGCGCGCCCCACTCGAGTATAAAAATCGTATTCGAATCCGGGCAGTGAACTACTGTCTGTGTTTTGTTTCATGTAACGTTGAATACTCACATCAATCGTGGTATAAATCTCTTTATTTCCTGTTTTTGGTAACTGACATGGTTTTAACCTGCGACGTATTAAAGATATTAATTGGTCTGATGTGTATGATAAATCAACTGCCTTCTTGTGTAAAAAAAGAAAAAAAACAAATATCAGTTCCCCCGTTTTTGCTAATGATCGAACCAAAAAAGGTTGACATTACCGACGGCAGTTTAATAAGATATTTCCGCCGTAATAGTTTACAGTAGAAGTACCGACAGTTGGTTGTCAGTACTTTACCGTATTATCAACTAGGGCTGCGACGATATGCTTCCCTAACGATGCGATATGTATCACAATTCAGTGCACACGATACAATATGTATCATGCTACACATGATCTCTCTTGGCATGCAACTACAGATGTCAGCTACTTTGGGGACTACCCTTAGAATATATGTTCTAAACATTTAATCCCTTATATATTGTTTGCCAGTGAGCTCTGTCAAACAAGATATAATGGATTAATCACATAAATATTTAGTACAATAGGGGGATTCATAAAAATTTTATTAATTGAATAATCCCGTTAATGGCATATTTATCACTATCAATGTTAGTATGCAAAAACAGGGTTTCTCTGAACCAGCTTTCAGAATCCAAGAAGTTGTTTTGCTTGATATTATTTTTACTTATCGTATCGCGATACATAGTGGACAACGATACGTATTGAATCGTGAGCATTGTGTCGCGATGCAAGGGTATCACGATTAATCGTTGAGGTCCTATTATCAACTGTAATTTTTACAGTGCAAATGTACGAATATCCGATGGGCTTTTTTTGCGCGTGTAAACACACGATCAGGGGCCAATACTGTAAATACAAACTTTTACAATTGTATTTTCTAGAATTGCATTTTCTAGTTATGACTAAAATATGCTGAAATGAACCAATAGCATTTTCAAAGATGTGGCAATTTGCCAACTGGCAAATTGCCATATCTTTTAAAATGCTAATGATTCATTTTTGTCAGTTATATTAATAGGTTTAAAATACAATTCCAGAAAATACAATTGTAAAAGTTTAAAGTATTGGCTCCAGGTCATAATTTGGTCGCTTTAGAATGGACCAAGGTGGTATTTACTGGCCAAATGAAACTACATTTGTTTAAATCCTCGGCTAATTTATACAAGATATTGACAAAGTTCCATGCACTCATATTCCAATCACGTTCTCATCCGACCCCATGTCATAATCACTGAGGAAACCTCGTGTACTTCAGTGCGAAAATATAATCGCAGCATAGTACGGGTGGCACACCCACACGGAAATAGATTCATGAAAATACCCACACTGATGTAAATTGGCAATGGCACAGCAATCAGGATATTTGTCTGTCTGTGTGTTTGTCCGGACGACGTTTGTCCGAACGATATCTCTTCGAAAATTCATGGCAGAGTAGTCAATTCTTGGGCACATAAGTTTGACCCAGACTCTAGTTGTAAGTCAGCTATTTGCAGGTAAAAAAATTCAAGGTGAATGTCCCAGTTATTTTTGTTTAGCAGTTTGTATATATCTATGTTCGTACGATATCTCGGTGGTCTGATAATTTTTTCCTTTACATGTCAATAGGTCAAAGGTCCAGGAGGCTCAGCCAAGAAGTCGATTTTTCACATTTTTTGCCATTTATGGTATTGTTCGCAGATATACTAGCCATATTCACTGTACAGCATGATTTAGTCTAAGCGATGTATTCTTTGATGCCAGAGGCGGAAGCGAGAACTGTGATTAATCCTTTACCCAACGTAACGGCCAAAACCGGCCAGCGCTATTCTCAAAAGTCACCGATTAATTTTCATTATTTTTTCATTTTTTGTCTCAAAAACACAGGTTATGACCACTCGTTGAGCTCGTTCCAACGAGGGGTCATAATCAATGTTTTTGAGACAAAATTTTTTTAAAAAAATTAGTTATTCAAGAATTTTTTTTGCAATTGTCGTCTGCTTTTCATGTTAGGTAAAGGGTTAAGGTGGGGGACAGTATAGTCCATCACAAATCGTACAGAGCAGCTAAGGTTCCTCCTAAGGCTCAGGGGCTCTCGGAGAAATGTAGTAAGATGCACCATGGTATTGCCCCATAATACTCTGATACACCACGCTGCTGTATAGTAGGTGTTAAGAAAAAATACATGGTCTATTATGATATTCTTCTATAAGGGCCACGTGGTTCATGCACGACCCTCACACATAAGATGCCTGTGACTAGACGCTATTGTTTGTTAAAAAATGATTATGCCAAAGTGACGTTTATTGAAGAACAAAGTACACTATTCTACCCACATACCTGCACTAAGAACACTTTTTTTCCTTTTAAGGGGATGGGGGTTACAAAGGGTTCGCGCCTCGCCTGAACCCATCATCAGATGTCTTTAAATATCTTGCCTTGGACATTATTACCATTGCTTGACATATGGTATTATCGATGTGTGCGTTTGATGATGCAATATGGGACTGAAGATACATACACAGAAACTCATTTCTATCTTATGCATGCCATAATCAACGTGCCTACCTGGGCATTATGCCCTGGCTTCGTTCCGTTTATAAACTTACCTCATTGTTCAAGATGTGGTTCTCTCCAATCGTCGTTTTGAAAGTTAAGTCGCCGTTTTAGATCTCCAATTGACCTTGTTGTCTCAATCTGAATTCTCCGGAAGGCTATTGTAAAAAATAGGTTCGTTAATAAAAAATAAATAGAACTGTCATGCACAAAGTGTAATAATTGATCCAGCTAAAGAAAAAATCGTGACAACGAAACTCTGAGATCATGAGAGATCCTATGTGCAGTTTACTAGCTGTCGAAATTGTCTGATTTATGACTGCTCATCAATGGACTCACGTTATTAACAAATTTACCAACGAGATGACGATTGACTTTGTAAATAAATCAACGCGGCAGACCAACCTCTCTACATACTCAACTTGTATAAATGTAAATCGCGAGAATTACGACACAGCCCCGGGTGATATCAACATTAAGGCAAAGTTTTAAAACAAGGAGGTTCCTGAATGGAAATATTTGATGTACAGTTAAGACGGAAATCTTGCTTATCGGAGTTCTGGTATTAACCTTTTACCTAACGAATCGAAATGAGTATCAAATGAGGAGCTCTGTGGTAAAACCTGGGAAAATATTAGGTGTTTGTGATTCTGGTGGAAATTAAAACAGAGATAAGCTTGGTGTAACATATATGTCCTGTAACATAAGGACCATGCAAGTAGTTTCTGTAAAACTCCTAGGCATTCTGATACTTTTTTGTAAAAATTGTATAAAAATATCAATATAGTGTCTAGGCCTTTCACAGAAACTGCATGCAGGATGGGAAGGTGGGTGGGTGGGTGGGGGGAGGGTCTGGAAAAAAATTGCAGACACAAGCCCCCCCCCCCCCCCAAAAAAAAAAAAAAATCGGCTCCAAAGGGGCTCACTCACCCCCTTTTGTGCAAAACAATTTTTTTTCCTCTCCAAAAAATGGGACCACCCCCACTCCTCCCCCCCCCCCTCTCCCCAATTCACCAGTTATCATCATCGACTCAAGCATTTGTCCAGATAAGGTACTAAGGTGCTAGATACCGAGTAAAGGTTGATGGGTAAACATTAGTGGAACAAATCTATATCTGTACATCTTCAGACAGTGGCGGCGCCATGGTGGGGGGGGGGGACATACCCCTCCACTTTTTTCGCCAAGCGTAGTAAAAAATACTATCATTTTAATTTTTGTATTGAACGTAGCGTTTAATAGTGGGTATGCTTAATTCCATATTCCCAAGTGCACTAAATCAGAGAAGTTATTAAATTATGTTTGTGTGTGCCCCCCCCCCCTCCCCCCCCCTCCCCCCCCCCCCCCCACACACACACATTAGCTGCAAACAACAAACAAGAGTCGAGGTCCCAAATTGCAACAAGGCGTGCCGCGTTCAAACGGTCTGAACATACCGCTTAAGAGTATTCGAGGAATGCTAGAATCGAGAGCGTGCAACGCATCCGTTTCGACTGGAGCCTACTTTCATTTTCGATCTGAGTGTCGTTTGGTGCTTTGTGCTCGCACTTTACAACAGCGTTCTTCCGTTAAAATGTCACAATGTACGACGTTTTCTATAACTGAAAGACCTAACCAGTAAGTTTCAAAAGGATAAAACTGTTTTAATTTAATTGTCTGAGATTGCTCCAGAGAACACCATTTACAGCGTAAGTTTTAAAAATTTTCTCTACTTCGGGAGGGGTGTCCCCTCCCGAAGTTGAGAAATTTTTTAAAACTTACGCGCGGCGGGCAATACCCAACTGTACCCCCCCCCCCCCCCCCCCCACTTCTGTAACTCTGGCGCCGCCACTGTCTTCAGACATCTTTATTTACATTTTTTAAGTTACTGCATATAGTGCCCCTAAAGCTCCGATATTACAGATAAATCTTTGGTAACTACCCCTGATAACTTTGAGTAACCCTTTTCGGAACTGTTCTGTTTCTATCAACATGGAATATACACTAAATCTGAGATGGATAACATAATTTAATATTAGTTTGTTTGTTTGATTAGTGTTTAACCCTTCACCCAACGAATCGGCCGCATCCGCCCGCGTAATATGAAATTCAGCAGCCGAAAAAGTATTATTCAAGTTTTCGACGAGCTCGTTCCAACGAGGGGTCACATGATATGGTTTTGTTGAAATTTTTGGAAATATTTCAAAAACTGATATTTAAAATAATAAATTTTGATATCGTCTGCTTTGGGTAAAGGGTTAACGTCGCTTTCAAGGGCCATGTTTATATCACGTCACTACCTGTTTTATTGGTGGAGGAGAGTCCCCACACAAGGCTTGTCTGGCAGTGATTTCATTGGCTGAGAGAGTCGCCTACTGTGTGCGACGAGACCACGGGCCATCGGCGAGTAACTGGCAACTCTCCCAGTTAACGATTTAGAGTAACAAAGTCCAGATGGCTACACCTGGATTCGAACTCATATCGTCAGCGCTGGAAGGTCAGACGGCTCTGAGTTGTACCCCTGACCGACTGAGCCACCGAGGCCCTAATTTAGTATTAGATATCTGGTGGAAAACATTAATTCTACTTATGTCTTAACATGGTTTAGTTGATGTGCATTTTTAACCTTATTATCCCTTTACCCAGCGCTATTCTCAAAAATCGCCAATTAATTTTCATTATTTTTTCATTTTTCGTCTCAAAAACATAGCTTATGACCCCTCGTTGGAACGAGCTCGTCGAGCTCGTTCCAATGAGGGGTCATAACCTATGTTTTTGAGACAAAAAATGAAAAAATTAGTTATTCAAGAATTTTTTTTGCAAGTGTCGTCTGCTTTTCATGTTAGGTCAAAGGGTTAAATTGATATCAATTATGACCTAATTGGATTGATAATGTGTATACACTTTTTGATAAGTTGTTTGTTTTATAATTTGATTGGGGTTTAACGTTGTTTTCAACGACTAAGGCTATATCACAACTATCCCAGTTTTATTAGTAAAGGAGAGGAGAGTCTGCACACAAGGCTAGTAGGGCAATGATTACATTGGCTGAGAGAGTCGCCTACCGTGTGTAATGAGACTACCGGCCATCGGGAGTAACTGGTAACTCTACCAGATAACGATTTTGGATTACAAATTCCAGATGAATGCACCTGGAATCGAACCCTTATCGACAGTGTTGAGATGCGATACGACTTGGAGTTGTACCCCTAACCGTCTGAGCCACCGAGGTCCCTGGGGCGTAATGAAAGGAACACGCGTAAGTGTTGTCTATTTTAGTGAATGTACTGAAAGCCTCATGGTGAGTTTTACCTGCCATATCACAGTTAGGAGAAAGTAACAATCTACATTCTGATGAACTACTTTTTAATAAGATCACCTTCAAATGAAATAACTGTTTTAGTTTGATCTATTATCGAGAATTAACGTAAATGTTTAGGCGACACACCTTTCCATAACGGGCTACACCCATTACAGGGTGTGTCGCCTAAACATTAATATTGATTCTCAATAACAGATCAAACTGAAACAGTTAATCCTTAAATATAAATCTAAGAAAGTACAGGTTTGATAACACTTGCATTCTGACGAGAAAGAGCGCCATTATTGTTTTTACAAACGTTTTTCCTGATATGTTTTCTGTCAAATGTTTTGATCGTTTATATTGAAAAATACATTTTCATCATTTTTACATATTTGTTCAATTTATTTTAGCTTTGGTCAGTAATGTAATGTTTCCCCGTAAGTTACCATCAGGAAACTTACCAATATCAGTTAGCTTGAAACAGCACTTTCTAATACAAATTTTGTCAATGAAATCAACCATGTCATAACACACTATACCCTACTTGTCAAAAAGTGCTGTTTTACTCTAATCTGTAACATGGCTGTCTTATTTCTAGTAATTACTGTTAGGAAAAAAATTGCAGGCAGTGGAAAAATGGGTTTTTCATACCCCCAGACCACCCACCCACCCCGGCTTTGTGTATGGATTTTTTTTTGCAGACGCCCCCCCCCCCCCCCCCTCCGATGTAGGCGTGAACATTTGCGTTTTAAAACAGCATATCCCGAAACAAAGAGATTATTACCATTATGTGGATGTACAAAATATGTATCCGAGTCGAGCTCCGGGTTCTAAGGACAGATCGCGACGAGTCGAAGATGAGTCATGATCTACCCGTAGAACCCGGAGCGAGACTCGGATACATATTTTGTACATCCACATAATGGTAATAATCATTTTATCTTACAAAAATTGGAGATAAGTCAAGAATGTAGACGAATATATAACGAACTATTTATTCGTACGGATGAACAAAAAGAAGAAAAAAAATGGAACTCACGCGAAAGGAACGTGCTTGTATCCGACCCCCCGATACAAACATCTGTATCAGGGGGTCGTATACACGACAGTTGCGGCGGAGTTAATACAGACAAAATACATGTTGATTGTAAGATAAATCGTACTCTCTGTGGCCATGTTATCTCGAGAGTTCGATGTATCGGAGTAAGCGCGGTCGCCCCATTTTATCAACATTTTCAAATAACAAATGACAGATAGTCCCTCAAGTAGAACTCCAATTTTGCGGGCAGGTGTGGTCGCACCTCTTCTGGCCACGGGGCTAAAGCTTTAGTGACATGGCTGACAATTTTCCTCATTGGTAGAGATTTACGGACAGTTAGCTCCCCTTACTGTTCTAAAGTTGTGCGCACATTTTACACTGTGGATGCAGGGGGGGGGGGGGGGGGGGTGCACTAAAAATTTGCAAGACGTGACGTCCTATTTTTTATTCGGCTCCTTTTTACACCCACCCACCCTCTACGTGCAAATTTTCTACTACCGTTCTCAGACACCCACCCCCCACTTTCCCATTAAAATCCAAAATAAACTTATAAACTTAGTAGGCACAGCTGTCTTTAGGGGGTTTTCATAATGTTCTTAAACTGGTACCACCAATTTAAACCTCTGTGGGCCCCAATCTACAACTGACAAGCTGTTCATTATCAGGCTTGGCCAGAGCAGGTTGTACATATACGGGAACAAATTTTCATTTGAATTGTTCCCAAAATATTGTCTGCACATTTTCTACATTTCGAACAAGACACCCACCCCCTACTAACGTGTGACATTTTCACAGATTAAGCCCAATATTCTCACATATAAAGCCTCCTGATGTATTTATGTTATGAGTGTGATGTACAACATCATCTTTAAGGTTTGTAACACAAATGATGGTATATATTAGCTGATATATTGATATATTTTTAAAAAATTCAAAAAATTGCACAAGTTGGAAATGCACATTTTTGGCGCACTCAAGAAACCTACCCACCCCCACGTCACGTCTTGCAAATTTTTGGTGCCCCCCCCCCCCCCCCCCCGCCACCCCCCCCCCCCCCCCTGGTGGATGAGGGAATTTCATTTAAAATTGAAATATCAAAATGTCAGCGAATTTGTATCATCGATGTACGCATCATTTCACAAATTTCAGGCATTTTAGTATAAAAATACCGATGCAGGCTCTTTACACCCAGTCAGTTTGAACGTTTGACTCGTGTTATTTATTTATTTATTTATTTATTTATTTATTTATTAGTGTTTAAGGTCACATACTTATGCGCAATGGCTAATCGTGACCGTGACAGTTTTACGGGTGGAGGAAGCCGGAGTACCCGGAGAGAACCACCGAACAACGACAAGCAGCTGCCAGCTGTCCAACATCGTAACTCTGAACTCTGCATGGTGCGCATGTCTTCAACCGATCTAACCCACAGGCAGGGTTAGATCGGTTGAAGACATGCGCACCATCGACGTGCAGTACGCCTTAGTACACAGCGTCACCGTGCCCCCATGTAGGCAATCGGGTTAAGTGCCCTGTCCAAGGACACAACGCGGGAGCGCGAATCAGTCGCTGAAATGGTCACCCATCCAACTACTAACCGCGCTCGACGGTGATTTGACGAGAATCGGTTACCGCGATGCCACCACGCGCCCTGTGTTCTCTGTTTAAACTCATTTAAAACAGAAAACGGTGTTTTCAAAACCTTTTGATGCTCTGTAACTTTTTTGTGTTCGTGATATAAACAGTGCGTACATCGTGATATATAATACACATACTATCCTTGCCATTAATACAATAGTCCAGGAGATAAGATTTGCGAGTATTTTCCCGTGAAGAAAGAAAACCTTGCAAATTACTGTAAAAAACACATTCACTGAACAAAGAGCAAAGTGGGTAGTTATTTGGTTGCTTCTAATTAGTTTGACACAAAAAGCTAAGTTTCCTTGTGTAACTTTTAATAAACGAAAACAACAGACAGCTCCCGGAGCTGTCTGTTGTTTTAGTTTATTAAAAGTAACAAAAGGAAACTTCGCTTCTGTTTTCCACTGGTATCATAGATGTTTTCTCAACAATTACATGCTTCTTAATTGGACCTTCCTCGCCCGTCTAATAATTTCAGAGGAGATAACTTTATTAGAAGACGATTTTCATGACTAGATAAGTCAGGGATGACGGATCCAGGGTAATGACACAAGTTTTGATACCCGGACAACGTGTGTAAAACATCGTCATTAAAACCAGTGTAGAAATGTTATAAAACATTCAATAATAACATTAATTATTTAATAATAACATATAATAATGCTAATAACATCGTGTGTAAAACATCGTCATTAAAACCAGTGTAGAAATGTTATAAAACATTCAATAATAACATTAATTATTTAATAATAACATATAATATAATAATGCTTCCCTTTTGTTCTTGCTTGTTTGGAAATTGACATAGATTCTCGCACACTGTCCTGCAGAGGATGTTTTATGCTAATAAATGTTATGTTATGTTATGTTATGTTATGTTATGTTATGTTATGTTATGTTATGTTACTGATATCTTGATTTCTTATTGACTCATTTACTTGTCAAGTGATGTCATACCGAAGTGCATGATGGGTGCCACTGGGTGTCACTGGTCACTGCTCATGGTAACACGCGTGAGCAGCCAAGAAGTAATGCCATTACAATGTTGAAACGCAGTATTCGCGAAAACGCGAAGTGTGAGCTGTTTGGATAATTTTGTTTCCATTGTCTCTTTTGGTCGATGAAGGTCTCTATCTTGGAGGTACTCGATTGATATGTGTAGCTTGTAGAGTGAAAGACCTAGTTGAATGGTCCGGAGGTGTGTTTGCTTATTCTGGATTATACTCTGGCGTACAGTCGCAACGGTTTGTCCCATTTGAACCAAAAGAACGCCCATTATTGTTGTTCGTCTACCGTAAGACTAAAACTGCACCATCCTACTGGTGTCATGTTATAACACAGTGGCACGAGGGTCCGTTTGATGTAAGAGAGATGTTCACTAGTTGAGATGGAGAGCTTTTCCACTTGAGCAAAATCAGTAATTTGTTCCTATATTTCGGCTTGTTGATACGTTTTGCCTTTTGCTAATACAGTCTTCCTGTTCTGGAGTTTCTCCAACATCTACGATTTTAGAAGGTCCGAATTTTTGAGGGTCTATTCGGATTTATCTTCAGCGTTAGCCCCAACCACCACCAGTCCATATAGAATTATCTCCTTTGATCAACTGGACATGATTACGATCTCTGACAATTACGCGTGAGACTGCTCGTTGGACATACGGCGCAAGTGCAGATATGTGCTTGTGTGGTTGTACATAAATCATACAGCACATGCGATGTTTTCCCACTACACAATGTTCTTCTACGACCTTAGCAAACCTCCAATTTTCGAATCGAATACAAACCAATCAGTAAGATCGTTTGCGTAGCTTACGTTTGCATAAAAATTGCAGGATGGAATTTAGTCATTTATTTAAGTGTTATTTTTCGGTTTCTGTTACGTGAAACACACTCAACTCGGTTTGTTTACTCTCCATAACGTTGAAACGTCGAACCGTGTAATCGAGTATTATGTATATTGTTAACCCTTTACCCAACGAATCGGTCGTATCCGCCCGGCGTAATATGCAAATTCAGCAGTTGAAAAAAATAGTATTTTTCCAAAATATTCCAACAAAACCATATCATGTGACCCCTCGTTGGAACGAGCTCGTCGAGCTCGTTCCAACGAGGGGTCACATGATATGTTTTTTTAAAATTTTTTTGAAAACAATTAAAAAATGATATTTAAAATAATAAATTTTGATATCATCTGCGTTGGGTAAAGGGTTAAATAAGTACGACACCCACTATTGAGAAAATGACGTGATATGCAGTGACCCGGACAACGTAAGATCTGATTGCAAAATGGAGATCGACTTTGACCAACGTCTGTATGAGGATGCATGCGTGGTATGACGTCATCACGTCAGTAACAACGGCAAGCGTTTCGCGAAAAAAATGAAAAAGTTCTTACCTCCCGTTCTACATTAAAATATCTGTATGCCTGGTATACCTGTATAGGTATATGTGCAGTACGTGGAGAGTGGATTGTAACGAAATCACCAGTGGAGTGGAGGTATCACCCAAAGTATCACTTTCAACTTCTGTAAATATGGGCAAAAAACACAAGCAATGTTTCAGCGAAAGGACCTCCAGGTTTAACCCGGAGGTCCATTGGCTGGAACTTTGTTTGTGCTTGTTATGTTTTGCGACAAATTTGCAATTATTGCTTGGGTGGAATCTCCACTCTCTGGATGATTTAGTGACAACACACTCTCCACGTACTGAATGTGTACATATACTACATTATAGTATAGTATGTTATTGTATGCGTTATACTCTGTCATACCACTTACGTGTTTGATCCCATTTGGAAGGAGTGAAAAATATGTAACATGTCGGTTTGGGTAAATTTTAAGGGTCCATCCTGAATGGACGAACGGATGAGGGGTTGTAGTGAGGCTGCCACCACCCAACACTCGGAAACGCCCAAGAATACGAGCTAACCTCAGATTAAATTCGTGCATTCGTTTTAACCCTTTACCTAACACGAAAAGCAGATGACACCTGTAAACAAAATTCTTGAATAACTATTTTTTTTTCATTTTTTGATTCAAGCACATAGCTTATGACCTCTCATTGGAACGAACTTAACGAACTCGTTCCAATTAGGGTCGTAAGCTATGTTTAACCCTTGACCTAACATGAAAAGCAGACGACACTTGAAAATAAAATTCTTGAATAACTATTTTTTCATTTTTTGTCTCAAAAACATAGTTGTGACCCCTCATTGGAACGAGCTCGACGAGCTCGTTCCAAAGAGGGGTCATAACCTATGTTTTTAAGACAAAAAATGAAAAAGTAATGAAAATTGAATGGTGATTTTTGTGAATAGCGCTGGCCGGTTTTTGCCGCTACGTTGAGTAATGGGTTAAAGTTGGTCTGTTTTACAGAATCTCAAATTGTGGCTTTGGCGAAAGTTCCCAATAAAGGCCGTTCTGGAATCTATACCATGGACTTAGGACCAGGGGGCACGTAACCCTCCCCTCGAATGTTGAGAGACAGAAAGAGGGAAGAAAGGGATATAGAGTTTAGACCACCACTCCCAGCAGTATCGTTACGAACCAGTCATTGCAGTCTTATTGGGAATTAGCAGGAAGAGGTACACAGACTCTTTAGTCTTAACCCTTTACTCAGCGAATCTGCCACGTCCGCCCGCGTAATATGCAAATTTCGCAAGAAAGAATATTATACTTCAAAAACTTTCAACAAAACCACATCATGTGAACCTTCATTGGAACGAGCTCAACGAGCTCGTTCTAATGAGGGGTCATATTATATGGTTTTGTTGAAAAGTTTGAAAAAAATTTGAAAAATGATATTTAAAATAATAAATTCTGATATCGTCTGCGTTGGGTAAAGTGTTAAGATGTAACCGAAGATTCCCTCGCATGATTTGTCTCTACTACGGGCTTTAACTCTTTTGGCGCGGAATAATCTGAGAAACAGAATTCTTAGCGCCTAATATTCATCCGGAAGTTTACAGAAAGTATAGGTTGTTAGACTAAAGCGTTATTATTTTAAAATATGTTCTTATGATCTCATTGACAGTTTTTCAAATGATTTCCTGTATATATTTAAATGGTACCTTTATACTTTCAAGGGACGATATCGTTGTTCATGGATAGGACATACCTGGTGCATGAAACACAGGAATACGTATATTTGTTTAACCTTTTACCCAACGAAGCGGCTGCATCCGCCCGTGAACTATGCAACTTCAGCAGTTGAAAAAATATTATTTTTCAAAAAATTTCAACAAAACCATATCATGTGACCCCTCGTTGGAACGAATGATATTTAAAATAATAAATTTTGATATCGTCTGCGTTGGGTAAAGGGTTAAAAGCACTTAGAAATGGACACACACAGTTGGCTAAAATGACTACTGCAGTACCTTTCCGCGGTCTGCCGTCTGAGTTAAAGTAAAAAATTTGCACATTTTTGGCTCTGTATAAAAAAGATTTCAGTATCAGGACGAAACAACTACGAAACAAAGTTTCGTCACTGTTGGCAAATTTGTTAAATATGGAGCCAAAAATGTGTATTTTTTTAATGTAGAGATGCGTGAGTCCCAAACTTTATGTTTATGTGTTTTTTGTATCCCAGTTATACGTCTGAGGCTTATGGACCATCACTGATATATATCCGTGTGTGGGTGCCCTTGAATGACGGTGCCCCCCCCCCGACCCCCCACCCACACCCCAATTAGAAATGTTTCTTACGTCCAAGATCTGTACTATATTATTTTTACTGTCTGATGTAGAGAGTATAGGGGGAAGTGCTTGGGAAGCTGCGGCCTTTGTTATTAACTGGGCTATGGGATTTTCAGCGTTTGATCACGAACAAGATAATAGACTAACTGAGAAACACAAATGCGTCTTTAGTTGCTGGCTCTCCGATCACAGCAAAAATGTTTACAAACGTACATGCTAAATGTTGATATGAAATGAGCATGCATAAAACTTGATGTACTGAAAAGTTATTTAAAACCGGAAGATTTTCCACGTTTTACCTTACAGCAAATAAGTGACCGTGCATTAGATTTTAGAGAATGTCTCCCATACTACTGTTTCACGATCTCTTCATAAATAGATGGGGCAATTACCCAATGTATACACGACGATTTGATTTGTATTTCTTAAAAAAAACTTGAAAGTTTAAAGATCAAGTGAAAGCACTTTGACACTTGGCGTGTTGTGTTTTTGAACTATCTCTCTGTTTTATCAAACTCTGTACTGGTCAGGCTGACATGCTATACAGTATACAGTCGCCGTGGACTGGTCGTAATCCACGCGTGGGCAGAGAAGTCCACACATGCGTTTACAAGGTAATAAAAATCATCATCATCAACATTTTAATTAATGAAGCACCGGGTTATACCCGGTGCTTCATTAATTAAATTTTTGATGATTATTCCTATAATTAGTGTTTGAAATCTAATATTATTGCGTCCGCGAAAATATTGCCCACCCGTGGAAATAGTGCCACCCATAGAAAGTGACCAGTCCACGGTGGCTGTACTGTATGCCCTGGAAACGAATCCCCAATAAATGATACCTATACCCATATAGCATAATGATTGCCTCTTCTATTCAGTCCAGCCATCACATAAAATCCATTTTAAATGTGTCACTAGGGAAGATAGTTCCAGATCGACACATTTGCATTTACTGCTGTTTCTTTTATGTGCAAAAGTTACTGAAAGCGTTTCTGTACCCTCAGCTGGGAACTTTACTACTCAAAGTTTACTAATCACCAAGTATATCCAACTACCTGTTTTACGCTTTAGTTGAAATATTGTAATGAAAAGTGTATATATTTTTTATTTAATTATATCTTTAATGATTTAAGTACAGAAATTAAGATTTTATTTGTGTTTGACATTATTTTTTAGCTTTTGAATACGATAACCATGGAAAATGGATATTATTGGTAAAAGAGGAAATTTTTCAATATGCCAAAAAGTTGACGGAGCGAACTGGTATGGGTTCAATATCCAGTACGAGACCCATTACTGTAAATTACAGCTGGACAACGCCTTCTCATGGTCCCAATCAGGTTCATGGTGGTCCTTTGTGGGATGTTGTTCCATTCTTGGACCAGCATGGCACCAAGCTCCTGGACACTTCTTGGCTGGACTGGATGGGCTGAAATTGCAAGCTGCAACTCATTCCAGACATGTTCGATTGGATTGAGGTCAGGGGATCTTGCTGGCCAGTCCATACGCCCAATCCCCTCCCCCTGTCGGTACTCACCGACAGCATGGGCAACATGAGGACGTGCATTATCGTCCATCAGTATGAATCTATCATCCACTGCACCTGCATACAATCTGACGCGGACATCCAGGATCTCATCAATATACCGTTGTGCAGTCAATGTACCACGTTCAAGGACACAGAGCTCTGTACGTCCATCCCAGCTGATGCCGCCCCAGACCATGATTGACCCTCTACCATGGCGGTCATGCCCAGCAATGTTGGTTGCACGGAATCGCACTCCTGGTCTTCTCCATACCCTAGAACGCCTATCTGTGTGGTCTAGGCAGTAGCTTGACTCATCTGTAAAAAGGACAGGTCGCTAATCTTCTCTGGTCCATCCAACGTGGTCCATGGCCCATGCATATCGTGTCTGGCGGTGGTTCTGGGACAGCGGAATCCGAATACATGGTCTTCTCGATCGGGGACCACTTTCCTGCAACCTTGCCCGGATAGTCTGCGTCGAAACATTTACCCCGGATGCATTCTGGAGGTCACTGCGAAGCTGGGTTGCTGTGGCAAAGCGGTTCCTACGGGCCTGAATGATCAAAAACCGGTCTTCAGCTGCAGATGTTGCTCTGTCTCTGCCACCACCATGCCGTCTTACTGGTATGCCATACTGCTGAAATCTTGCCCAGGCTCTGGTAATCACCGTATGGTGCACACCAAGGGCTTTACCAACCTGACGATGGGTAGCCCCTTGCTTCACCATCTCTACAGCCTGCCACATTTCTGCTTCAGACAAATGTCTTCTTACATTTGCATTTGCCATATTCAATCATTAAATCACAAGGGTGTGTTTTGAAACGAATATTACATACCCTACACATGTCATGTACATGTAGACAGTACACGAAAACATCATGAAAATCAAGGGGTACATGCTTTCCATGACTGTCACGAAAAGTCTGCCTGTCAAGAGAGCTAATGTAAACACTGGGGACCATCTCAATACATTCCTCAATCATATCCACCAAAAATATCGCAAATATGTCACCGGCAAATTTCACAATGGTGTGTCAAATATTTGGTGCTTAGCAAATTTTGAGAAGTATATTTTGTGTAGCGAATTTAGTGCAGATGGGCAACTAGTATGTGCCAACGTGTTATGTGTTGTGCACAACTTGTGTACTAGTACACAAGCACATTCCATCGAACACTAGTCCTGCGTTCCATGGCATCCCACTTGCAGCACCCCAGTTAATGTCGGCACCACTTTTTTTCCAAGTTGTGCCTGAGTGTCGCAAGAGCATTTACTCTGAGGAGCAATTGCTCTGGTTGCTCTTCACTCTTCAACTCATTTGATGAAATCAGCATCCACGTTTCTCATCACCCCACTCGCATCACCCCACTTGACATCGGCGCCCCTTTTTCGAGATAAGTCGAAGAGTCAGCAAGCAGTCTGTATTTGACTGCTAGTAGTAGTGAACACTACGTATGATTGTGATGTGAACCGGGATCCGTAGCGGTAGTAGTGCAGTGATTTATACTCGAAGCTAATCATGGAATAGAGAGTGGTAGGAGACTGAACGTAGAAGCGATCGGCTGTATAGCAGCCTAGAGAATTTCACAGAAACCCTTTCTGGGGACGTGACAACCGTTCTTATTCCCATTTCCTTATTGGACATTCGTTATCAACCAATAAAATTGGTTGATAACCTATGTCAAATAAGGAACTGGGAATAAGTAACGGTTGTAACGTCCGTACCCTTTATAGTATCTGACTGTAGAATTCATTTTTTTCTAAATAAGTCGAAGAGGCGCAGGAGCATTTACTTCATGGAGCAATTGCTCGCATTACTCTTCGGCTCGATCGACTCGTTATTTATTTATTTATTTATTTATTTATTTATTTATTTATTTATTTATTTATTTATTTATTTATTTATTCATTCATTCATTTATTTATTGGTGTTTAAGGTCACATACTTTTGCACAATGGCTAATCGTGACCGTGACCGTGACAGTTTTACGGGTGGAGGAAGCCGGAGTACCCGGAGAGAACCACCGAGCATCGACGAGCAACTGTCAGTTCCTCAACATTCTAACTCTGTTCAAGCTCCGCTCAAGCAGGGTAACAGCAGTTGAAGACATGCGCAACATCGACGTGCAGTACTCCTTAGTGCACGGCGTCATCGTGCCCCCGATCGACTCGTTATGGAAACCGCATGTACCACCAAAGGGAGATAGCTGTGTATGGATCGAGAGTGGGCGGAGTAAATATAGCGATCTGACTGAATCTACTAAGACTTGGTTGAGGGAAGTGGTCGGATCAGGATCAGAAATAGCTGTGACTAAATAGATTGCTAGGATGGAAGTAGCCAGGTTCAGTTTTGGAATTAGTTTAGGTAGATGTCGGGATGTTTGTGGTAATTAGATATACTCCAATACAATCGAATGGCCCCTTCAGAACATACATCCACTATATTAAAGAACTTCCAGGCTTATAGAAACCACGTGTCACAACAGAAACAAAAATGGTAGCTGCCTGTAAACAAAATGAACAACGTAAAAATGTGTCGCCCTAACAACATGCGCCCATATTCAGACTGCACAAGAAAAAAAATTGGTATTTGGTTTGAATCTTTCTTTGGAGCGGTAGAATGAGTTTAGTTTAAACAATATTTTATTCAAGATAATGTTATATGTATACATTACATAGCAGCACAATAGAAAAGAAATTTTGCTAGCAGTATACGAGATAACAGCAACATTGATAATTAGATCGGTGGATAAACTAGGATTCGACAGGAAGCCTCAGGCTTATATGAGTCGTCTCCTAAAATGAGTTTGGTTGAAAGAAATCCTATCGGTCTCTTTCGGTGCTCCCAATGTGGACCCCATTTAATACTGTTGGTAATGGGAAAAACAATGAGCAATTTTCTCATGAAATACTGACCCCAATGATTCAATATTTGGTTTGCACCTTCTTTTAATGGTGTAGATTCGTGTTTGTTCAAACTAGGTTGCTCAGGCAATATTTCTGCTGGTCCTAAAAGGGGCAATATTTTTGGCCCACACCCCAAAATTCAGTTTTTGCAACCGGTCAGCAGGTTTGAACCCTAATAGTAATAATAATAATAATTTAGCCTGAAAACCACACACGGTGCAGTATGGCTTCACAAAATTGCAAAATTCCCTATGGAAAAAAAGATTAGTCTTTGTTGCTGTGATTATAAATGTAAATTCCCAAAATATTCCCATACCCTCATGGGAACTCCAGGAGTTACTTCAAGAGGCACCATGTGGTGTCCCTATTTAACCCCGTTGGTAATAAGAAAAACGCTGAACAATTCTCCTCGTGAACTACTAGAATCAATGACTTGGTATATAATATGCGCTCCCCCCCCCCCCCCCGCCCCCGCCCCCTCCCCTCTATTTAACAGTCAGATTCAATTTTGTTCAATGAAACTACCTGGAACAATATTTTGGCTCGTTCTAGGGGTGGGTCAAATTTATAACCCGCCGAAAATTTCTATTTTTGGAACCTGTTGAGCAATTTAAACCAAAATTTGGTATACATTCTAGTTGGTAACATATACTTTATTATGCAAAATAAAATTTGTGCGCAAATACTATATTTCGTTAACCATACAAGACAGATACTGTTGTTTTGTGAAGTTTTTACTTTGCGCAGTAGAATCGAGTGTGAAAAGAAATCGACTATCGGCTGTCTCATGGGGCGTCATATGGGGACACCCATTTTTACATTGTTTGTAACAGGGAGAATACTAAACCATTTCCTCATAAACTTTCGTCACCACTGATTTGATAAGTGATATGCAGTCTATTTTAATGGTGTAGATATTAGGTTTTTTAAATAAAATCCCACGGCATTATTTGGGCTTGTTTCTAGGGGGGGGGGGGGGGGGGGAATTCGCTACCCCGACCACACTATTCACTTTTTGGAAATGACTGGTGGATTTGATCCAAATTTGGTATGCAGTATTATTGGTGAGATGCTCTTGACACATTAAAAAAGAAGCTCACGCACCTTTGTGTGAGCCCAATAGCTAAAGATAGAAAAGAGTTTCAAATCCCTGGTTTTCAAGCTGCATGGGACAAATAATCACTATATGCTTTAAAGTACCTTCATGAGTTGGAGATTCAAACTGGCTGGAAAATGCTATCATTGTTTTGTTTAAAAAGCATTCTTACCTCGAGTAGACAAAACCAAAAAGCTCTCATTCTCCGCACCAGTGCTGTAGCCATGGGGTGTGGCTGAGGAGACTTGCCCCAATCCCCACTCCCCCCCCCCCCCCCAAAAAAAAAATCTTGAATTCTTCTATCTGCATGGGGCATCAATTAATGAAATTAAAGATGACATACCACGTTTGGTGAAAATTGACATTCATTCGAGCCCAAAAATGTCTCCATATAGTGCTATTTTGGGCATATATTTAAAAAACTTCTGGCCTCCCGCGGAGAATTTTTTAAAAATATACCCATCGGCCACAACAACGCGAGAGGGAGACTACCCCCATACCTCACCCAACTGAATACTTCAAATTTCGTGATATTCGTACAGCATAACAATTTTTGCCCCCCCCCCCCCCCGCCCCAAAAAGCCCACCCCCTCCCCATATAGATACCTGGCTACGCACCTGCCCCACACTTATAATGCCCCCATTCTCCATAGACAACTTGATGCAGGTGTGCGCTTTAGGCTCACTTGAGCCCCTGGCTTCAGTACCTTGTCATTATTGACTGCATTGTCTTTCGAAGTATGGAAGACAATACTTACCAGGGAGCAATACTATAAAACTTTTAGATTTGTATTTTCTAGAATTGTATTTTCTAGTTATGACTTTAAATGGGTTGAAATGAACCGTTAGTATTTTAAAAGATGTGGCAATTTGCCAAATTGCCAAACCTTTTAAAATGCTAATGATTCATTTTAGTCAGTTATATTGAAAGGTAGAAAATATGCAGTTCTAGAAAATACAATTGTAAACGTTTTATAGTATTGGCTACAGGTTAAGATTTAAGGTGACTGGGTTTCGACTGACTTCATCAACGGTTTGCAAAGCTTCCCAAATGTTATTCAGGTCTGAATGAGGTCGGTTTCAATCTGGGTGGCATCAAGTTTCCGACTTTAAGCTATTCCTGAATTGTGGCACATTAAATTCTCTAAATCCTTTACCCGAAGCGATAGAGACAAATTTTGTTTTTTAATAACAAAACAAGTCATTCTTTGCCTCAAAAACATATTTATGTCCCCTCGCTGGAACGATCTCGTTTCAAGGAGGGGGTCACAAATGGGGTTTAATACTGCACAGCAGGGTAGCATCACTAAATTTACCCTCTGTAAACCTCAATCTCAATCAGGGTCTCAAAACTTAACAGAAAGAGGTATCCAAAGGATAAATTGGCCCACTGTATGGGATAGCATCATCTAATTCACCCTCTGGGGTCTCATTCCGCAAATGTCAGACGGCTTATTTTGAGGCCTGCATGGCGACCAAAATTTTCTAGCAGAAAGACAAATGGAATTAAGGATAAAGGGACCAGAACGGCGACTTTTTAGAAACATCAACATATCTGTTATAGTTAAGTGCATGGCGACAAGTCAGAAAATAAGTTGTCTGTTATCTGCAAAATGAGGTCCCCAGAGGGTGAATTTAGTGATACTACCCTTGGTTGAACGAACTCCATCATTCCTTTCCAATGAGTGTCATAAGCTAAGTTTTGGGGATAAAACAAGCAAATAATAAAATATTAATCACGATATCTGTGAATATAACCGTTATTTTAGGCGAATGGTTTATGGGACAACTACAATACACGAGGAGTGGATTACCATTAAACACCCGTGGAGTGGAAGTTTCACAAATACAATAACTGCCGATTTCTCTGATAATGCAAAAAAGCAAAGTTCAAGTCAATGGACCTCCGGGTTAAACTCGGAGGTCCACTGGCTGAAACTTTCCTTGGCATTCTTATGTTTTTTCACATACAATAAATTTTTGTTCGGGAGTAAACTTTACTCCACGGGTGTTTCAATGGTAATCCACTTTCTCACGTATTGTACGGCAGAATTTTCAAAAACTTTCGAAGCTCACTTGATGAAACCTAAAAAGTTTGTATGCAAAAGTTTTCTTTTTGTATATCATTAACCCTTTATCCAATGTAACGGTCAAAACCGGCCAGCGCTATTCTCAAAAATCGTCAGTTAATTTTCATTATTTTTTTTCATTTTTTGTCTCAAAAGCATTGGTTATGACCCATCATTGGAACGAGCGCATCGAGCTCGTTCCAATGAGGGGTCATAACCTATGTTTTTGAGACAAAAAAAATGAAACACATTAATTGTCCAAGAATTTTTTTTTGCAAGTGTCGTCTGCTTTTCATGTCAGGTAAAGGTTAAATTGAAATAGCTCATTCAGATTTAATAAATTCACGCACGTTGTCATATTCTAGTTAACTAATACATTGGAGTTATTACAGGATATCATCTATGTTTTCAAAAAACCAGAAAAAAATAATTTTGGAATAACTAGGTTTTCTTTCAAGTTTTCGAGTTAGAGGGTTAAAATTCACCTGTTTATTTTATCCTCAGGTTTAATCAAAACGTTGCTTCAACGGTAGAATGGAAAGTCGACAAACTGGTGTAAAATGCTTTTTTCGGTGCATTTGGCACGTCCCGGGCATGTTAATCTTTCGACTTGCTGCAAATTAAATGCATCCAAAACATCCGCTCGTTAAAAAGTCATTAGTAGCTCCTTAATTTGACAGAAGTATGTGGACAGGGAAAGTATAACATATCTATCCTGTCGTAGCTCCAAAGCATCGCGAATCAAGTTAATAAATCTGGCATTCTGGTGAAACCCGGGGCGTCGCGAAGAAGATTGTGGGGAGAGGGAAGGAGTTGTAGATCCAATTTGTTCTGACTGTTATCTGTCAAGTCCCGACTGAAGAAATATTCCAACTTCATCATCAAAGCATGCCTTCTTTGAAGTTAGGATATTTGTTAAATTTGATTGTGGGTAAATACATGCAACAGTCTTGATGCATGGGCTTCCCGAATTTTTATTTAATTAGCACGTACCGGGCTCGGAATTGGTCGCGCTGATAGCCCGACATCCACAGTGCATGAGATGGACTGCTTGTGCGACATACGTCTATATGAAGCAAATCTAGTCCCACAAGAAAGTACATTATCGATATAAATGATCTCAGTCCAGATGAAAATGTCCCATCCAGAAAATTATTGGGGATGTCACACCCCTCTACAGCCCCACCAATGGGTGAAACTCTCACATGGCCCTTTTCATCGCGTCATTAATGTCTTTGTAACTAGACGTTGTTTCAACGATATCCAGTCATCTATGAACTGCCTCGCTTCCTGTCGGAACTTCTCTGAAAATGTTTCACAAATTAATAAAGCCCGTTGCCTCAGATGGTTGTGAGTTATGGGGTATGGAAATAACTGAGAAGAATACGAATTGTCTTGACTGTGAACAACTACACATTAAATTTTGTAAACAATTATTAGGAGTTGGAAAATATGCATGCAATAATGCTGTTAGGTCTGAACTGGGTAGTTACCCATTATACATTGATATTCTTTGTTGTATGGCATCTTACGTTAACAAATTAGCATCAGTCTCGAGTAACACACTTTTGCAAAATGCTGCTACCGAACACATGAATCTAACTTCAAACAAATCGATTTTCAAAACTTTGGAATCTTTTGGAATTAATAAGCATATTAGTGGGATAGTTTAGCAACCTGTAATATAAATGTATCAGCATACAGAAATGAACTTTACGCAAAGAATTCAAATGATTTTAATGTTCAAATACACGCGGATAACAGTATTGTTTGTTTGTTGGTGGTTAACGTCACATATTTATGCACCATGGCTAATCGTGACACAACATGGAGATGAAGTCAAGTTTAGTCAATCGTTGATCTACATGTTGCCCATTTTAGAGGACTTTCACCCCAAGTATTGGTGATTGGGTCCTATTTTACTAGTAAAGCGTTACTGGTCTACCACAGTAAACAAGTGCTGCTTACTTCCCAGGGTTCTCACGGGGAGCGGATAACAGTAAACTAAGAACATATTGTCTCTTTAAGAGTAAGTTTGAGCTTGAACCATATCTTGTGTATGCGAATTCAAGTGATGATAGGTCCATATTCACCCGTCTCCGAATAAGTAACTATTGCCTTGCTATCGAAAAGGGACGGCATCATCAACCTCCCATTGAACTTGAAAATAGGTTATGCTGTGTTTTTTCAATGCGAAAAATTGAAGATGAGAAACATTTTATAATGGAGTGTCCTGCATACAGTACGTGGAGAGTGGATTGTAGGCAAATCACCCGTGGAGTGGAGTTATCACCCAAACTATAATTTTTCAAATATTGTACATATCGACAAAAACAAAAGCAATATTTCAGCCAATGGACCTCCGGGTTTAACCCGGAGGTCCATTGGCTGAAACTTTGCTTTTGCTTGTTATGCATTGCAACAAATTTGCAATTGTTGCATGGGTGGAATCTCCACTCTGCGGGTGATTTAGTGACAATACACTCTCCAAGTACTGTATGTTGAATTAAGAACTATATTATTTGACACCATGCAGAGATATCATACGATCTTTGGTGAATTAAATATAGAGGAATAGATGAATCTAATTATATCAAATAATTGTCCAGAAATTGGATCGAAAGTTAGCAGCGTAATCCGACAGTTCTTTGATACCCTGCAATTGCTGCTAAGTACTTTATAATCGTTTGCACATTGAGATTTACCTGTCACGTATTTGAATTATAATTCATATATATGTATGTGTTCTTTTCTATATGAATATGTTCATCGTTGTTGTGCAATCTGTCCATATGGATGTTTTATTGCATTTAAATTTATCTTTATCAAACGTTGAACTAACTTTAGCTTCGCCCTTGAATCAGTGAAGTCACCGTGTTATATATTATATTCCCCAGGCTAGTTGGGGGTGGATGAAGGAATTGTGATGAAGAATGGAGTGAGAGTCCATTCCGATTTATCGAGGGCTGGGGGCCGCAACGTTTCTTGGAAATTTCGGGGTAATTCAAGCCCCATGAACAGGGTATTTGGGGACAATACACAGTTTCCCGTGGTATTCTTTTATAAGAGGCAATCTTTTGTTTTAAAGCCCACTTCCTTGCACATTAAGTTACCTTCAATGTTACCTTCAATGGGGGACATGGGGATTACAAATTTCTTTGATGTCACTATTATAATGTAATTACAAAGTTTATTGTGGAAAGTAAAATATGCCTACTGTGGCCTTTTGAATCTCAAATTTAGTGTCGCATCGAATCCCGAATCGACTCAGACAGAGGATTTCGAATCGAATCGGATCGATCTTGAATCGAATCTCGCGGCTCTACAAGATGTAAATATATCCCATTCTTCCAACCGTAAATACAGCACGGTCGCCGTGGACTGGCCATTTTCCACGGGTGGGCAATATTTCCACGGACGCAATAATATTAGATTCCAGACACTTAGGAATAATCATGAGAAAATTATTTAATGAAGTACCGGGGTTTTCTAACACGTGGGAATAATCATATAAAAAAATTGAATTAATGAAGCACCGTGTACCACCCGGTGCTTCATTGATTAAAATTTTTCCGAATCATCGTGACTTTAATCGAATCGAATCGAAGTATCGGGACGATTTCGAATCGAATGGAATTTCGAAGCTTCGCAGGGTCCTGGTGCCAGCATGTATGCACTCATTGGAAATTTAGAAACGTTTTGTGGGGACAAACACCCGGTCCGCCCAGCATGAATCCGTCACTACAATTAATTCCTACACACTTTTGTCGAAATATCGAAATTTTACGCAGCAATTCTTTTCCTCAATGATTCTAGGAATTTGAGCAATTCAAGTTTGTTTTTAACAGAGCTGATTGAGCTCTGTCAAACAAGACTAAATTGGTTCAATTCCTAATTGTATTATGGGAACATTTTGCTGGTTGAAATTTTGATAATATGTCATCAGTGTCCAGCCCCGTGGTCATGTAGCGGAGTGGAAGTTCATTCCGAATTATTGAGTGGTAAAAAGCCTAAGATTATTGTCCGGTATGAATATGGGGCGTTGCAACATTCCATTTTTAGCTTCGAAAGCTCAGCATTTACTGTTCCGTATGAATATGGGGCGTTTCAACGTTCCATTTCTAACCCTATGCAAATTAGGCGAATAGATGTACGGACGTACAGATCAAAAGATTTTATATTTTGTATGATGTGGCATTGGTGGAGGATTCATGGAGGAAAGGCGCAAGCATAAATCTCAGTAGATATGCCACTTTGATGCGGTTATTGGAAGGCTGTCAATCTTGGAGAACCGATATCTCTGCGCGTCTATTTTTTTTAAAAAAGAGATATGTCACTTTTGGTAGGTATGTTGGCAGGCTGTTAATCTCCCATAGCCGATATCTCTGCATGTCAAGATTTTGAAAATAATGTTAGAATTCACCTTTTAGCGAGGGAGCCCTTTATGATATTTGTGCATTACGACAAAAGGAAAAGTTATCATTAGTTAGAAGAACTTACCCGGAGAAACTCCACAAACTGTCACAATAAATTTGCGCAACGGAACAGCAGATCAACTCCGACTGAAACGAATCACGGTGTCACCTTTGATGTTGTTCTCGCGCGCAGACGACAGCTATGAGTCGGTCGTGAAGGAATGAAATACTGTTGGATGAGGGATCATGCGCTGTATATACTTGGCCGAGAGGAAAAGGAAGACAGTACCAATGCATATTTACCTGTAGGTCACGTGATCACATGTAAGACACAGATCCATTCATTGACAATTGAAAATTTCACCAGATTTTCTCTCACAAAATGAACTTTTAAAATGCAGGTTTAGTAAACATTAGTTTTATGTTGAGAATTCGCAAGTCGGAAATACCACGTAGTCTGTCGGTGTAGGAGATGAATGTGAAATCCACGTGCATACATGTATACATGCCTCTTTGTACCACTGCACAATAAAATCCAGCTTCCAAGCTTAGAAGCTCGATCTTTCATTGATTCAAGATCGATAGAGTGATCTATTCACAAACTGCATTTCTTAAAAATCAAGCATTACTTGGTAGGCATTACTCGCATGACTAAACCCCCCCCCCCCACCCCCACCCACCCCGGCTGCCGTACATCCATCGATCAACTGCCTTCCACGATCCCTGCCACACCTTAAGTGAGAATGTTTCAACTGCTATCAGTGAACTTGCAGCTGCTGAAGAAATACTAATATATCCCCCCCCCCCCCCCCCCCGCCCTTTGAGTTCGAAATGGATGACATTTTGATTTTGGTTCTAGAGTTGGAAATCGTCTCTTGAGTGCAAGAAAGCACCATCTGCAATGTTCAGGCATTGTAGGTGGCGCTTTCTTGCACTCAACCTCTCCGTTCTACTTCTCGATGCTAAGGCATTGCAGATGGCGCTTTTTTGCACTCAAGAGACGATTTTCAACTCTAGAACCCAAATGACATCTATTTCGAACAAAAGAGGATAGGGTGCACTCGAATCTTAGCATTATAGATAGCGCATTGTTGTTCTCGCGGGATGAAATATTGACTCCTGGGAGAAAATTTCACGAACTATGGTTCAAAAATCACTAAATATCTATGACAAAAGGTCGTATCCTGCCAGGGGTAAAATGCCACGAAGTCCACTATCACGGGACATGGAATTTCCGACTAGTGGTTTGAGGCTTAACAACACTAACTACTGAACATTTTGGACGCCATTAGGGGGTCAGACACCCCCAATCGCCGGCCCACCGCCTATCGCCACGTCCCTGAACAAAAGGCCCTTGCATACTCCATGTGACCCGATCGAGGCGAACGGAGCGAGTCATCATTGACATTTTTTCTCTTGAGCCTGGAGCTTGGATACACTCTTTTGATATCTGAAATTCAACACTACTGTAGAACAAAGACAAATATATCATCTCACTCACTCCAATTCCCACGGTGAAACATATAACCATGATTTGTCGCAACTGATCGTTGTGTCAAAATTATAAGCATGTTTCAGCATGTATATTAGAAAATGTTTAATACATTTTGTCTTTGTTTTACAAAAAGGCACAAACCAATGGCATTAAACCATATCTATCAAAATGATGGGGGATCATTTAGTATGCCTTTACTGCACAGACTGCGTTACCTTTAGTGTGCAGCGAGCCACAATTTGACAGTTGCATTAGTGAGTTACCTTACTGAGCGAATGAGATATGACTGGTTGAACAACTTACATGAAGCGCGTGCACACACCAGCATTAGTTTTATCTCTCGAGCTTACAGATCTTATATTTGTACCAGCTCGTTTTTTCTCATCACCTATGTGAAATAAACGCAATGGCAGAAAATGCACAGATTGGTCTCTATGCATAAATATATCGCTTTATCCAACACGCACGGGGACGACATGCGCTTGCAACAAAGTTCTTGAAGAAGTAAAAAGTTTAGTTTTTGCCTAAAAAACATAGCTTATGCTTCCATCGGAACGAAATGAGCTCAACGAGCTGGTAGTTCCAATTATGGATAATAAGCAATGTCTTTCGGACAAAAAAGTGAAACAATAATAAAAGCTGAAAGGTGACTAAAGTGGATAGCGCTGACTGGTTACGTCACGTTAGGTAAAGAGTTAAAGGATATAAAGAGAAATGGAGGATTTAGGTTTAAACTGATGTCAGTCTTTCAAATAAAGTAAGTGGGAAATGTTTCTTGAAGGGAAAAAGCGCGATCGCAGAGCATTAAGATCGTCCATACAGTATAAGGGGCGTAAAAATGTTTGGGAATCTCCTGCGCTAAAGATAGAAGCTGTTTGAAGTTTCTCCTCCTCAAAATGTTTGAAACTGTGCGAGTGGCGTCGATGCTCTCAGCATTTGTTTGATATTTTACCGACCGGTAAAGTGTGGTTGAATAATCGGACATCTTTCTCCGTCTATGTTACTGGACAAAACCGTTTAAACCGATTCATTTTTTATCTCCAATTTTTTACATTACTCTTATTCTTGTGAAGGTTGAGTTCAAAGGTGAATGTCGTATTCTGTATTAGAGATTCTTTGCATTGGGTTTTTCGGTATCTTGATCCTGCCAAGATCGTGTTCAGGTAAATGTTTTGAGTCGATATTGGGGATCCCCTGGAAAATAGATGTTTTTTTACCATTTTTATACAATTTTCTGCAGTGAATGGTCGTTATAACCTCAACGGGTCGCAGCAGACCTTTTTCAAAACTGGATTCTTACATCTTGATAAAAAAGCAAATGTGAAGAAGATATTACGATGCAAACTGGAATTATACATTCACACGTGGAACGCCGGTGCCACACTCCAATATATTGCGTTTGTGCATTGGAAACTGAAAGATTACAACTGTATGAGGCATCCTTAATTTTTTAACTCTTAATATTTTTAAATATTTTTATCAGATCTGTCATGGCTGCCACAAAGCAGCCATGACTAGATTTGATCAACAAAATTCACAAAAATGTAACTAAAAATTCACTGGTGGAAAAGTTGATTCCATTTATAGAGGAATATTTAGTTACAAGTTCTCAAATGACACTAATTCTTCTGGCACGAGATTTACTGTCCGAGTCAAGAATATCTCTTTGGCTGCTGTCGGCGGATTTTACTACCCACCGCATAGATGCTCTGTTACCTAGATGGAGTATAAGACTGACTTTTGTTTTCAAAATATACTCCAATGAATAGGAGCTGCCATCTTATCAATGATCTTTTTAAGCTAGAATCTTAAGCTATTTTTTTTTCATGAAGTCGAGTCATGAATGCTTTACAGCAGTCCATGACTTGATTTTATGAGAAGTTCGAGAAATTACTCCACACCTTAAGAAATATCCTTTAGCAGCATGCAAGAATTAAAGTTTGCGATGGGTATGACAGGACTGGTGCGACAAAAACATAGCGAAATGTTTTCTATTTCAGTTGCATTCTGGACAAAAGAATCAGCGGTTCGTGTGTCTTGTGTAAAACAAAATGAGTTCAGTGCACAAGCTTAAACTTTAGCTCTTTGAACCCTGCTGGTATATTCCATACCAGTTCAATGGCAGCAACTGGAAGAATCCATTTATTATTTGGGGGCAGACCAATTAATATTTTCAACATGCAGCCTTCGTGCTGCACGTTGAAGATATTGATTGGTCTATCCCACAGATTCACTCGGCAGCCACCCTCTTAAGGAAATTATGACGTATCATGTCCCTGGGCCATAAAACGAACCTCTCAGCTTGAAACGGTTAAATCGTTGATTCGTAATTTCAAAATCATTTTCAAAATTTATGTTTCACTTCAGACATTCCATTCAGTCCGATTGACCTGTCGTTTCACACTAAATCGGATTTACAGCCACCATAGTGTGTAAAAATTGTAAAAATCGCATAGCTCACTTCTCGTGGGGTGTGTAGCAACCTTGATCAGTTGAACACTTTACCTTACGCAGACGATACTTATAGTCATTTTGCCAAAATAGCTGAAACTTTGCTTAAAAATAGAGCTAATAAACACTCATTGGAGCGAACTTGTTAAGCTTTTTTCTGATGAGGTGTCATAAGCTGTGCTTCCGTACTTTGGAAACCCCCCAAAAATTAGAAAAACAAAATATTTGAATGTCGATTTTGTCTAGGTTGATAACACAAACCCACATTTTCTATGCGAAGATGAATCTTAGGTAATTGGCGAGAAGATGGATTAATGGATAAAAAATCAGCAAGAGTCATGAACGGTAATTTAACTCTTTCAACATATAACTCGTGATGAAGCCCCCTTCTGTCGGAGTAAAAGAGATTCTTTCAGTCCCCGAATGTTCAGTTTTTGCATACTTATGAACTCAACTGTATCACAGCGAGATCTAGTGCAATAAAGACATAGCTGCAGAGGCGCAACCAGGCTAAATGATATGGAGGAGGGGAATATTTCAGGCAAGAGAACCCCCCCCCCCCCCCCCCCCGCCACACACACACACACTTCATTTCACCTCGTACTTTGAAGGAATGTAATTACCCACTTGGGAAGGTCTGGTGTCTGTCTTCCCGGGGAAAAAATAACTTTTCATCGCTTTCCATCACAATTGGATCACTCTCGGTAATTTTTGAAGGCTTTAGTTCCCAGAAAGTGAATCGGTAACAAAGCAAAATGATCAGTGTGAGTGTACATGAACTGGTATCAGGAACTTCAGGCATGACTGTATATGAGGCTGATATTGTTCAGGAAAAGTGGGAGGGGGCGAGTCGCCCACACTCCCACATTCCTGGCCACGCTATTCCATAGGTGACATATATTATAACCGAGATTGGGGGTGTTGGGGTAGCGTGTAAAGTTCTGATATTCATAGATATTCTGTGTTCCAAGTTCCTGGACATTTCCATCTTGCGAAAAGAATACACAGACTAATTTTATCCTAAAACCAATGCTTCAGATTATCCAGCAGGATAAGTGATAGAAAGGCAATTTTGCCGAAGTGAATTTTCCTTTTCTTTGTTGTAACTGATGTGTTTGTCCTTCGGGATGGGAAAATACTGAGAAACCCCAATGATATTCAACACGTCGTATCCTTCTAAAGGATGCATGTCAACGAGTTACAAATCGCAGTGTCATATAGCCAAATTAGGAGCCCAGGGAGTGTTTTGTTTTGATAAGTAGGTAAGCTATTCTTAGCAATTTACAAATATGAATCAGACGAAACGCTAAAATATGAATATAACTGTGCAGCAATGTCCATCAATATTTACAAAATTAAGTATCCTTGACTTCAAATCGCATTATTATTTTTTCGCTTGAGGGAAAACTCATTACAGCGAGTTCTAAATACGCGCCCCTTTTCTCGCCTGCAAAAATGTATCCCGTCACAACTATAATTGTCACAGGAAGGATAGAATAAGTTATTGTAGGGACATGTTTCCGGTCGCCTGAAGGCTTCTGAAAATTTGTTAATGAAACTTCTCTGAACTGCGTGAACATTATCATTTTATGACTTGTGGCATATACATATCTCCTAAAACATTTATTCAAGACATCAGAGTTCTATCCTATAACTTGGGGCTGGGAGAGGGATCTTCGTCTTACTAAGGGGTCCTTGGTTCGAATCACACCTGCGGCAACCGCGTTGTGTTCTTGAGAAAGACACTAAATCACAATCGCCCACGTGGGACCACGGCGGCGCTGTGTAGTAAGGCGTACTACACGCCGATGGTGCACTTGTCTTCAACCAATGGACCGTGCGTATGTGGAGTTGGAACATTGGGAAGTCAGACAGTTATCCGCAATTGGTTGGTGGTTCTCGCCGAGTACTCCGGCTTCCTTTACCCGACAGATGTGTTGTACTCAAAAAACCTGATGAAATTAGGTGTAAACACCAAAAATGATTCGCATAAAAATGAAGTTGTCACCCTGTTTATATTTTTACAGAAAGAAAATTACAAAATACATGAATAGCTCAAATATCTCCACAATTTTCACGTTTAGGTTTTTAACCCTTTGAACACTGGTGGCATCTTCCATGTCAGCTCAGTGACACCAATTGGAATAGTCCATATTCATTATTTTGGGGAAGGGAGGTAGACCAATTGATATTTTGAAGGTGCAACCTTGGGGCTGCACGTTAAAAATATTGATTGATCTGCTCCACACATTCACTTACCAGCAATCTTACTGAATGAAATTATGTCATATCATGTTCCTGGACCGGTAAAGCGGTCTGTCAGGTTCAAAGGGTTAAGCCCGAATTTTTTTTTTTTTTTTTTTTTTTTTGGGGGGGGGGGGGGGGGGTGTCATTTCAGGAAGGTATGTTCTATGAGAAATGTCTATAAATGTTAAGTTTATTACTCCTTTGTTTTTTCGTGTTTGTCCCACTAAAATATGAGCTAATTTGATATTCACGCACGCACCGAGAGCAAATCATAAAACTAAAGGAGACACACCTATATCGTACCTCCTACAAACTTTTGAAAATTCCATTGATTGTAAGATGTCACGTGCAAGGCGTGTTTATACCACACATGGTCTGTTGTGGTCTGTACGTGGCTATCAGAGTGATCTCCCCCTTGTTTATTCATCTTTCATAATAGCGGATGACGATAAGCGTTTTACAGTTAAGAATTTATCCATTAACCCTTTACCTAACATGAAAAGCAGACGACACTTGCAAACAAAATTCTTGAATAACTAAGTTTTTTTCATTTTTTGTCTCAAAAACATAGGTTATGACCCCCTCATTAGAACGACCTCGACGAGCTCGTTCCAAAGAGGGGTCATAACCTATGTTTTTGAGACAAAAAATGAAAATATAATGAAAATAAATTGGTGATTTTTGAGTTTAGCGCTGGCCCGTTTTGGCCGTTACGTTGGGTAAAAGGTTAATTCATTCGGAGATGGGGTCGTTGGCCTATTTTGTTTGTTTTTTTTTTGTTTTGTTTGGTGTTTTTGTTTGTTTGTTTTGGGGTTTTTTTTCTCATTTACCGAATCACGGCCGCACGAATTTGGACACAAATATTAATGGTTTTACGGCATTGTAAGTAATGGAGCCCGATTTTTTATTTTTCACCTTTGTCCAAAACAATACAGAATTAAGATGTTTTTCTTTACTCTTTTAATATTAACTCCTGTATCAAGCTTCCTGCTTTGAAGTTTTGGAAATATCATCTCCAACTAAAACCAAATATAAATATACTGAGTCAAAAAGGAAAGTATAAAAAAAACTTTGAGGAGCAATTTTTTAGTATTATCGACTTTAATCCCAAACAAATTATTATAAATTCCTATTTCGAGTCTAGCTGTAAGAATTTGCATAATTGCATGTTCTTACTGTTGCCAGCGTCCACGCCAGGACATCGCAATTCAGACATGGGGTGAAATGAAAAGTTCACACATGCAGTCAATAGCGTGTATGTCCACCGTTTGCCTCTTGGATAGCAAGACATCGACGGCGCATGGACCTGATAAGTCTCTGGATGTCACCCTGTGGTATTGCGTTCCACTCCTGCCTGAGAACATTACGTAAATCGCCTAACGTCTGAAGATCATGATGTCGTACCCGACGGTCCGATTGATCCCAAATATGCTCGATTAGTGACAAATGTGGCGAAAGTGGGGGACCAGGGAAGAAGTTCGATGCTCTGCTCCTCAAGAAAGTCACGACAGATACGCGCCACGTGACGTCGGGCATTGTCTTGATGGATTAACTGCAATCCGACGTTAGAGTTGAACAACGGGGCAACAACAGCGTTAAGAATTTCGTTCCTATATCGCTGTCCATTCAGATTACAATCGATGAAGATCAGCTGCGTTCGATGGTGTAAGGAAATTCCTGCCTAAACCATTACACTACCCCCGCTGAAACGGTCGCATTACCGCACGCAAGCGTCAGAAAACCGTTCTCCTCGTCGGCGATACACTCTTGACCTGCCGCCAGCGCGCCGTAGACAAAATCGTGAGTCATCACGAAAAGGAACTGTGCTCCAACGCTTCTGAGTCCAGCGAATACGCTGACGTATCCATTCCATTCGACGTTGGGTATAAGGAGTGGTCCGTGGTATGGACGCCTACTTCGGATGCCATGTTCAGCGAGTCTGTTGCGGACAGTCTGTGCACTAATTCTATTGTTAGTTCTACCAGGAGTAATTGCGTGTTCGCTGGACTCAGCAGCGTTGGAGCACAGTTCCCACAAGAATTTCTGAGCAAGCTCTGTAACCCTTTACCCAACGCACACGATATCAAAATTTATCATTTTAATTATTGCTTTTTAATTTTTTTCAAAAAAGTCAGCAAAATCATATCATGTGACCCCTCATTGGAACGAGCTCGTTCTAATGAGGGGGTCACATGATATGGTTTCGTTGAATTTTTTTTTTATTTCAACTGCTTAATTTGAAAATTACGCGGGAGGATGTGACCGATTCGTTAGGTAAAAGGGTTAAGTTAAAGGGCATACCTATTGGACGGCGAATGGGTCCGAAACTTGCAAAACGTTGTCTAAACAACGGTACTGTCTATATTTTTGTCCATGTGACCTATCTCGTGTAAAAAATCAGTTTCTACCACGGATTTTGACGTTGCCTGGATACCGATATTTTAATGATCGCGCGGCCAAAAATAGTTATCCCGAGGTGGTAGTGATATCATGACACCGGTTGTTTTAACCCTCTGCACTCTTGATGTCAAAATGGCAAAGTTTTCTGCAGCAAATATTTCCCATCATGCAGTTTGATATTTAACCAAATGTACCTTGTCAACGAGCTTTGTCAAACAAGTTATATTTTGTTAAATTCCTAGTTAAACAAGAGAAATATAGAGTGACTGTAGAAATTTCTGTTCCATTACCACGGTGACGTGACTTAAACAAGCAGACGTTTCTAACACCGCTGTGTGGCGTGTTTGAATGAAGAATTAAAAACTATTCCCGTTCGTCTCCACTTGTGTTTTAATATCCACATTTTATTTGTTGGTAACAAGAATACTTAATAAGTCTTTCAAAAGAGGATGTCATGATAAAATTTGCCCCTACAATTGACACACCTCTTGATTGACTATGATACTGTTGACAGTGTTGCGGTTAGTTTCTTTCATAGGCCTCTTGTAAAAATCCGATCCTATACACTTTAACACTTCTTGTGACAGATAAAAAGGAAATCCATCAAACATATGTATAGCTATCATAAATTACACTGTATCCTTCTGTACCATGATTTATTTCGCCCCAATTCCGTTCGACCTTTTGTCATTCATTTCAGATACATGGATTTATTTATTTATTTATTGGTGTTTAAGGTCATATACTTATGCACAATGGCTAATCATGACCGTGACAGTTTTACGGGTGGAGGAAGCCGGAGTACCCGGAGAGAACCACCGAGCAACGACGAGCAGCTGCCAGCTCCCCAACATCGTAACTCCGCACTGCAGCACAGGCAGGGTTCGATTGGTTGAAGACATGTGTACCGTCGACGTGCAGTACGCCTTAGTACACGGCGTCATCGTGCCCCCATGTGGACAATCGGGGTTAAGTGCCTTGCCCAAGGACACAACGCGGGAGTCCGAATTGATCGCTCAGACGGTCACCCATCCAGTGATCAACCGGGCTTGACGTTGCTTAACTTCGGTGATCTGACGAGAACCGGTTACCGCAACGCCACCGCGCCCCCAGATACATGGAAAGGAAAACATAAACTTTACCCCTTTACCTAACACGAAAGGCAGACGACACTTGCAAATAACTTTCTTGAATAACTATTTTTTTCCATTTTTTGCGTCAAAAGCATAGCTTATGACCCATCATTGGAACGAGCTCAATGAGCTCGTTCTAATGAGGGGTCATAAGCTATATCTTTTAGACCAATTTTTTTAAAAATAATGTAGAATGAATAGTGATTTTAGTGAATAGCGCTGGCCGGTTTTGGCCGTTACTTTGGGTAAAGGGTTAAAGAGACCCTTCAAAGCACATCGTGTAGTTTTTGACTGTGTATTTGCTGCACAGTGTCCTCATATCATCACAGGTTTCTCCCTGGATATGTTTCGAGAACAGTCTATTCAGATGGGACGTATACGTCGGGAGAAGGGACATGTTTCATGTTACAAGAGTTTTAAAATGTTAAAGTATGCAAACATATCGATATGCAGGCAACCCACTAATATTGTATGTTCAAAAGTAAACATAGCCATCTGCATTTGGTCCATTGATTCTGTAGTTACGGATCGGACCAGTCCGATATCGGTCAAAGGCTGGACCGCAGAAAGGATCCGGACCACTCTGCTGTACTGGTACACAAACGAATTGGATCGGTCCCGGTGGTCGGAGGCGGTGCAGAGGGGCTTTGTAATGCGTCAAATTATCGCTAGTTCGTGAACACAACGCTCAGTTTTGTAATTTACCTTCCAACTTAATACGTAAAATAACTACGAGATTAGTTCTGTGAACACGCTTCCCTCTCAATTTATGATCCAAGTTGTTCCAGATACGAGGCGCCTGCACATTACGAATGAAGGCATAAGTGATACCCTGCTGAAGCATTGCAGGTGACGCCTTGTTGCTCTCCGAGTAAGCACGAGAAGATATAAAATTCGCTTGTTACAAAGCCATAATGCCTGAAAGAATTCGTCATTTTGTCGGCAGTTTATCAAACATGTGATATCTACTAAAAACCTGAAGTCACCCCCAACCACCGAATACACGCATGTAAGGCTTCAAAATGCCTTATATTGGCAAAAAACGAAAATATAGTAGTGGACCGTTTTGGTCTGGACCAGTGGAAAAAACCGGACCGCATACCTGCGTACCGGAGCGTATCGGACCGCTATTTTTTGGACCGGACCACTACTAATTGCTTCCTCCTTTTGCAGGTTCAGTCTGTTTCTTCTATTCTTTACTCCTCTAGCCTTTAGCTTTAAAGATGGCTGGAGTATATGAAAAAGATCAAACCTTGACCAGGACGCGGCAGGTACACGAAAAAAGATTACCTATCGGGTATTCGTACATTTGCTGGTATACGACAATAATATGCGCGAGGTGATATGAAACGGCGGTGTTAGGCTGTTTTAGGGATAGTATATTCACCAGTGCTCACAGTGTCTTCAAATCGAACACACTTTCTAACACATTACCTCCTACTCAGCAAGGCTTGAGACACAAGGAAATGCAGTCTCTTCGGATGTTTTTTTTTTAAAGTGCCTCCTACTTGCTTGGGCGTAGCTTTGGATGGTTTAATTTTTTAAGTAGCTTTTGTGCAATTGGTATTGATCCTACTGACGATATTGCATGCTGCTGCACAGTACTCTGACCTCATTGTCTGCAAAAACATGGTGCCCTCCACGCTGCTGAACTGTCACCAGTATAACATTTTTGGATCTGCCCCAGTTAACTGGAGCAAAGTCAGAGCAGTATGTGATGTCCTGTCTGGTGGCCAGATGAGTTGTCATGGTGGCCCGTGAAAGGTGCAATATTGTAACGTGGTTACTATGGAGATAAGTGGTGATAAGTGGTGTACGTTCGCGTGCGCACCGGGTGTCCTACGTGATACGTGTTCCTGTCGTTTCTTTTGTCGGAAGAAGCCTTCATTTCAGATTATTTAGGTGCCACCTTGTTGCTGTGAGTTGTTCGTAGTGCCATATAGACATAAGGAATGTTGAAAATGTATGCATGATTCAATACGAGTACTATGGTAGTGTTGTAGTGACGATCTGCACCCATTTTGTCTGTATTCATCAATGAATACCGTTAATACCCTTTAATATCATTCAATTTCCTAAAGCCTTACACTAAACCGCCTTACGACTGTAATGCTACATATAGTTTTGGTGTGGTATTTTATTTTATTATTATTTATGTGGAGGTGGGTTCTTCCGTAGTGCAATGCTCCTTTAACTAGAATCAGTCCGTCGTTATTATTTTATAGGTTCTTATAACTATTTTGAGTCGATTCCCAATAGAAATTTGTCTACGCCTGGCCTTGCTCTCATCAACCAACAATCACCTGACTGAACCAACAGATCGAATCTGTCATGGATCTCGAACCCTATCTACCGGCACGTAGTTATCTTCACTACATTGACTCGTCGTTTCTTTTAGTTACTTCAGCACCACCGGCGATCACTGTTTGTGAACAAGTTGGGGACTAGTTTAAACAGATGTTTCGGGACCAGTGGGATCCATTGTCGACTACAAACAGAAATGCAAGCACCCCTTTCCACTGCCACCTAGCTGTATGTTCTGCATGTGAATGATGATACTGTTAGGTATCCGCGAATGTTCCAGGATGTATGAACATTTACACTGATTTGAAAACTGATACACCCTGAGGCACAACCGAAGGGTGTATCACTTTTCAAACTAGTGTAAATTTCCATACACCTTGGAATATGCACAGATAAGGAATTATTTCCGCACTAGCTTGTTTCACTTAGAAGATAAATTTCTTTTCAGCAGAAAAGGAATATAAGCTATGGTATTTCATTTGAAAAAGTTCTCTGAAAAAATAAAATGGGCGATTGTTATAGATATTTTCGTGGTGAATGTATCAAAGATAAATAGATCAATTAAGAACAGACTCTTTAGAATAATCAACGAATAACTTTACAGTGACGAAATATAAGTGCGTGGATTTGAACAATGTGATAAAATAACATACGAAAGCCAAAAAATACTGTCCAAATAGCATTTTGAAGAAACAAAAGCACAACTGATAACTCCCCATTAAAATATGGTTTCATAGGTGATAATAATATTTTTCACAATATATATGGTGTTGTTAATTTTAATTTATATATCTTTATCAAATGCAGTGTTCATGAGCATTTGTTTTTAAAAATCACACTGTCTGAATAATCATACTTCAGCTCATCATGAAATAATATTTCTGTCGGCTTATTAAGATTTTTCTACCGGGATTGAACTTGAACTATGACTAAGTCTTTTGTTACATTTAACCCTTTACCTAACATGAAAAGCAGACGACACTTGAAAAAAAAATTCTTGAATAACTATTTTTTTCATTTTTTGTCTCAAAAACATAGATTATGACCCTTCATTGGAACGAGCTCGTTCCAATGAGGGGTCATAACCTATGTTTTTGAGACAAAAAATGAAATAATAATGAAAAATAACTGGCGATTTTTGAGAGCTGGCCGGTTTTTGCAGATACGTTCGGGGGGGGGGGGGGGGGGGTGGTGTCAGGCAAAAAATTACGGATACAAGGTGGTAATTTTTACATTTTCAATTTTTGTGACCCACCACCCCCGGAATGCAATTTGTTTCCAGTCATGTCTTGGACACCCACCCCTCCCGCACAGTTTTTTCCTCGAAGACAATTGGGGACCCACCCCCAATTTATAAAATCTGTTTAACGAAGTATTCAAATTACCTAAATCAAAAAAATAAATAAATACTTTTCCCAAACATGAAAGGTGCCGCAAACCAACTTGTCCGATATCCCAGCCCTGCTCTTGGGCACCCAAGGCATCCCTAGCCACAGATGGCCCCAAAACAATCTCTCTGCATATAAAACCACAACGGAAATGCAGCATCAGACCCCCAGGTAACCACTGGAACCCGCCTCCACCAACTGAATTGCAGATATACACCCATTCATGTTCCAAGCAACACAACCCTTACCCCGATGTACAACATGTCTATGCTGTTAAGACACCAGTCGAATCCCACCACCAAGAAGCCCTGCCCAAAATATATTGTTCCCACCTGGATATCTTCAACTGTCCACAAGAAATAGTTGTTTTTCATTTCATTACTTTTCGGTTAAATGTTTAGTTTGTACAGCTGGTCTGAGAGAGACCTAATACTGAAGTTCTTTGACCCATGCCAGGTTGGCTTGTCTGAGATGAATTGCCTCTTATTTATTTTTTTATGTTAGTGTCACTAGAATCATATTTACCTTGAAATTATACACGTTTTCCACAATCAAGATTTTTATTCTATCAATCTTTCCAATTATTCCATACATGGAAGCACACTAGACCAATGGCATGAGGCACCCTGAGGCTTACAGGAGAATCAAATAACAGGAGCTACAAAGCACTAATAATAGGCAGACTGCCTTAGTAGAAATATAAAGGAGTGAAAATCATGTCCAAATAGCTGGGAATCACTTTTTTATGTTTTGCAAATTTTTGCCAGACCCAGAACAGGACCCACCCCTAATGAAGTGTAAAACATGGGTGAAAATTTTTAACATGGAGCCCCCAACACATTATCAATGCTCTATTCTGTTCTAAGTTATGAATCTAAGCACTTGAATTCACTTTGGTTGTAATTACTTGTCTGTAAAATAATATGTTGCAAAAAAGTGTATGACACCAGCAAAAATTGCACTCTGGGGCTCGGACCCACCCACCCGAACCTTGTATCCTGGCATTTTTTGCGACCACCCCCCCATACCCCCCCCCCCCCCCCCCCACCCTGATACGTTGGGTATAGGATTGAAATACAGTTTTATTCACATAACACTGGATTGCCAGTCGACTCGACTCAAGCAGGATGTATCCGTATTAAGAGCGCCGGTAATTCACACTACACATTAGTATTTCCAAAATTCATCGTTTTACATTCATAACTTGATTTATATACACCGATGGTTACTATAAACAACAAGTTAAATTTACAGTAAAAACATACATGTTTTAGCACAAGTGGGAAGAAACGTGAAATGATTAATGACTGATTGTTAAAGTGGGCTATAATAAGCATTAGAAAGAATTCGTTAATCGCTTAAACCTTTACGCAAAATGCTTCTTTTCTAGGAACCTGATACTTTATAATTTCATCAAGTAGGGCTGCACGTTGAAAATATTAACTGGCCTACTCCCATATAATGAATATGGGCGCTTACCATTGAACTGACATAGAAGATACCACCAGTGTTCAAAGGGTTATTCTGTTGTATGTGCATGGTGGATAACTAATTATAATGAATATGGGCGCTTTCAATTTCTACCATTGAACTGACATGGAAGATAACACCATGGTTCAAAGGGCTATTCGGTTGTAAGTGCATGGTGGATAACTGTAACGAGTTACACTTGCAGGAGAAAATGTTCTGAAACCTTTAACCCTTTACCTAACGCAGACGATATCAAAATTTATTATTTTAAATATCATTTTTTTAAATTTTTCAAAAAATTTCAACAAAACCATATCATGTGACCCCTCGTTGGAACGAGCTCGACGAGCTCGTTCCAACGAGGGGTCACATGATATGGGTTTGTTGAAATTTTTTGAAAAATAATATTTTTTCAACTGCTGAATTTGCATATTACGCGGGCGGATGCGGCCGATTCGTTGGGTAAAGGGTTACGTGCTTTTCAGAAAAACAAAATACCACAGGCTTTAACTCAGTGGTACTACTATTATTACTCCTCCTACTACTACTACTACTACTACTACTACTACTACTAACTACTACTACTACTACTACTACTACTAACTACTACTACTACTACTACTACTACTACAATCCTTATTATCCATGTTTCCACTTGTTCAATAACCAGGCGCCTGTTATCCGTCCAGTTGATTGCTCCCATAACTGACATAACTAGTGTCTTCGATTGCTGGTCATATATAGACACCACTAGCTGTTGAATACAGACTGCCTGTTTCTGTTGCCAATCGATTTATATGTAGATACCAGGCTGGCACTTTAATACCGCAGAAAGTATATGAGAATTCTAAGAAACTGCACCGATAAGGCAATTCCTCAAAAGGCTTATGGCTTTATACGATGAAAATAGGCTCAGTCGGGTCCAGGAAAGTAATTCCGTGCCAAAACTAAAAAGTGTAGTTCCGAAGTGGGATTCCTCAGAACGTGTTACTGGTGTTCGATGAAATGGGTTCATGTGTTGTGTAAACATTGTGTCACAAAATATGCTGTCACAGAAGCACAGACAATAAACAAAGGGATTTGAAAAGCAAAGTCATATCCTATAGAGAGGGATCTTGTAAAAAGAATTTTGATAAAGGAATTCCACACAGAGTGATACTGACAGTGAGGTTTCACAAAACGTGAGCTGGTTTTCCTTGGAATGTGCATGTACACAACACATGCACAGACCTTTCAATTTCACTAAATTCACACCTGTAGCCGATATCTCGAAATTATAGGAGTGTTGCCAAATTAGAGGGCACAATGCATAGCATGGTTTTATTTGTTGGGGGCTTTTTGTCATTTTTGTGCAAATAATTTAGACTGCAAAGGCCTGATATGTGTATAATATAGGCAGTCGAGTTTACCCAGAGATAGTTATTTATTGGCATTTAACGGCACTTTCGACAGACAGGGTTACCTCGTGTCTGATCACCCAGAGACACCAACAAATTGCATGTTGGGGCACATGTACTATTGCAGCCGAAGGTCATCAGAATTGGAATAAGGTCCACAGAGTAATAGATATGCTGAGGCACATATACAGCCCGGAGAAGCCAGAAAATGGCATTTCAGACCATCGGTATTGCAAGAAATGTTCTTCTATGGGGCTGAATTACAGCTGACTTGGCAAGTCTGCGATGTCCCCACATAAAGGCCTGCACATGCGTCACACACGTATATTCTATCTACCAGCAACGGCCAAACATGAGGGAATGGTGTTTATATCCATGTTTTGATGGGTCAAGAAATGTAATAATTTGAACCAGGCATGTCAACCGGTACCGGTACCGCCAGGTTCCCTCAAGCTCCAACCGGTACCGGTACTAAAGCTTTTGTCCCTCCGGTACGAGGACAAAAATTTTTATGGGGAAAATCCTAACTGAACGAGGGTAAACGGACTAATAATTCGCCCCCTGAGTTCCAATGTGTTCTATGTGCCCACTGGCACACAGAACACATTGGGACTCAGGGGACGAATTGTGTATGGCACATTTACACGACATACGTTCAGCTTATTTGTGAATGGACATATTAAAACACTCTAAAGGGGCATGTTCTGTCTGCACCACCACCTCGATAAGGCCGGTCATTTTAACTTTCCAAACGTGGCATCAAAGACAATGAAAGCACCATCGTCGGCTACTTCAAAGAAATTATTCTGTGGAGACATTATAGTAATCATGAAGTACGATTTTCGTGCTTTATGATTACTTTGATGTCGCAGCAGAATAACTGGTACGATGCCTTGTTTGTCTTTGCGATCTTGGGGACTGGGTCGGTTTAGATACGAATTTCTCTCATCTGATTGTGATGTCACCCAATTGTTGACTTGTCCCGGTACCGGTACCGGTTTCGATGGGACAGACTCTGTCCCGTTCCGGTACCGGTTATGTTGGTACCACCAGTACATTGACATGCCTGATTTGAACGAATCATTGTACAAAGTAAAATAGACAAATTAGGTCAGACAGAATTAGGTAAGACAGAAACATAAAGGTAAACGCAGACTAAAAATGTGAAACTCATGACGATGTATTAAAGTTTTTACAAATGGAGAGAAATAAATATATTTCTCGAAACAAAAATAAACCTTCATTTAAACGAAAACGAAATTACCTGAAACCACAAAACGTTACAATTCAATCAACATCATAATTCAGATGCATTATGGCACATCAATGGCACACTTTCAGACAATACTGGGAAATGAGATTTGATGATGGGTTAAAATAATATATGAGTCACGTTTCATCATCATTCTCTGTGGTCAGTTATCTGTAAGAACATTAGAACATCTACTTCCACCTTGACAGGAACGGAATGAAGTGTGTGGTAACCGTGTACCTTTGCAACCACATCCCTAGAAGCGCCACATGCTCCACTGGAGCAGGGACAGCAAATGAGTTTGTGTTAACTTCTGAGATCGATTGGAGTACCCTCTGGAGTGGTTACATGTGAAAGGGATCCGCCAAACACTGTCCAATCGAAGTAGGTTGGTTCAAGTGCATATGGATCACTCACAACTGCGTTTGTCGATACACACACCCGAAAATGTACCCTATTTACAATATCAGCACACGACTCATCAGTTGGGGTTGGATATTCAGCTTCGCTACTGTTGCCGTACTCCGTCCAAACCTGACATTCGCGTCCCAAGTTCGATCCCGTCCGGGACGACCCGCGTTGTATCCTTAGGCAAGGCACTTTATCCCGGTTGCCTACATGGGGGCATGATGACGCCGTGTACTAAGGCGTACTGCACGTCGATGGTGTACATGTCTTCAACCGCTGTAACCCTGCTTGAGCGGAGCTTGTACAGAGTTAGAATGTTGAGGAGCTGACAGTTGCTCGTCGATGCTCGGTGCTTCTCTCCGGGAACTCCGACTCTCTCCACGCGTAAAACTGTCATGATCACGATCAGCCATTGTGCACATAAGTATGTGATCTTAAACATCAATAAATAAATAAATAAATATCGGCATTCGCTTTTGTGCCTCTGTCACCGATGAACACCGACTCAATACATAATATGATAGGATGAAACTTTCGGTGTCTTTGAGAACATCAGAGAGAGAATTCCTCATGTGATATACGAACTTTCCATGCAAGTGAATTCTAGTACAAGAACCCTCGGTGTTGAATATTCGCCTATTCCAAAATATGACACAACTCTATCACATCCGGTCACGCTGTGCATCGCGAGTAAGTCAGGTACAGTATCCTTGTTTTGAGGCCAATTAGGGAACCCACGCTGGTAGGATAAGTCACTGTCACAAGTACCTTAATGTCACCAGAAAGTATGAAATACAACCGCAAGACGAAGATATCGGAGTCATTTGCAGCTATGAGTAATGAACTGGAAACACCACTTGCAACTTGCCGAATGATAATTGTATCACCTTCCCCATGTGTCGAGCGGAGATCAGTCCTATTAATTGACGACACCACAACTGACTTCATAGGCACAAGGTCTTGGCCGGTAATCCAAAGTTTATGCCCCGTTATTTGGAAGGTTTCAGCTTGTGCCGCAGTGTCAGATCATGTTAATAAATTGCAACTCGTTTGTGGTAATTGTTAGAACAATCTTTTTGGTGGCAAACAGGTTTTCCTATTTATGGCGAATATCCTACTGGCTCCTTGGTCTCTTCGGATGCGAGTGGACTCTTTTAACGTTCTCTTCTCGACATCGATAAAAAACGATATATGGAGTTCATTCTGTTGGAGATATCTCATGCGGCAGGAACTAAATCTATCTCGGTATGCCGGGACACTACCAATGCATGATCACGGGATAACCCATAGTGCAGCGCGCCCGTCGATGGGGATAGTTTGTGGTTGTATAAGGTGACTGTCCGCGTAACAACAAAGTGCTAGTACCACATGATCGCAACTTCTTGAACTTGGGTGGAGACTCGTGGCTCGACAGGTATCGATTACTAGAGCTGAATCGGTTAACCGATTAATCGTTTAACCTATGGTCAACGTCTTGATCGATCAAAAAAGTAATTGATCGACTAACTGTTTCTTTTGAGCTGCTGTATTCGATTTGTTAACAAAGGAAAAAACTTACCCCAAAACAGGCAAACATTGTCACACTGACTCACACCAATTATATGAGACAGAGTAAAGAATGTAAAGCAGTTACATGCTGACATACTTGATCACTTGCATGATCATTATACTGTATCAGTAGCTGGAAATTGTGATTTTTAACCCTTTACCCAATGCGGTAGCAGACGATACTTTTAAAATAAATTCTGGAATTACTGAAAATTATGCCCCCCCCCCCCCCTCATTGGAACGAACTCAGCGAGCTCGTTCCAATGAGGGGTCATAAGCTATGTTTTTGAGACAAATTGAAAGCATAATAGAATTGAATGGAGATTTTTTGTATATAGCCCGTTATGTTGAGTAAAGGGTTAATTTTGTGAACCATAAACGGTACGGCAATTATTCAGCTACCTATTAGGGCAGGTGATTAATCGATTAATTAAGATTAATCCATGTGATTAATCGATCAAGAAAAACCTTTAACCGTTTCAGCTCTATCGATTATAATGAGGATAATGCTCTCTTCAAAATGGAATAATGTCCATTTCAATACAAAAATGTTCGGTCTCCAGTTTTAGATGTTAGCGATGAACAAAAACACTCAAAACCTACAAAATGAGATAATTCTTTTTCATTTTTCGGAGGTCATGTTGACAGCCACCAAACTCAAAATGGCACAGACTTACATTCTGTCATAGGATAAATGACCTCTGAAGAAAATTCATGATCAAAGTTGAATTTGTCTCTTCCCAACACAGCGCGAAAGAATTGTACTTTGACAGTTGGTGAGGCCTACTTATAGTAGGTGGCCATTTTGGATGCAATCTTCATTTTCATTTTCTGAAAATGCTCAACCCTGTCACTTCCACATCACCTGAATGTTAATGGTGGTAACACACTCTCTAGGAAGCGCGGTGGCTCAGGAGGTAGAGATGCAGGCTTCAAGCCGAGAGGTCCTCGGTTCGAATCCCACCTGCAGCAACCGCGTTGTGTCAAGACACTTAATCCCAATTGGCCATGTGGGGGCATGGTGGCGTTGTGTACTAAGGCGTACACATGCGATGGTGCACATGTCTTCAACCAATGCAAATCCTGCTTGTGTGGAGTAAGAACGTTGGGGAGTCTGACGGTTGCTCGGTGGTTCTCAAGTTATCTTTCGACATGGAAGGTGTCATTTTGCAATACATGAGTGAAAGGATTAAATTAGATGTATGTATTCACTGATCTCTATACAACTGGGTGGATCGCAGGAAAGCCAGTGAAAAACATCGCCTCCCCTACCCCTCCCCACCCCCGATGGCGTCAAGTCAATCAACGTAATAACACCTCCCAAGCCATGACGTTTTATGACGTGAAAGCTGTTACGCTGTAGAGCAATAGCTTTCATTTCATCAAACGCCACATGTGGCGTTTACCTTACATAAAAAAACTGATAAGGCCCCACAAAGTAGATCTTCTGTTTCTTATGCCATTTTTTGGTAAAATTGCATGTGGGCGGGCGTTTTTTTATTTTATCTTTTATTTTTGTAATTATTTCTTTGCCATCAAAAGTTCTTGTTCATGGTTTGTTTTATGTTGTAGGCCTCATAGTCTACAGAATAGCATGGGTGGTGGTGTATTTCGTCCCTTGAGTGCAAGAAGGCTTTGCAATGCTAAAGCATTGCAAAGCCTTATTGTACTCAAGGGACAAATTTATCAATTTTATTAACTTGAGTAAAATATCAGATATAAACCATTCAAATGTTTTTTAAAGTTTGCATTGGTTATAAAAAGAGAGCATGCGGCAGCCAAAAGGACCATGCGGGAGGGCCTGAGAAACATATTTTTAATTTGTTCAGGCCTAACACAATGTTAAGTTTCCAGTCTTGGCACTTCTTTTTTGTCAATAACTAAAATATGTTGTAAATATTCAGTTTACATTGCCACAAAAAATGTGCACATCATCAACAAATACATAGAACGACACACGCATGTTAATGGGTTAATCGATATGTTACGAGTGCCAGCGCGGAAGGATAGAAGGATAGCTGCAGGCCTTGAGTTTTATCCTTCTGCAATGGCTCAAGTGCCATATCGATTAACCCATTCACACGCGTGTCGTTCTGTGTTTATTACACGCCTTCACGTCTATTCACGTCTGTGAAAATAATTATAAGGACACTCAGCAATTCATTTGACAACTATCAACACAAAGAACGCATTTTATCGCCAACCAAATTTGCGAGGGAAACCCGTGTTACTATTTTGTCTCCTGAGTTCCAATGTGTTCTATGTGCCTACTGGCACATAGAACACATTGGAACTCAGGGAACGATTTTCAGCTATCGCTAGCAATTCAAATTGTAATTGTGTTTCACGATTTGTAGAAAATTCCAGTGATATTTCGCATCTATTTAAAAATTGTCCGTCCACGATTTCCGTTCCGCACATATGTGCGGAACAGATTTTAAATTTTCCGCATGGTTAGTGTTACTGTAGATGGGGATTTCATAGAACAGGCATGTAATAAATTCAGTTTCCGCATACATCAAAGTATATTCTTCAGAAAGCGATCGGAGATTGCGAGGCGTCGGTATACTAAAAACTACCCAACGCAGACGATATCAAAATTTATTATTTTAAATATAATTTTTTTAAATTTTTCAAAAAATTCAACAAAACCATATCACGTGACCCCTCATTGGAACGAGCTCGATGAGCTCGTTCCAATGAGGGGTCACATGATATGGTTTTGTTGAAATATTTGAAAAATTTAATTTTTTCTACTGCTCAATTTGCATATTACGCGGGCGGATGCGTTAGGTAAAAGGTTTACAATGAGCGTTCCAGCAATCCAGTTGTATGGATATCAGTGGATTTATTTCACAAGCTCACAGGCCACCAGTCAATTTCCGCTCATAATTCGACGCTGTGATATGCTGTTTGTTTACGTCATTTTTTTTTTTTTGTAAAAAATTTGCGCGCAAACGACCGTTGGTGTGATATGGTGTGCCTTTACTTACCAAGATATACAGGTATTCTTTCCTGCCCCTGTTATAGATATTCCAATCAATAAATATTTAATTCCCCTAGACAGCATCGAGATATTTACATAATTTGTGGACCAACCTAGCGTAATCGTAAAACTAGGACTGTAGTGAATCCTCATTTCTGATTTTAATGTCATCAAAAGGTCGATGAAATCAAGTCTCGGTTGAGCAACGTTTCTAGCGCTGATTCAAACAAGATGAATCTTTGTAGTATTTTTTCCGATTCAGTCGTCTGAAATATATGAATTGATCGGAAAAGCGAACCATAGGTTCCCCTTTCCGACTCACTGAAATATTCCAAGCGAGTGAATCTAAACGTATGCGATGAGCTATTTAAGAGTGAGACCATAACAGCGTCAAATTCCTCACAAAATTAAACTGGTGGCTTGAGATCCTGTGTATTTCATTCAGAGAATAGCTTATCCCACCAATATGAACACACACCTCTCTATTAGAATTCGTATGATTACACATTAAGCCGTAATAGCCGTCACCGTAATATTTACGGTTACAGGATCGGCTGCTGCTTTCCAGTCATTCTACCGTATATAGAGTATACCAATGTCACCCCTTGCCCAACTGTTTGTTGTTTATCGTTTATTGAGGCTCAACGACACTTTCAAAAGCCAGGGTCACGTCGTGTCAGTTTCGGGAGTGGAGGAAGCCGGGGTACTCGAAGGCAACCACCGAGCGACGATGAGCAACTGTTGAACTTTCCATCTTGCTAACTCTTAGCAGCGGATGAAGACAAGTGAACCATCGACATGCAGTACGCCTTAGTACACAGAGCCACCTTGGCCCCATGTGGGCAATCGAGATTAAGTGTTTTGCCCACAGATACAACGCACTTACCACTGGTCAGGATCGAACATGGGACCTTTCAGTTTAAAGTGCTCTAAGCACTGAGCACCCCCCCCCCCCCCCCCCACCCCAATACGCCAACCTAAACTCGCAAACATTCAACTGCTATGCCTGATAAGGAGAGGCCAGATGAAAGGCAGATGCTCATAATTTAGAGAAAGTTAGTTCCCTCACGCTATCTTTCCAGACTGTTTGTCAGCATCTTTTCTCATTCCTCTGCCTTCTACATGTATATGACTAAGTCAGTACACACATAGTGTTAATATACCTCTGTGGTAGAAATATATTTACGACTTGAACCGCAGTTGTTGACTGTTGTAAGAAGTTTCTCATTCAGACGAGTACCGAGTTGTTTGTGTAAATATTCGCTTACTAAATATTTCTTTGCCACAAAGCAAAGATCACGCAATGGTGAAGCTGTAACAGAATTGTTTACTCACACCGAAATTTTTGTCCGGGCTTATCCGTTTTTCCGGTGTAGAAGTTTGACAAGACCATCGATTGATATTCTTCCAGATATCCTGTCATTTCAGTGGTATGTTAATCCAAATACAAGCGTGCCTGAGCACTTTTGCAACAACAGCTGGGATTATTCTTTGTCTTGTTGGCGAAATGTGTTCAGAGACGCCATTGTTAGTGACCATGAGTTCAAATCAGGTCAATGATATTTTTTTCATTTTGGGGTGTCAATGGAAAAAAAACAAATGCATATACACTGTACAGGCAGAGTGGTTAGGCTGTTTGCAACCTGATGAGTGAACAATATTTCTTTTTATTATATTCTTGCCTGTGAATTATCGCAAATTATCTAAAAGATATTTCTCGATATCTATCGACTCGATTGATATCGAGAAATATCCCTCAGAGGTTCCTAAATGACGTCACGCTTCGGCGCATGACGTCGCCTTGAACGTCGCCTTGAAGGAACGATCAGCAGATCGTTGTTATTGTCTTGAAACTGTTTGCAGTCGAACTGCGCTGAATATTGCGCAGTAAACTGTACCGTAGCATATAATAAAAAGAAAATCTACGTTATTTTTGTGAGTATCGGGAATTATCTCATGAGTGTGGATCTGAAATTTTTAGCGCGAGTGAAAAATAATATTTTTATGTCTACACGAAAAAACGCAGGTGAAAAATAGAAATTCCAGGTCCACACTCACTCCCGATACTCACAAAAATAGCGTAGATATCCTCTATTCATTTTCTCAGGACTGCGCAGATTACGAAAACAATCGTTTCGTTTGCAGATCGTTGTCCTGAAAACAGATCGACCGAATTTTCGTTTGCCCACGCTACCATACCAGTGGCGATTTTAGACGTGCCATGTGGCACAGTCAGGAAAAAAATCGTCCTAAACTGTCTATGACAATACTACGCCTTAGAATAAGTTTTCATTCCAGTCCTGACCATTAATCTCAAGACAATTAGATTGATGAAACTTCTGCGAAAAACATACCTCCCCTCAAGTTGGCAAGGAGTCAACCAAAGCTGTAAGTTCTCCCATCGATGACGTTTGATGACGTGAAACCCGTTACGCTGTGACTGTAGTCACAGCGTAACAGCTTTAACATCATCAAACATCGAACAACAGGCTACCACGAAAACTACTGTCACGGTACAACTTCCCAATCACGGGACTCGTTTCTTGTCAATAATAACTAAAAAATATATTGTAATATTCAGTTGCGAAATATATGTATGTGATAAAAGCCTTGTAGTAATCAGAACTACATATGAGTTTGTCCTTTTAGTGTGACCCCTATACAGTGGATCTTTTGGGTATGTCCGCCTCCGGGGAGAGCGGTGATCACGTGCTATTATGTTATGAAATGTAAAGCTAATCATGAAATAGAATCAATGATAATCCAGGCAGAGTCTTATGTTATTATCTGGATCGGCACATGACATGGTGTCAGAAGTAAAGTTTGGTGTTTCATACCACAGTTAATCCAAACATGCCGAAGTTTTCCCCACCGGAAAGATTTGATTTTAGTCGCCCAAACGACTGGGTCGATTGGACACAGGGTTTACGCCCCTTTCGCGTAGCAACGAAGCTTGACAAAGACAGTGGTCTGGTTCAGATTAGCTCTCTTATTTATGCTACTGGGGGGGGGGGGGGGGTGGGGGGGGGCAAAAGCATGTGTTGAAATCCTTCGAGTTTGAGGATCCGTCGGATTCTGAGAAATTTGAAATAATTTTCTAGAAGTTTGACGATTATTTTCTTCCTAAGAAGAACACTATTCAAGAACGTGCAAGATTTCATGAACGCAAACAAGCCCCGGGAGAAAGTGCTGAATCCTTTGTAAGAACACTGTACGAAATTGCCGAAAAAAATGTTATTTTCGAGACAAAGACGATCAAATTCGCGATCAACTGGTAATCGGAATTTTGGATAAAGAGCTATCGGAAAAGCTCCAGTTACAACACGACCTCACATTGAGTAAAACTATTCAAATGGCGAGACAGTCAGAACTCGTAAAATCGCAAATAAAAGATCAAAGCCAGAGTGAACATTATCCTTCTGCCAAGTATCTTGATGCTGTTAATTCGGGTTACAGGAAGTAAAACCAAATGATAGGCGTTCCTCAGCAAACCCAAATTTCATTATAAAAGTTCTATTAACCAACCACAGTGTACTATGTGTAACCGTCGTCACGGTAATAAAGCTAAATGTCCTGCAAAAGGTCAACGTTGTAGATTGTGTCAGAAATTTGACCACTTTCAAGTTTGTCGTTGCTCAAAACCGAAAAATATTCGTGAAGTTACATGTGAGCAAGCACCACATACAAGTGCCATCGCGTCTGCTAGTCGCGATTCATTCTTCCTCGGTTCTGTTTCGTCAAATGGAAATGACGCGTGGAAAGTAAATCTGAACATTTTTAATGAATCTGTACAGTTCAAAATCGACTCGAGTGCAGACATTACTGTGTTATCGCAATCGACATATAACTCGATTGATCCTCGACCAGTTTTAAACTCCGCTAGTTCAGAATTTTATTGTCCAGGGGCAAGCTTAATTGTCTAGGAACATTTAGTTCTCAAGTGTGTCACAAAGGCCAAAATTTTGATGTTGACTTTTACGTTATTGATGGTCCGCAAATGAATAATCTTCTTGGTCGTGGGGATGCGGAAAAACTTGGTCTTATTAAAAGACTCGATGCTGTGAATGATCAAGACATTTTTGTTTCTTATGGCCTTGTAAATTGTGAACCTGTGAAAATTAGCTTGAAGGACAATGCTCAAACGTATTGTGTGAATACTTCGCGCCGTGTTCCATTTCCTTTATTTGGTAAAGTCAAGGAAGAGCTTCTTCGCATGGAGAGTGCCGGTATCATCGAAAAAGTTACGGAGCCGACCGAGTGGTGCGCGCCTGTGGTGCCTGTACTTAAAAAGTCGGGTCAGGTACGCATATGCGTTGGTCTTAAGTTCGACGGGAGCATTTCATCTTACCGAACCTGGATGACATTTCGCCAAAACTTGTGGGTGCTAAATACTTTTCAAAGCTTGATGCGTCCAGTGGATTTTATCAAATACCCTTGCATCCTGAATGAAACTAACTACTTTCATCACGCCTCTGGGTAGATTTTGCTTCCGTAGGGTCCCTTTCGCAATAACGTCCGCTCCGGAAATATTTCAGCGCCAAATGTCTGAACTGTTATCTGGTCTTTTTGGTACCGAAGCTATAATGGACGATATACTCATTTACGGCAAGACAAAATCCGACCATGATAAACATTTGAATAATGTGATGAATAGAATTGGTGCTTCGGATTTGAAACTCAATCGCGATAAGTGCAGATTTGGGAAAACCGAAATCGAATATTTCGGACACATCATTAGTGCAGCAGGAATACGGCCCAACTCTGATCGAGTTCGTGTGATAAATGAGTTAGTCGAGCCGACTAACATCAGTGAGCTTCGGCGCGTTGTCGGAATGATCAACTACTCAGGTAGATTTGTGCCTAAACTCTCAAGTGTTATTAAGCCAATAACTGACCTACTGAAATCAGATTGTGTTTGGTTGTGGTGACCACAACAACAGAAAGCATTCTTAGAAGTGAAATAGATGATATCGACCACACTTGTGTTAGCATGTTATGACCCTAATAAACCGGTTGTCGTCAGTACTGACTCAAGTAGCTACGGCCTTGGAGCTGCAATTTTTCATTCAGATAAAGACGGTCTAAAGCCGGTAGCTTTCTGCTCAAGAACATTATCTCCTACAGAGATGAAGTATGCACAGGTCGAAAAGGAGTGCCCCGCGGGCGTGTGGGCATGCGAGAAGTTTTCGCGGTATGTAGTTCATCTGGATTCATTCAAATTATTGACTGATCATAAACCTCTTGTGCCATTAATAAACAACCAGGACTTGGACCGTGTACAGTTGAGATGTCAACGTCTTCTCGTGCTTTTACGTCGTTCCACTGCTGTAGTAGAATATGTCGCGGGTAAATATCTTGTTGTATCAGACACTTTATCTCGCAGTCCGTCAGATTCAACAAATGCGGCTGATAAACAATTCACTGATGAAATTGAACAACACGTTGACTCTGTTATTTCATCTAGACCAATGTCTGACTACAAATTTGAAGAAATAAAATGTGCCACAGCAAATGACTCTATATTACAGCAAGTAATAAACTTTACGAAACATGGTTGGCCCAGTCACAATAACTTGATATCACATGAACTTAGTGCCTTTTATCCAGTAAGAAATGAACTTTCGGTTACTGACCAATTGTTACTGTATTTTGACCGTATTGTCATACCAGACTGTCTTCGAAGTGAAATACTTGATGTAATACATGTTGGTCATCAAGGTGTTTCAAAGTGTCGTGAGCGTGCTGCTATATCAGTATGGTGGCCGGAAATGTCATCAAACATTTTGACAAAAGTGGAAACGTGTGAATTTTGTCAGACACATAGACCAACCCAACATAAAGAACCACTCTGGACGACGTCGTCACCGGATATAATGTGGATTTCGCGGTAAAAGACATCTTGTAGTTATGGACTACTACTCCAGGTTTATTGAGATTGCCTATTTAACAGACATGACAAGCCAGCAAGTGATTGGAAAACTTAAGAACATGTACGCTAGATGTGGTATACCAGAATGGTTGGTTTCCGAAAATGGAACTCAGTTCTCGTCAGAAAAGTTTACCCAGTTTGCAAAACAGTACAGCTTTCAACAAGTGTTTTCAAGTCTACATTATCCACAGGCAAATGGGGCCGCTGAGAGTGCGATGAAGATTGCAAAACACATCTTGGCTCAAGACGATATATTTTTGGCTTTGTTGTCGTACCGGTCAACACCAGTAGCTACAACGGGTGTAAGTCCGTGTGAACTTATTATGGGCAGACGTGTGAGAACGACTGTGCCTGCGTTACCTAAAACATTCAAGCCAAAATGGCCCAATCTAAGTAATGTGCGTAAACAAGATGCCAAAACTAAGAAACGTTATCAGTTTTATTTTAACCGTAGACATTCAGCTTCTCCTTTACCTGAGCTGAACACAGGTGATGAAGTGAAAATCAAGTTGGACGATCAAAAGCTTTGGTCAACTCCAGGCATTGTGAAAGATACTGATTATAAAGGAGGATCATATTTAGTAGAAACCCCAAAGGGAACTGTGCGCCGCAATCGTAGACATTTGCAGAAAGTGACCCATAGTGCTGACTTTAATGCTACTGATACTTCAGTCCCTGTAACCGACACACTGAACAATAGTGTACTTTCTGACCAAAGTCCTGAACTGATTAGTTCAACCCCTGCCAATGAGATTACATCTCCCAAAGTGATGACGCGTTATGGCAGAACCGTGAGCAAACCTAATCGTTTTGAAGATTATGCGTTGCAATAATCCAGTGTAATTTTAAAACAGTAATTTGACATGCCGGTTGTCAAGAGTCAGCAATCTCATATCAGATTCATAGTATTTCTGGTTATCACAACCTACATGTGTGTATTTCTTAAATTCTTGTTGATTTGGAAATTAGCCAATTTGGTATATAAGTTTAAGGTTTAAACTTTCTTTTGAAGGAGGGGAGGTGTGATAATAGCCTAATCGTTATCAGAACTGCATGTGAGTTTGTCCTTTTAGTGACCGCTATACAGTGGATCTTTTGGGTATGACCGTCTCCAGGGAGAGCGGTGATCACGTGCTGTTCTGTTATGAAATGTAAAGCTAATCATGAAATAGAATCAATGATTATCCAGGCAGAATCATATGTTATTATCTGGCTCGGCACATGACAATGTACTTCATCAATATATTCATTTATTCTTTAAAAAGCGATCGCCAATTGAGAGGTGTCGTAAAATTGAAAGCTTTCGAGATTTTTTGTTTGTTTATTGATTACTGTTTATTTATAGTAACAAATGCCCCCTCCCCACCCGTATGATTGCTGGCGGTGAGACACTTTTCTATATGTGATCAATTAGCGTTCTTGCAAACCAGTTGTATGGATATCAGCAACCGTGACCAACAGAGAATTTTTTTCCTTGTTTTTCTCTCATTTTAGTTCAGCAATATATAGGCGTTCAATCTCCGTAGTGGAAACACAGAAGGCTGATAATCGATCAGTTTGTGCAGCGATATGATTATAAACTGCAAATATATACTAGCTTATTTCCTGTAAGCTCGGTAGGGAGTTTGACAAATTTTCAGCTGAAAGACTATTGGGTTTTTTGAAGTAAGTTTGGTCCCCAGGTTTCCGCATTTAAATCTGACGTTGCTGTTTTGAGACGTCCTTGTGCCTCGCACAGAGACAATAATGCTTCGTTTGTAGAAGTCGACAGGTTCTTTATGCATTGAATATATGTATAACTAAGGCGTAAAGGGTACGGGTGGGTGTCCACTCATTAAGGTAGTCCTGTATCAAATGAGCTTGTGGTTTCTGTTGGGCTTCCCCCATTAGCTATTCCCTGTTTTCCCAAACACCCATGTCGTTGAAGGTGATTCATGACGTGAAATGATTATATTTTCAAATAAAGTCTGGAAACAGTAGTCCGCAACTCGACGAGAGAGGGAGTGTTCTACATTGTTTCATTACAAAAAAATTTAACTATAAAAAATATTTTGGATATTGGGATCAATTTAACCTTCTGCACAACGATATCGAAATATAAAAATTTTAAACTGCACATTTTCCCATAATGCAACTAGGAATTTAAATAATTCTGTCTTGTTCGACAGAGCTCCTTGAGCTCTGTCAAACAAGACTGATTTGGTTAAATTGCAGGTTGCATTATTGGAAATAACTGCTGCTTGAAATATGAGTAATTTCACATTAGTGTGCAGAAGGTTAATTTCTCTTGTCTTTGTTCAACAGTCAGGCTTAAATTGGAGGCACCACACTAATTCAAAAATCCATGCTAAGAAGACAGATAATCATATCGTGATCGCATCACGCCTAACATCATAATAAAATAATAATAATAACACTTCCGCCATCCGCTGATTCAGTCGCGTTTCTCAGATGAGGAGGCCTTGATTACCCCTGGGCTCTCATTGCCGCCCCCTCTCCATGCCTTATTTTCTTCTCCCAACACTCGGAAACTAACTGTTTGGTGATGCCCCGTACCTCATAGTTCCAAGCTTCCCTGTAAGCATACTAATCCTCTCCTTTGTGTCACCCAATAACCACATATCCTTCATCTTCCCCTCTCAGTCCCCCCTTATATTCCCATTGAATCTTACATGATTAATGTGCAATCGCCTTACATAAGTTTCGCCTTACAGAGGCATCAGCGTAGACCAGCAGGGCTGAAGTACAGATAGGTGGTTGAACGTCTCTCTTTAGGTCGATCAGCCACTTGGAGTAATGTTTGACACGGCGTCACAGAAACTTAGAATCTGACGGAAGGTTGATTGGCCAAACATGGGGAAGCACTGGGTACATTGCGTTCCAATGCGTGAAAATAATGATCAGTACATTTGTTTCAGCTATTTGACGTGTTCGAGATTTTATGAGTGGCAATCTGTACGGCCAATACACAGAACGACACACGCGTGTGAATGGGTTAATCGATATGGCATGAATGCCAGCCCGCAGGCCTCGTGTTTTATCCTTCCGCGATGGCACAAGTGCCATATCGATTAACCCATTCACAACGCGTGTCGTTCTGTGTTTATTACACGCCTTCACGTCTCTAAAAACAATTATTAGAAAGTCGCTCAGCAATTCATTTGACAGCTATCAACACAAAGAACACATTTTATCGCCAACCAAATTTGCGAGGGGAATCCATGTTACTATTTTGTCCCCTCAGTTCCAATGTGTTTTATGTGCGTACTGACATATAGAACACAATGAACTCGGGGGGGGGGGGGGGCGATTTTCAGCTATTGCCAGCGATTCAAACTGTAATTGCGTTGTACGATTTGTAGAAAATTCCAGTGAAACTTGGCTTCTATTTAAAAATAGTCCGTCAACGATTTCCGATCCACACATATGTGCGGAACAGATTTTCATTTTCCGCATGGTTTAGTGCTGCAGTTGATGGTGATTTTATAGAACAGGCGTGTAATAAAATACAAATACGAGTGATACAAACTGTGATTATATGTAACTGGCCTGGCCTTTGGGGCTGGGGGATGGGTAAATTAGAAGAAACAGATCGAATCTGTTGAAAGTGGAATGTACAGGCCAAAGGGACTAACATTGTTTACATTTGCAGTTAATGTATTAAGGTAATGTCTCTTTGTTGACACATCTCCTTCTCTACAGTTCTTTATTTCTTTTTTTAATTCAACGTGTGTTCTTGAAGCATGTCTGTGGAAAAAAGGTGACAATGCCCTTCCCCGCCCCATCCGGTACAACCGCCACTACTAGTGTAGCTATAAAAACGGCACTCTATATTCTTCTTTCTGGTTATTTCAGTAGCTGCAAAATTAACTTTTTCCCCCAGGACTGACATACGCTAAAAAGTGTTTCGATAACTTCCGGGAAAACTTGTGTTTCCCTTGTGTAGCAGTAACCAGTAGCATCCATACTACTCACACTACCGCCTGTAGTTTAGATGTTCCGTAGCTAACACTTCCCAGGGTAACTACACTGTAATAAATTGTTTCCTGTCTTGGTCTTTTTTAGAAGTTAAAAAGCTAATTCTGTCATTAACTCTTTACCCGCTGAGTATTTTAAAAATATTTTTCATCAGATCTAGTCATGGCTACTGTATAGCAGCCATGACTAGATTCGATGAAAAATTCATATAAGTTTAACTAAAGAAATCACTGGTCAATAAATCCATTCAATGTACGGGAGAGAAATTTGGATGAATGTGCCCAAATTATATCCTTTTCAGTGGCAAGATATTTCGTGTCGTTGTCAAGAATATCCGCCAGCAGCATGCAAAGGGTTAATTTACAACCTAAAACTGAATGTTTACTGAAATTACAAACTGATTAATGAAGAATTCAAATGCAATATATGCCGATTAATGGGAATATGAATGTGGGGTGGATGTGTTAAGTTGTATGTGTGTGTGTGTTGTACTTCATGCAACTTAACACACCCATCCAACATTCATACTCCCATAAAGCGACAGATAATTCATTTCAATTCTTATAATTTGATTTAAAGTAGTAGTTGTTTGTACTATTAAGTACATTGTGGTGGTCGGGGTCTCCGCTTCAACATGAATATCAAACAATGAAGTATATAACGGGCTTTGAATCAGTCCCATCGACTTTGTGCAGACGACAGCTTTATAGTTTTAACATAGGCTAATATATTCACAGTCTTGAATGCTCAAGAGGAAAACTGGTACGAACAACCCTCGTGAATCTGTTTTATAATGAACGTTATGCTGATGGCTCAACGCCGATCTACTTCTCAGAGAACAGTTACGAATTTTCTTTTTCTGGTAACCAGTGAATGAAATTCAACGACTTCTTTGCCCATCTGGTTTAATTTCTGTTTTACCCTTTGAACTCGGAGGGCCACATTTCCCACCCAGAAACATGATACGTCATAATTTTACTAAGTAGGGTGGATGCAATTGAATGCGTGGGGTAAACCGATCAATATTTTCAACGTGCAGCCTCAAGGCTACACGTTGAAAATATTAATTGGTCTACCCTCAAATTACAAATATGGACTCATCCAACGTCTACCATTGAACTGACACTGGAGGTACCACCAGTGTTCAAATGGTTAATTGCACCATTAGACGCTCCCACGAGGAATCAGACATCATTTAAGAAAATTAAATTATGTGTAGGTATCGATTCGTTATACTTTATATTGTCCATCCAATGTTGAATACGACAGACAAACCAGAAAAACTTATGAAGGACGTCATTTATTGTGGGTTTTTCAAAAATGGTCTGGATCCTGTTTCGTTTTTTTTTTTTTACAAAATTGTAGGAACGTATTAAATTTGTACATTTTGGTTTCCTATGAAAAAAGTAGTTGGGGGCACCGATGAGCTTTTTCTAGTCTCTGTGTGAGACCTTGTTCTCATGCCTATGCATACATCGATGCAGTCACAGAGACTACCCGAACCCTTCTTGCGTTCATTCCACCAGAGACTTCAAACTTGACCCTATCCTCGTGCATACTCTGATAGGTCGTGTATACTTGCCCAAAATATACTAAAGCATGAATAACGCGACTAAATTGATTAATTTTCATATACGAAAAGGGCATCGTGCACTGGAAGTCTGACCTAAACCTAACAATGGTAGTTCAAAAAGTTCATACACTTAGGTTTTTGTGAACGTATTTGTGTGGAATGTTTATTATTTGAAGAAAAGTACTTGTTTGTATATTTGCCTGTTTGTGTCAGTGAGGTCCGTTGTTAGTTTAAAGGATAATCCAGATTAGTAAAGACGTCTGGATCAACAAGACTTTTCACAAACTTTCTGCTGTAAACACGTTATTTAGAACAATAAGCAACATCGTAAATTTCTATATAATCTGGGGTGGCCGAGATTCGTAGTTTTAGCTGTGTGTTCTTTTTTCCTGCAAATGAATGTCACGTGGTCGGGGACACCTTGACCCTTTACCTACCGTAACGACAAACGGGTCCTGTACAGTACAGTCGCCGTGGACTGGTAGTAATCCACCCGTGGGCAGTGATGGCAACACATGCGTTTACCAGGAAATAAAAATTATCATCACCAAAATTTACAACCCGGTGCTTCATTATTTAAATTTTTGATGATTATTCCTTTAATTGGTGTTTGGAATCTAATATTATTACGTCCGTGGAAATATTGCCCGCCCGTGAGTAACCAGTCTATACCAACGAGGGGTTATAAACAATGTTTTAGAGGCCAAATATGAAACTTTTTGATTATTCGAGAATTTCTTTCCAAGTGTCGTCTGCTATAATTGGGCTAGTTAAGGGCTTAACGAGGTTCAGGGATGATCTAGTATGAACTAAATGTATTCCACTCATCTAATCCTTAAATTTTATTATTTTAAATATTTTTTCAAATTTTTCCAAAAAAGTCAACAAAACCATATCATGTGACCCTTTGTTGGAACGAGCTCGACAAGCTCGTTCCAACGAGGGGTCACATGATATGATTTTGTTGAATTTTTTTGAAAAATAATATTTTTTCAACCACTGAATTTGCATATTACGTGGGCGGATGTGGCCGATTCGTTGGGTAAAGGGCTAAAGTAACTCTTTACCTAAAGTAACAGACAAAAACCGACCAGCGCTATTCACAAACATGAGTCACCATTCAAATTTTATTATTTTTGGTCTCAAAAATAGCTTATGACCCTCATTGGTACAAGCTCATGAGATCGTTCCAATGAGGGGCACATAATCTAAAATCGTGAAAATTCAAGTCAAAAAAGGTAATTTTCTTTCTATTTGGGTTGTAACGACACTTTCGATAGCCAGGGTCACCTTGTGTTGGACAGTTTTACGGGTGGAAGAAGCCGGAGAGAACCACCGAGAAGCGACAAGCAACTGTTAAGCTCCTTATCGACTAATTCTACACAAGCAGAGTTAGTGTTGGTTGAAGACAAGTGCACAATCGACAAGCGGTGCGCCTTAGTACACGGCGCCAACGTGCCCCAAGGACACAATGCAGTTACCCCTGACGGGGATCGAACCATGGACCTCTCGGTTTGAGAAGTCCAATGCCGTATCAACTGAACCACCGCGCTCCCAATAAAGGGCAATAACTCCACAATGAAATGTTGGCTCAAAGTCAAATTTGAACATGATCTGCAATTTCCCAGGGTAAATCCATATACCAGATATTGATTGGCAATATCAAATTTGGCAAAAGTTATCACCCGAAATCCTAAAATCCTGGAAATTTAAGAAAAAAGGGTAATAACTGCACAGAAAAATATCACGCAAATGTCAAAAGCAAACTGGATTAGCATTTTACTCGAGTGATGTTGTATACAAAAAATGGATCGGCTATGTCGAGAATAGCTGGAGTTATTATCCGAAACCTGAAATGATGGAAATTCTTAGAAAATAAAGGGTAATAACACTTCTATAGAATAGACGAGAGTTTATCGAACAAACGACAAAATCGATCTTTATCTACCTTTTAGTCGAGTATGTTTCCAAGCCAAAAGAGGATTGTCTGTGTCGAGTACCGTGACAGCTGGACTTCTTATCTGGAAACCTTAAATCATGATCTAAAGCATGGAAATTCTGAGAAATAAAGGTCAATAACTCCACAATACAATGTCACACAAACGTCGAAATCGAACTTGATTTGCTTTTAACTTGAGTGGGGTTGTATGCAAAAAAATTGGACTGGCTACTTCGAATACAGCTGATGTCATCATCCAAAAACCTAAAATTGTGGAAATTCTAAGAAAATAAAGCGCAATAACTCAACAATAGAATGTCACCCAAGCGTCAAAATCGAACCAGATCTGCCTTTTATCACATGTCAAAACTCGATTGTCCATGTCGAGTATCGGTGGAGTTATCATCCGGAAACCATAAATCATGGAAATCCATGACAATAGAGGGTAAAATTTTCCAACAAAATGCCAGAATGACGTCAAATTCGAACTTGATTTGCATTCTCTGAGGATAAGGTCACTTACCAAATATGGATTGGATGTAACAATTATACCACACGTTATCGAATAGAAACAAAAAACATGAACAGGCGGACGGACGGGCGTGACCGACAAATGGAAGCTCGGTCCGACAGAAGGATGGACGGACAACACATTTTATAATACGCGTAGGAAAGCGCAGAGGCTATAGTTGTATGCATGGCGTACAGTGTTATCCACGATAACACATGGACATCCACTACTTACGGACGTGACAATCGTTACTTATTCCCATTCCGTAATTCGACATTCGTTATTAATCGATTTTATCGGTTGATAATGAATGTCGAATAAGGAACTGGAAACAAGTAACAGTTGTCCCCCCCCCCCCCCCAATAGTTACGGTAACGGTAGTAATGTCCATGTGTTATTACCGATACCAACCAGCGTGTCTCGGAGTCCAAAAATTCCCGGTGTCACGCACCGGAGGCGCCCCCCCCCCCCCCCACACACACACACACTAGATCCACCCATGAGTTAATTTTCATAGTGAAATGTAGTTGAAATTTGAAATCAGTCAAAGTTAAACGACAGCAGAATTTCCTTTATGAGTGTGATGTCAGTGGGGAACACATTTGAACTTTTATCCCTTTACCCAACGCAGACGATATCAAAATTTATTTTTTTAAAGCTCGTTCCAACGAGAGGTCACATGATATGGTTTTGTTGAAATATTTTGAAAAATAATATTTTTTCAACTACTGAATTTGCATATTACGTGGGCGGTTGCGGCCGATTCGTTGGGTAAAGGGTTAATGTTAGCCAAGCTTTGTCTGCAGATCCACGTGAATTTAGCGTTGGGAAGGGAGGCAACACTGTTTGGAGTTTGACGAGCGCGGGCTCGAGCAAATCAATGAAAACAGGGTTTTCAGCAATGAATGTAAAAAATTTCGCGCACCTTCCCTCCCTTCAGAGGGGAATATTCCCTTTCGGGTTTTCGTCAACAACATACCGTCGACCATTACTGCAATGATAAGCCCCCGTTCCCCAACTTCTAAATTTCGAAAAACATCACTGTGCCAGTTGCAATGCTCAAGTAGTCCTTTGGTGCCTTTTTTGCATTCAAGGGACGAAATATGCCTGTATGTATGGTATGCTGGAGAGGAAAGTAGAACTATAATTTTGAAAAGTTTATTGTCAGATATGATAGTGTCTTCGCCGACTAGAATGCACTAGAGATACAACCGTCATCTTTACAAGATTTTCCACACTGAACTTTTACTGCGCCCGGTACTTTAATTTAATTTTATCTCCGCCCCAAATAGGCACATCCCCGCCCCGCCCACCCCGACACTTATATTCCGCCCCATACTTCTATTCGAAACTGGAGCGTAATGGTTCCGTCGCCTTGTAGCTGAAAAGTACCCCTCACCCGATATGACATATATCTATGCCTTCTGAGCTTACCGAGAAGCCGCTAGGTCAATGTTTGTTGGGAGTGAGTAAACTTTACTTTATTAATACTTTACCTAACACGGAAAGCAGACGACACTTGCAAACAAAATTCTCGAATAACTAAATAGTTTCATTTTTTGTCTCAAAAACATAGCTTATGACCACTCACTGGAACGAGCTCATTGAGCTCGTTCCAATGAGGGGTTATAAGCTTTGTTTTTGAGACAAAATATTTTAAAAAAATTAAAATTTAATGGTGACTTTTGTAAAGAGCGCTGGCCGGTTTTAGTCGTTACGTTGTTAAAGGGTTAGTTCGGGTTACTATAGATTTTTGTATCAACCTTGTGCACATTCAGTATCAAAAATGTGAAATTGCCTCCCTTCGCGATCAAGCCAAGACCTCCACATCGAAAGACAAGCGCCACCTGTCTATTGTTTTGGTTTGTTTCAAATAACATAATAATTACAAGTAATACATTTTGTCAAAATAACATTGTTTTGGTGTAGCCTAGCTGCTATCGAGTTTTCGACACGGAAGCGATTTTGAACATTGCTTTGTTGGGTGGATCGATGGTTATCTCTCCACGGAAACTCAGGAACGTGTCTGGAATGTACCGACGCTTTATCTTAGGTAACGGTCAACGCAATGCACAAAAATCTTAATTATTTTTTTTCAATTTTTGCCTCAAAACATACCTTATGACCCCTCATTACAACGAGATCGTTGTAATGAAGTGTCTTAAGCTATGTTTTTGAGATAAAAGTTATTGTTTTCAAAATTTTGGTTGTACGTTTCGTCTTCTATTCGTGTCGGGTAAATTCAAAAAAATCTATTATTTTTTTCATTTTAGCCTCAAAACATACCCCTTATTGAGTTTGTTGCAGTGAAGTGCCATGACCTATTTCTAAGGTAAAGAGTGAGTTTTTTCAATATTTTGTGGCAAGTTTCGTCTTCAATTCGAGTCGGGTAAATTCGCAAAAATCTTTATTATCTGTTTCAATGTTTACCTCAAAACATACACCCCTTTGAACCTGTTGCAATGGGGGTCCCAACCTATGTTTTTGTTTTTGAGGTAAAACGTGATTTTTTTTAAAAAAATTGTGGCAAGTTTCGTCTTCTGTTTTTGTTGGGTAAATTCACAAAAATCTCTATTATTTTTTGGAAAAAAAACTCGACCAAAAGTTTGCTGAAGTCGGTGGCGGGTGAGCGGGGCGGGCGGGTAGGTTGGCGGGCGGGCGAGCGAGCGAGCGGGTTGGCGGGCGGTCGGGCGGTTGGACGGATGGGCAGGCAAGTGGGCGGGCGGTGGTCACCTTTCTCGTTTGCGCATAACTTCAACAAATATCAATGGATTTGGTCAATATTTGGTATGTGAGACTTTCTTGACAACATATTGCATAAATTTGAAAACCAGTGCTGTTTGACCATACGGTGCGGAGTTATGGCCCTTAATTAGTTAATTTTGGCCCGTTTTCAGGTCGTTAGTGCGATAACTTGAACAAATATTAATGGATTTGGTCAATATTTGGTATGTGACACTTTCGTAACAATGTATTGAATGAGTTCGAAAACTGGTACGATTCGGCCATGCTGAAGAGAGTCACGGTCCTTAATTAGTTAATTTCTAATTTCGGTCTGTTTTCGGTTCATTAACACGATAACTTGAACAAATATCAATGGATTTGATTTTCTTATAATGACAAACTTTACGGTGCGAAAAAACTCGACCCGCCTCGGCGATGTGTAATCCTTGTTTTCAATTTTTATCTCAAAACATACCTTACGACCCCCCTCCCCCACCCCCACCCACCCCCATAACAACGAACTCGTCGTGCTCGTTACAGTGAGAAGGTCATAAGGTACGTTTGAGGGGACAGAAATGATGTCAAAATAATAACATTTGAACGGTGATTGTTGTGAATAGCACTATAATATTGTTATGTAGGGTAAAGGGTTAACAGAAAATCAGTCAAATAATTTCTAAAAATAATGTTAACCCTTTACCTAACATGTAAAGCAGACGACACTTGAAAAAACAATTCTTGAATAACTATTATTTTCATTTTTTGTCTCAAAAACATAGATTATGACCCCTCATTGGAACGAGCTCGACGAGCTCGTTCCAATGAGGGGTCATAACCTATGTTTTAGAGACAAAAAATGAAAAAATAATGAAAATTAATTGGCGATTTTTGAGAATAGCGCCCGTCGGTTTTGGCCGTTACGTTAGGTAAAGGGTTAAGCGTTACGTTAGGTAAAGGGTTAAGCGTAGAAAGACAAATAAGTTAAAATAAAGTTGGCATGTAGCGTGAGTCCCTCGTCGTTAACGATATCCTCCTCGTACCTTTTACAGGTGAGAATGAAAGTTTTATCTCTTTGATGTGCTATTTTGTTTTATGGAATTTTATGAGTAAGCATGGGGCGCGGTGGCTCAGTTGGTAGAGGTGCAGGCTGCAAGCCGAGAGGTCCTCAGTTCGAATCCCACCTGCGGCAACCGCGTTGTGTCCTTGGGCAAGACACTTCATCCCCAATGCCCACGTGGGGCACGGTGGCGTTGTGTACTAAGGCGTACTGCACGTCGATGGTGCACCTGTCTTCAACCAATGCTAACCCTGCTTGTGTGGAGTCAGTATGTTGGGGAGCTGACAGTTGCTCGCCGTTGCTCGGTGGTTCTCTCCGGGTACTCCGGCTTCCTCCACCCATAAAACTGTCGCGGTCATGATTAGCCATTGTGCAGAAATATGTGACCTTAAACACCAATAAAAAAAACAATAAATGAGTAAGCATATTATAAGAACAAGATCAAGTTTCTCTTGTGAAATCCAGTCTATTTCTCAGCTTGCTGTAGTTTGTTAATTTCAGGTTCAGGTCACTTTCGGCATCTTTGTCAACAATAAAGTTACAATATGAAGTTTAGCATTTTGTTTATGATCATGTTATCCCTTTACCTAACATGAAAAGCAGACGACACTTGCAAAAAAAATTCTTGAATAACTAATTTTTTTCAATTTTTGTCTCAAAAACATAGGTTATGACCCCTCGTTGGAACGAGCTCGTCGAGCTCGTTCCAACGAGGGGTCATAACCTATGTTTTTGAGACAAAAAATGAAAATATATTGAAAATTAATTGGCGATTTTTGAGAATAGCGCTGGCCGGTTTTGGCCGTTACGTTGGGTAAAGGGTTAAACCCACTTTGAAAAAGTTGCTCTCCTGGCATTGACGATTCCTAAAACACCAGTAAAATAGAACCTCCTTACCAAAGTGCATAAGCACTTCTTTACTTTCTTAGGCTACCATAGGGAATTAGCCTGTAATGTGAATTTACTGCATTACTATAAGTCTAGTGGAAAAAGAACATTAGTATAAATTAAAATAGGTTTTGTATAGAATGAAGTCAATTTAATATGATATGCGTGCAGTCAGGGACGTGGCGAGCGGGATGGGGGGGGGGGGGGGGGTGGGAGTGTGTCACCGCCAATCCTGGCAAAAAATTCCAATAGTTGGAAATTCGGAGGGCAAGTCATGAGTAGTTGGAAATTCCATCTATCTGGATTTTAGAACTTCTTTGGTGATGTTGATGTCTCCTTTACTTTCCAAAATTCCAACTCGGTTTCAAATCGACAAAAATTCCAACTGTTACTATTTACAACTACAGTGTACGCAATATCAGGCTTCATAAGTATGCATGGTGTCATTCGGTACGAGATTTCAACAGTACGTCTCTTATCGCAATAAAAAAAAATCCTCGAAATGCACTTCAAGAAAATCACATCATGTAAAATCGTTATCCTGAGCTAATTCCATCATTCACAGTTACAAAATGATGAAACATCGAAAACTGACCATTCCTGCATGAGAACTGCTTTAATGTTAAGAGAGTGTGAATTGCTCGAAGTTCTGAGCTTGAGCATTTGTTTAGCACATATTCAATTCCCAGAATAATACACATTAATAATAACCTGATAATTCTATCATAAATGTGTTGGCATTTCAGTTACAAGAAACAAATTTATGTCCCCTTTCATGGCTTCATTTTCAAAATTTTCTCGGTATTGAATTTCCAACTATGGGGAGGCACCGGGAGGGGGTTTCCCACTCCGGGTCCCTCCCCTAGTTGGAAATTCACTACCCTACCCCCCCCCCCCCCCCCATCGGAAACCTCTACCCACGTCCCTGCCTGCAGTGGCCAGCCCCTTCCCACCCCAAGTTTGGAAATTGGGCAAGCAATTCATTTGTCCCTTCCAAAGAATTCCAGGTATTTGTTTCTTTTCTTCAATGGAGGAGATCGCCTTCTACAATACTTTTACGTACCCCCTCCTCACGTGACCTCTGTTTCCAAAACAAATCACACCTGGAACATCAACAGCACTTAAAGTCTTGTCACAAAATGGCTGACGTGAATTCGAGTAACTCGACAAAAAGTTAAATAAATCCATACCTACTCAAAAACATGGGGATTTTTTATTATATGCGTTGCAATGTTTTAACTGCAATTTAACCCTTTACCCAACGTAACGGCCAAAACCGGCCAGCGCTATTCTCAAAAATCGCCAATTAATTTTCACTATTTTTTTCATTTTTTGTCTCAAAGACATAGGTTATGACCCCTCGTTGGAACGAGCTCGTCGAGCTCGTTCCAACGAGGGGTCATAACCTATGTTTTTGAGACAAAAAATGAAAAAAATTAGTTATTCAAGAATTTTTTTTGCAAGTGTCGTCTGCTTTTCACGTTAGGTAAAGGGTTAAAAAACCTAAACGCTAAAAACACGCACTGGTAGCGATCTGGATATCATTGCGTATCACTGCCGGTGAGCTATCCTTTTCATTATACAGTTCGGCCGCCGCGGACTGGTCACTTTCCACGGGTGGGCAGTATTTCCATGAACGCAAAATTATTAGATTGAAAACACTAATTTTAGGAATAATCATCAAAAATTTAATTAACGAAGCACCTGATACAACCCGGTGCTTCATTAATTAAAATTCTGCTGCTGCTGTTTTTTTGTATTACCTGGTAAACGCTTGCGTGGACATAACTGCCTACGCGTGGATTAAGACCAGCCCACGGCGGCTGTACTGTATCTATCGCGACAACAGATATTGAAACGCATCTGTTAGACATTTGACGTTATCTTATCGTGTAGCATAAAATCAGTTTGTTTGATTTAAAAAGTTGAATGTGAATTATTATCTCGAGAGATGGTCCAGTTTTTGCTAACCACCACGAATATTCATAAATTACAAGCAAAGATGCACATATACTCGCATGAAAGGCTGAAGTATGAATTCAGCAAAGCCACGGAGTGTAGAAAACAGAAGCGGCAATGAGGTGGAGGCACCTCGAGCGATAACTCTTGGGGGTGGGCGGCAAAACATGTCAGTAAATTCTTGAATTTCGATGTATGTATGAAACCAGCCACCAAAAAATACTTAGCACTGCTTGTGGATGGGGCGCCACCTATAAAGGTTGGCCCCGAGCGCCAATTTATGCTTGTCCGCCGTTGGCAGGAAATGGCCTCACCTTCCGGGATTTCAAAATATTTCATGTTGCATACCCCTCTCTGCCACCACCTGCAGCACACAACTGCCCTTAGAGTAGCCTCAGAATGCACGTGGGTGCAAGAATATTCTAAAGGAGCACTGCCACGACCCTAGCAGAAAAAGAAACAGCAGAAATATCCTCAAGGTACAGGAATCACTCCCCGGAATTTCAGAACCTCCCGGGGAAACATGCGATCCATGCTTTTCCTGCATCCTGCATAAAACTACCAAATAGCTCCATATTCAAGAAAATAGACTTTGGAATTGTAAAGTTTTTCCGATGCAATATGAGATCCCATCAACCCAAGCAACCTTTCGACCCTACCTGTGTGCTCAGGAACTGTCATCATTGACAACTGATTTTACCCCATCCTCCTAATTTTGTGACATCCCCTGCAATAGGTGACCAATTTTCCACTCACATGACTATGCCTATTCAAGACATCAATCAGGATAGATCGGGTAGCCCCCTAAACTAACACTAATAGGGATGATACCGCGAATACCTTCTCCTTTCGGGACATTTTCATATAGATTGGGGACTCAGATGTCGATTTACTCCTGTGTGTTATCATACACTTTCTTGGGAGCGCCGTGGCTCAGTGATACGGCATTGGACTTCAAAACGAAAGGTCCACGGTTCGATCCTCGCCAGTTGTGTCCTTGGGCAAGACACTTTAGCTCGATTGCCCACTTGGGGCCACGGTTGTGCTGTGTTCTGCACGTCGATGGTTCACTTGTCTTCAACCAATGCTAACCCTGCTTGTGCGGAGTAAGCACGCTGGGGAGAGTAGCATTTGCTCTCCGTTGCTCGATGGTTCTCTCCGGGTACTCCGGCTTCCTCCACTCGTAAAACTGACCGACACGAGGTGATCCTGCCTGTCAAAAGTGTTGTTAAACCACAATAAATAAATAAATGCACGTTCTTATGAAACTAGATTTAATACTTGGACTTAACCCTTTACCTAATGAATCGGCTGCATCCGCCCCTAATATGCAAATTCAGCACTTGAATTTTTTTTCATTTTCAGACAATTACAGCAAAACTATATCATTTGACCCTTCATTGGAACGAGCTCGTCGAGCTCGTTCCAATGAGGGGTCAAGTGGTATGGTTTTGTTAAAATATTTTGAAAAAATAATATTGAAAATCATAAATTTTGATATCTTCTGCCTTGGGTAAAGGGTTAAAGCCACACATACAACAATCGGTCATGCCAATGGAGATCTGTAGTACCCAATCCAGGTTGTTGGAGTCCCCAGCATGACCTGGGTGGAGTATCGGTATGATACGTGTTAATTTGAAAAGAATTTTTCGTCAAGACTATACTACATGTATAGGCCTACACTTTATTTAACAACAAATAAAATTTCTTCAGTTTCTGAACTATAATAACAACTGACTTATATTCCATCTAAATCATCAAGGCTTGCCTTCGATGAATGATGCCTTGATGATGTAGTTGAAATGGTTGATCTGTTGGGACTTGGGTCATCTCAGTGGGGACACATAAAAAAAACGTTTACAGCCCCGCCCTAATCAATCATCTTCGTGACGCCTCTGGTTGTGGCGTTAGGTAACGGGTTAAATATGATCGTGCAGACGATATATCCATAGAAACTGAAGTGTGTGTACAGGGTGGACTGTAAATTTAACATAAAAGAGGGATAGATGTTTTTAGTTTCGGCTCATCTGCTCACCACTTCTCGACTATTTTACGGAAGAGTGTGATGTCGGTGATTTTCAATACATTTGTTTCACCCCTTCACCGACGGTTTCTTTGTTTTTATTTTGTTCTGTTTTCTTTTCTTTGTTCGTTTGGGTTTTTTTCTTGGGTTTTTTTCTTGTTTTTTGGGGGTGGGGTGGGGTTGGAGGAGGGTGGGGGAGTTGTTCTGTTTTTTTTAGAATATATTGATTGATCCTTTTCTTGCATCAATGTTTTAGAAAGTTTTACACAAATGAATTGGGGAGCATGATTGCTCAGTGGTCGTCAGAGCACTACACTTCAAAACGAAAGATACACCGTTTAATCTGACCAGCAGTAATTGCGATGTGTCCTTTGGCAAGGCACTTCATTCCGAACGCCCACATGGGGGCATGGCGTCGCTGTATACTAAGACGTACTGCACATCGATAGTGCACTTGCCTTAACGTTGGGGTGTCATACATTTGCTCGCCGCTTCTTGTTGGTTCTCTCAGGGTACTCCGGCTTCATCGATCCGTTAAATTGTCCAACACGAGGTCAACCTCGCCGTCGAAAGTGTCGTTAAACCTCAATAAATAAATCAATACACAAATGAATTGGCAGGTCGGGTTGCAAGTTCAAAATGCTGACTGATGTCCACCCCACAAGATTTCCTTGAAAGCGTTAACCCTTTACCAACACGAAAGGCAGACGACATTTGCAAATAAAATTCTTGAATAATTTTTTTTAGCAGTTTTTGCGTCAAAACATAGCTTATGACCCTTCATTGGAACGAGCTCGTTGAGCTCGTTCCAATGAGGGGTCATAAGCCATGTTTTTGAGACAAAAAGTGAAAAAAATGATGAAAATTGGATGGTGATTTTTGTGAATAGTGCTGGCTGGTTTTGCCGTTAGGTTGGGTAAAGGGTTAAACAACTCGTTCAAAGAATCTATTCCATAGTTTGCAACTGTTTGTGTGGGTGTCTGTTCCACAGTCCACAGAGTATCACTATAGTTTACACAATTCTTTCAAAAAATCTATTCTATAATTTGCGATTATTTGTCCGGTTGTTTATTCACTTTCTCCTACACTTTGGATTGAATCACAACCAATCTTGGCGGGTCTGTGTACTCACCCGAGTCTGCCCCGGGGTGTCACTGGGAGTAAGGTTTTACTTTACGTGAGGACCAAAGCGGTGAATGAGGTGAAAACCGAAAGGGTTTATTATTTATTTATTTATTTATTGGTGTTTAAGGTCACATACTTATGTACAATGGCTAATCGTGACCGTGACAGTTTTACGGGTGGAGGAAGCCGGAGTACCCGGAGTGAACCACATAGCATCGACGAGCATCTGTCAGCTCCTCAACATTCTAACTCTGTTCAAGTTCCGCTCAAGGAGGGTTACAGCGGTTGAAGATATGTGCACCTTCGACGTGCAGTACGCCCTATTACACGGCGTCGTCGTGCCCCCATTGAGGCAACCAGGATAAAGTGCCTTGCCCAAGGACACAACGCGGGTCGTCCCGGACAGGGATCGAACTCGGGACCTCTAGCATAGAAATCCAACAGTCTACTACTGAGCCACCGCGCTCCGAACTCAAAGGGGTAAAAATGCGCAATGTGCTTCGAGAAATTGTTTGATTATCTCCCTTGACTTGCAGTGGACATCTGTTTCATCTTTGGGCGGCTGGGCCAGCCGGGGTGAGGGGGCGGAAAAAATCTCCAGGAACATATGATGACTTTTAACTTTCGACATATTAGACCATCCACCCACCCCTTTCACCCCCCCCCCCCCCCCCCCCACACACACACACACCTTCCATTTTCAACACTTTTTTTAAGACAGTTTCTGACACCCACCCGCTTTGGTGGCTATTCACAGTCCTACTCGGTATTCACTATACAGTTTATCCCTTTACCCAACGTAACGGCTAAAACCGGCCAGCGCTATTCTAAAAAATCGCCAATTAATTTTCATTATTTTTTTTTATTTTTTGTCTCAAAAACATAGGTTATGACCCCTCATTGGGACGAGCTCGACGACCTTGTTCAAACGAGGGGTCATAACCTATGTTTTTGAGACAAAAAAATGAAAAAAATTAGTTATTCAAGAATTTTGTTTGCAAGTGACGTCTGTTTTTCATGTTAGGCAAAGGGTTAAAAATGTTGACAGGGGTGGTCTCCATACCTACATCTTTTTCTCCAGAATTATTTGTCCAGAGTCTTCACAGAAAGTAGATGAGCATGTTGTATTGAAAAACGTCTGCAAAATATGGTGAGTTTTCTGCAAGTTTGTGGTATATATACTCATATCCTCTCAGTGTTGAGGATTTACAGTTTGGATCATGGGGCAAGTTCAATCATATGATGACAGTTGATCAGATGTTGAAAAAAAACGATTCTATTTTCACAAAACCTAACAGAGAGTTGTCTGCTTGTATCTACGTTAAACAAACATAAACTATGAGATACCATAATAGACCACCAGTGTATTAATCTGGTGTACATGTTCAACTGCTTAAACAATTAGAGCATGTGATTATAAAAAAGCATTAATACTTCTATTTTCTGGTATTCTGGGGTTGAATGATTTCTATTTTATTTGGTGTATTTCAAACTGGTTGAAAAAAGTGACTAATAACTCATTGAATGATTGTTGCAAATCAATAAAATGACAAAATCCACTGTTATATGGATGTACCTGTTCAAAGAAGCACATAAAGTCATTAACCCTTTACCCAACGAATCGACAACATCGGCCGGCGTAATATGCAAATTCAGCAGATGAAAAAATATTATTTTTCAAAACATTTCAACGAGCTCGTTCCAAAGTGGGGTCACGTGATATGGTGTTGAAATTTTTTGAAAAATTTTTAAAAAATGATATTTAATATAATAAATTTTGATATCGTCTGCGTTCAAGGGTTAAAAGAATGAAAGAAAAAAAATTAGACCACCGATAAAAATTATTTCTGGCCACTCCGACCACCTATCATACGTTCCTGGAAAAAATGTACTGACCCCCCCCCCCCCCACCCACCCACCCACCCCACGCCCCGTCCAGCGCCATCCTCACTCCCCGCCCAGCGGATTAACTAGTAATTTTGAAAGAAGATTTGTTATCTTTTTTCATTCTTTAACACAGAGTAAATATGTAAAAATACCTTTGACGGAGTGTCGAAAGGAAAAACTGTAAGAAAGGGGAAAATGTATAACAGACACAGACACATGAGCGACATGTTCAGTTTTTTTTTTTATCTGTGATGAAAAAAAGAATATTCTGGAATACTGACTGTCAGGTTTTTAGCAATTGAGTCGAAGACGCAATAAGCGTTGATGGACTTTCTACGATGTGCTTTGACCGTTCCTTGTTTACGACGCCACAAAGAGTTAGCAACGTGTGAGAAGGCAACTGTACCGTTCGAGCGCAGTACACCTAAGTACAAAGCTCCACCCTTCTCCCACGTACGACGCCATTAAAGAAAGTATCACTAACTTTTCATTGGTTATTTTTGTTGTGTGTGTGTGTCAAATGCATGGCATTAAGAAGTGGATTACAGAAGCACTTTAATCCATGCGCCGTTTCCAGGCTGTTCTCTGTGATCTGTTGATTATCTTTTGCGGATCGCGAAGTTTTAGAGATAACTTTGAAAAAGAGCTTGAAAATGCGAATCCTGTCAGCTGACAACACTAATAAGATTATTTTATCTCACCGCTGATGATGTAATAACTATAGATAATAACAACCATCAAGATGAACACAATAGTCAGCAGATTTTCTGATTGTTATGCAACCAAACTTCATTAACCCTTTCTAACGGGGTGCCAAACTTTTTTGCGTGAAGATAAAATTGGTGGTGGACGAGCAGACGATACAAAGTGCAATAAATCTGAAACGAGGCTCGGTAATAATTTAATCCAACAGCTCGATTGAGCTGTTGGATTAAATTATTACTGAACCTCCCAACAACCCAGGGTGGTTTCGCCCATATCTCCGTTCACAATGTTGATTGAAATGGTACTTCACAGGATGACGGTGCTGAAAGGTTAACAAAGGCAAACAACAAATCCTGTTAAAATTCGGTGATTTACTTTTAAATCTTCACAAAAGTAAAGGAGGATAACTTGAAAACATATTTCTTTAATAAATAATTCCGATGTTGCTAAGGCCCAACACACACGATATTAAAATTTGTTATTGTAATTCTTTATTTTTAGATCTTTCAAAAATTATCAACAAAACCATATCATATAACCCCTCTTTGGAGAGAACTCGTTCCAGTGAGGGATCAGGTGATAGATATGGTTTTGTTGAAATTATTATTATTTTTTTTGGGGGGGGGGGGGGGTGGGGGAGGGGGTGGTTGTGGTTTTTTCAACTGCTGAATTTGTAAATTTCGCTGACGGATGCTGCCAATTTGCTAGGTAAATGTTTAAATTGCAGAATTGCATTTGTACACCTGTATAAACTGAAAATTCCTCAACTGGGGCTGTTGGTAGGCACAAATTTCAGCTACAAATCAATATTGGGGGGGGGGGGGGGAGATTTTCACTACTTTTCAGTCTAAAAACTCCAAATTGTTGTGAAATTCTAGACATGTTTGGGAAAATGCCACTAGTTCCTGTCTAAAATTTCCAACTTTTTCCAGTTATCACCCTTACATTAGGTAAATGGTTAACAGTTTTAGTGCTCAGGCTTTACTGGAAGTATAAGATGCAAACAGAATCATCTCAGCGTTAAGACTGATTCACACCAAGCGGTCACTGAACGATTTCTCGCCTTAGCTTGCAATTTCTGCACGGGGTGATGGCATTAATTTCAGCCATGCTGTAGAATTAACACAAACGTAGTTTAACGCAAACTCAGTAACACAGAGACCGACGTGTAGAGTGTTTGTTTATTGGGTTTAACATTATTTGTAACAGCCAGGGTAACATCGTGTAGGGTAGTTTTACGGGTGAAGGAGGCCGGAGTACCCGAAGAGAACAAGCGAGCAACGGCGAGCAACTGCCAGAATCTCCAAGTTACTAACCCTGTACAAGTGGAGTTTGCAGAGGTTGAAGGCAAGTGTGTCATCGACGTGCAGTATACGCATTAATACACAGCGTCATTGAGCCCCCACGTGCACAATCAGGATTAACCCTTTACCCAACGTAACGGCCAAAACCGGCCAGCGCTATTCTCAAAAATCGCCAATTAATTTTCATTATTTTTTTCATTTTTTGTCTCAAAAACATAGGTTATGACCCCTCGTTGGAACGAGCTCGTCGAGCTCGTTCCAACGAGGGGTCATAACCTATGTTTTTGAGACAAAAAATGAAAAAAATTAGTTATTCAAGAATTATTTTTGCAAGTGTCGTCTGCTTTTCATGTTAGGTAAAGGGTTAAGTATCGTAACCAAGAACACAGTGCAGATGGCGTGGATCTGGATCGAACCGTCGATCTTTCGGTTTAGCCCATTTACTGCCACGCCCTCTTTAGCCATATATGGATGAACTCTATGCACGCCTATACGTGAGGAAGTTTAATAAGATTTATGACATACTTGAAACTCTATCATTTGATTAATTGTTGGAAAGGTCTCTCTGAGCCCTTTCCAAGAATTAATCACCTAGTATTTTGATCTGCGCATACCAGAACGTATACACACTAAAAACTAAAGTGCTAAAACGGACACTTTCAAGGTGTTAAACCCATTCTAACTCTTGGGGTTTGATTTTAACACTCAAAGTGCAATGCTTTAAGCACTTAGACATTACAATCGTCAGACATCTGAAACTTGAATGGATGGCACTTCCCATGTGTCTAGCATTGGTGGTTCTTCCAGAATCGTCCATAATTTGATTTGCGCTTGGTGGGTACATACTTAAAAGGACACAACGCAGATGACGCGGATCAGGCTCGAACTCTCGAGCCTGATCCGCGTCATCTGCGTTGTTTCCTTTTAAGTGTCGTGACATTACACTTGTCAAGTGGTATTATTGTAACACCTGTCAAGTTCTGGGATATCTACACTTGAACAAAGTGCTAGTTCAGCACTTAGTAAGTGTTAAATACAGCACTTCAAGTGTAGTTTTTAACACTTTAGTTTTTAGCGTGTATATAATCATCATAAAGTAGGTGGCAGTAGTCGCTTTCGGCAGCCAAGGTGTTAATGTTCAATGCTCTGAGTCACTGCGCTCCCAAAAAAGTGTTCAAATCATGGGCATTAAACTTAGTTGGAAATTGCAAACAGTGAAAGATAGTCGAAACGCTTGCAATCGAGTCCAGCGGGTAACATCATTTGCGTCAACGGCAATTATCTGGTTGAGTGCTAGAATCCACTATCAGGGCTTTCCAATAAATAAGGGTAACGGATCAAAAGCCAACGTTTTCCTTGCTCATGTTTCATATTCAATCAAACGCATATAATATTTTACTTTTACAAATTTGTTCTATCACAAATTACATGAGAGTGCCTGCAGGCACTCTCCAATAATTTGTAATAAAACAAATTTTGAATAACAAAGTCTGACCACCAAAAATAATCTATCCCTCAACCAGTTAAAGAGTGAGTGGGTCAGTGACAAGAGCATTGGAGTTCTGATCAACAGCAGGACCTGATTACCTACTAAGCAGAACAGGCACAAGCCTAAGAGCATCCTGGGAATTGGGGGGGGGGGGGGCTGTTTTTGTAGGTTGAATGGACTATTTTCAAATAATTCGACAAAAATGATGTAAAGAAAAACGCATCCATAAAAATAATGTTTTCTAAAAAATGAATAAGGTGGCCCCGAGATACGAGTTGGACTTAAAACTTAAGGTTGATTAGCTGTTTAGTGTCGTGTGGATCTTATCACTTTGCTGTATGTAGAGGGAAAATGGAACTTGAAAAGTGCTGGTGCCTTGAAGCTCCGGCGGTATTAATCCGGCATTGGTCGATGTATTAGGAGTGCGTATCTAACCCGCGTCACTTACACCCCACCCATTAGCACTGTAGTGAGATCGTGATGCACAATGTTAGGAAATGGAAGGAAGTAATGTGACCTAAACTCAAGCCCCGCTTATGTTCGGTTGGCTGCAAGGGCGTCGGAAGCAAGTGGGCAGCTGTCCCCTCCACTTGTCGTGGGGCAAGAGGGAGCAATGGTGCCGCTTTTCACCAGAAGTACACAAGTGAAAAAACACTTTACTTTCCAAGATCCGTAACTGAGAAACTCTCGAGTATTCATTTCTGATGTATTTTACGTGTGCTGATGCCAATCATGGCGGGGTGTAGGTGTATCAGGTATAATGACGGAGTTTGATAGATAATCACCCCAAACAAAGAAGCTATACCATCAACTGGGTGATTTCTAAAGCTTTATATCATCCTTCTAGTGGAATTAGGTGCCATTTGAAATGCTTTAGTTTTGTTCCTCTCAAGGGACGATGTTGTAAATAAAGTCAATACTATTGAGTGTCACTTTACAATTTATGATACGGTTTTAAACTCCCTGTCTTAACTCATACCCAGAGACGTGTTCACATTTTACTCCGCCGCCCCCCCCCCCCCCCCCCCCCCCCTGCCCTTGGTTGCTTTTGGTCCGCTGGTCTGACAATTACTTATCGCTGTCCGGTTATTCTCTGCCTTCCTCTACCAGCAAACTGTTTAACCAGATACCAAATATCAACAGTGGAATACTGTGGATATCATAAGGGATCAGGAGTATTCAGAATGCTTCCAATTTTCCTGTTGTATTTTCCTTACCCAAGAGCCGTTACTGTGTTCACGAACATGGTCGAATCGACGATCATGTTCAAAAGGAGTGTCGACGCTGAACCTCGTCGAACTTTAACCTTTAACTTCGTCGAGTAGCCATGACCGACAAGCGTTATTCACAAAAGTTGTTTTTCAAATTTCATATATTTTTTCACTGTTTGTCTCGAAAACGGAAAGGAGTGGTCATGAGCTATGTTTTGAGGAAAAAAATGAAAATTTGTAGTTATTCGCGAAATTGTTTTGCACATTCGTCTGCTATTCGGGTTTAGAAAAGTGTTAAGAAATTGGAACAATCAGTGATAGAGATTAACGAAATCAGTTCAAAGCGACTCAAACGTATCTACAACCAGTAAATATATATATAAAGATACGGTTCTCTGAGCGAACATTCAGAGGCCTCCTAATGTAGGTTTAGGGAGGTAACCCCTCCCCCTTCCCAATATTTTTTACAATAGGGTTTTTTCATCTCTATTGGAGTCTAAGATATCGCTTCACTCTTGATTGTAATTATACACTTCCTAACGAGATTGGATTTGATACTTGGACATAATTCAATAATTCAATAGTTTAATGCAATACATCCACCATAATGGCAGTTGCACAATACAAAAATAACAAATAAAAAGACATGATAAACATGATGTATAATATAAAGTACTAACGACTTTTTTCTTTAAAAAGCTGATCTCGTTTACAGAAGAATGACCGGTCTGGAGTCAATACTATAAACTTTTTACAATTGTATTTTCTGGAATTGTATTTTCTACCTTTTAATATAACTGACTAAAATGAATCATTAGCATTTTAAAAGTTATGGCAAATTGCCATAACTTTTAAAATGCTAATGATTCATTTTAGTCAGTTACATTAAAAGGTAGAAAATACAATTCCAGAAAATACAATTGTAAAAGTTTTATAGTATTGGCCCCAGATCGTGTTAGAAATAATATTAATCGATTTACTATCACAGTTTCTCAATGCATAATAGTATTTCTCCAAATCTTTCAATTGTTTAAATTCTTTGTTTTCTTCTATAATTTCTTCGAACCCCGTTTCCCTAATTTCGATATATGCCTCACAATCCATAACAAAATATGTTTTTCGTTCTCTGTTCCCCCGGTATAGCATACCTGGCATCTTCTATCATTTACGCGCGTTGGAGGTTGTTTATGTCTACCTTTTTCTGTTTGTAAATGATGGTTACTAACCCTAAGTCTAGTAAACAGTTCACGGGCCTGTCGAGATCTGGTGAATTTCAGATAAGGTTCAAGCTTGTATTCATTTTAACTAATCCATACGTTCGTAACTTATTATTGCCTTTCATGTTGTCACACGCACAATCAGTTACATAAAGGGAGGTCTGTAGTACATGATTCGGGCTGTTGGGAGACCCAGCGTGACCAATTTAGTGTACCGACCATGTGCGTGTTAATTAAATAAGATGTTGCTTCACAACTAACATATTTATGTTTTATTTATCCAGAAATAAATTTCTAAGAAGTCTTGAGTTTATTTTAACTATGTTCCCGACTGACTATTATTCCACCTACATCAAGGCATGCATTGATGATGTAGTTGTTATTTTTGATCAGTCGAGATTTGAGCCATCACAGTCGGGGCATATCAGCCTTACACCCACCCCACCCACCCCCCACCCTATCAATGCTACAAGAACACGAACTCTCCGTTGTATGAGATAACCTAAAATTGAGCAATATTAACGCTTTAAAAAACAAAGAAAGTTTAAATAACATGATATATAAATAACAATAGCTGCTCTGTGAATATGTGGGGTAGGCCAATCAATATTTTCAACCTGCAGCCCCAAGGCTGCACGTTGAAAGTATTTATTGGTCTACCCTCAAATAATTTATCTGGACTCATCCAGTTGCTGTCATAGAACTGACATGGGAGATACCTTAAGTGTTCAAAAGGGTAAATCGTTTGTCAGATTGAACCATTTGACGGCGATTGTTCGAATGTGTTTCTAGTTCTCGGGTGACTCAGCCGCGGATATATTAATCTCCGAAGGCTCATAACCTTGAAACAATTGAATGGTTGGAATCACGCGTCTTAGAAAACAAGGACTCCTGCACGGTGTTTGCGAGTTTTGAATATCGAACCTCCCAAGCAAACTCAGTCGGCCACATATTTGATCGTTTCCACTTTTTACTATCAGCTCAAAAAATTGCTCACTCACTCTCGCCTTTTGAAAGCCCTGGGTTTGTCACATTTGCCAGCAGTGGCTTTTAAATAACTTCTTCAGTGATTGGGTAAGACGGTAAAGTAGCAATGCAAAGTAACCTAGATGGTATTGCGAGACGCTGTTGAAGAGACTGCCAGGCGCTGCAACATCCCAAATGTTTTGGGTGGAAAAAATCCGAAAAGGGTGTCTAAAGGGTTTGCATTCCTTGCGCCTGGCTTTCACCAATGATGTTTCTATCTTCCAAAGACAGGAATAGCCCATTCAGGTATCAAAATACAGAGAACCTAAAGTTTTCCCATAAAACATTGGGTGGGGTTGTGGTATCTACGTCCCTGTTTGACATCAAACGACAATACTTGATAAAGTGGGAAGTATTTCAAACATCTCAAAGAAACTTACCTGACATTTCTGATGTCACGTTGGTCGGCAGAAATTGATAAATTTTTAATCACAGAGCTAATCTTCTGTGTCGGTGCCTCACAATTTGGCCGCATGTCGTTTTGTGGAGATCCAAAGTTTTCATCAATAATATATCAACACCGAATGATTATGTTCTAATGCTGAAACTTCAGTTAATTGGGTTCTGTGGCAGCAAACAAAACACATCTTCTAGAATCCATAAGCCATAAAAAGGGAGAGTAATTCACAAAAACACGAGCCAAAGGATTCTCCACCCAAATATTGTTTATAATTTCTGGAAAGAAGCAATGGCAAACCTTCAGCTCATGGACCACCGGTACACCCGGTGGTCCATGAGCTTAAAGTTTGTTTGTGTGCCTTGTGCTTTTAAAGTGGCCAGTAATTTCCGGATTGAAAAATTCATTCACTGTATTTTAGAAGCTCTCCTCGTACCGTACAATAAATCCTTTTGCTATGACTAACCGGAAGCTTCTGATTGCAGCTTATCAACTGTTGAACTCCATTACTGGCCTTCTCTTACACAAAAGCTCAAGTTGTTGTGGGACTATGTGACATTTTATCCGACAAAGAAAGAACATATGCTAGTTGTGTGGCAAAAGTCGGGTATTTACATGTATCTTTCGTTAATGGAATTTGCACGAGTGTGTCGTTTTCTGCTGATAAAAAGATTTGAACGATCAACAATAAGCTACCCTAACAGAGATAAGATATCGCCGTGGTTACGCCAAACAGTTATTGGTATTGGCGAACAGTTGAAACACCCAGAATAATTTATAACCCAACGGCTTCTTTTTCGCATTTAGCAACTTCTTAAAATTTCGATGCAAAGCTAAACCTGCCAATATCTCTGAACTTTGGGGGTGATAGTGGGAGGGGGTGATTTGTGGTGACTGGACAACTCACCTTACCCCTCAACAGCATAATTTCTGTATCAACAGAAGTCCAATGAATTCATAAGTACCATATAAAATGAGAAACAAAATGCATACACGTTTGAGAGCCACTATGCAAACTTTAATCTTTTCCAAACAACATTAAGGTAAGATATACAATTTTGATGAAAATGAGGTCAAAATGTATTTGGCCTCTTTGCAACTGAACCATCTTCGTTAACAAGCAAAAATTAACAAATGTAACACAGGATTGAAATTATACTGAGCTCATATTTTTAGTGGGGGTTTAAAGACATTTTCGACAGTCAGGGTAATCTCGTGTCGGACATGGCGGAGGAAGTCGGAGTACCCGGAGAGAACCTCCATCCTACAAAATGGATGACGGAAACACATATTACCTTAACAACATGACCTGCGCATGCGCACTCGCACCACACATCACCATGATAATGACGCCACAACATGGCCGCTAACATAGGTAAACTCCTGTTAACTGAATAAAAAACCTTGCAATTGGGCGAAGAATTATTCTGACAACCATTGAATTCCCCACATTTATTTTTGAGTTATTTTGAGGGCAATAAAGGTATTTAATCTATTATATTATGTTTGACAGAATCAAATGGGCTCTGTCAAAACAGATATAATAGAATAAATTATTAGTGTATCACTCGAAGACAGGAAAATGGCTCCATTTCTGTGAATTTTATTCTTCTGTTCATTGAATATTTTTCACTAGCAAAGTGGCTGTTCAATTAACAGGGTTCCGTTGTACTAGCAACCCCCCCCCCCCCCCAATGGGGCTGGTTTTAATAAATTAGCTTTTACGTTCTCACCATTGCAAAGATGTTCGACGTCAAGAATGGTCCAGCGAACTTACGACAGATTGCTACAGCAAACAATCTGTATTTCTTGTGACTTGAAAAGACAATAACCACGATTTTTAAAGAAATAGGTTGCCAATTTAACAAACCCACAATTTTCGTAATACAAAAGTAGGGCCCTGGGAATCACACATTTTCGTTTCGAATCGAATCATGTCTAGTATTCGAAATCGAATCGAACATCGGATCGAACCAATGGCATCTTGGAAATGGTCGGTGGGGGTTGGGGTGGTGGTATAAAGCTGATTTGTTCCGACTGAGATGTCTTAAGTTCTGACTGATAAAATAATCCAACTACATCATCAAGGCATGCCCTCGACGAGGGCATGCCTTGATGATGTAGTTGGAATATTACCCTGTAAGGATTATAGTTCATCGTCGACATTGCTTGGAAACCTTAATTTTGCATTTAACAGTGATAGGGACTAGTGTTGTTGGAATTAGAATGGCTGGTGGCATAATTTTATTTATTCATTGGTGTTTAACCCTTTACCTAACATGAAAAGCAGACGACACAATGCAAACAAAATTCTTGAATAACTATTTTTTTTCATTGTTTGTCTCAAAAACATAGGTTATGACCCCTCATTGAAACGAGCTCGACGAGATCGTTCCAAAGAGGGGTCATAACTTATGGTTTTGAGACAAAAAATGAAAAAAATAATGAATATTAATTGGCGATTTTTGAGAATAGCGCTGGACGGTTTTGGCCGTTACGTTGGGTAAAGGTGCAATGGCTAATCGTGACCGTGACAGTTTTACGAGTGGAGGAAGCCGGAGTACCCGGAGAGAACCACCGAGCATCGACGAGCAACTGTCAGCTCCTCAACATTCTAAATCTGTTTAAGCTCCGCTCAAGCAGGGTTACAACGGTTGAAGACATGTGCCCCATCGACGTGCAGTACGCCTTGGTACACGGCCTCATCGTGCCCCCATGTAGGCAGCCGGGATAAAGTGCCTTGCCCAAGGACACAACGGGAGTCGTCCCGGACGGGGATCGAACTAAGGACCTCTAGCATAGAAGTCCAACAGTCTACCACTGAGCCACCGCGCTCCCGGCTGGTGGCTTAAGTACAGTTGTTATTTATGTTAATGAAGTGGAAGTTACACTCAGTCTTTTATTTCAACATTATTTATATACAATTTCCATCTGAACTGCAAGTTTTATGAGACGATGAAGATGACTGATACCACGCTATAGTCTACGCTTCTTTATCAATAATAACACATCTAACTGTGTTGAACATAGCCAGAGTACAGCTAGCCGGTTTATTGATTGTACAAAGATCTTGGAGATCAATTACAACACAATGTGGTCTAGCACTTAAACTCCCCAGTGACACCGACATCGCCGGCCAGGAAAAACCATAGATAAAAAAACCCTTTAAAGTCGAAAACACTACGGAAGCCTGTGTTCCACACCCAAATGCGAATGCCGACTGCGGGGTAAGCCGTAGAATAAAGCCTATCTGCTAGCTCCTAAAAGCAAAACAGACGAATACAACATTCAATAATATGAAAGCGAAATTAAACGTTAACCTGCTGCAAGAACTGGCTAAAGTGAATAGGACCTCCGAACAAAGCTCATACGTCTGAAACATAACCATCAGACCATTGGTCCTTTTAATTATCAATTAACCAATGGCTGTAATGATTGTACTCTCACTGTAATACCCTGATTATTTCCCTTGTCGCCTAGACAAAAGTTTCGCGCTATACTATCGAACCGCGCGAAACTAAAATTCCTGTGAAAAGATTCGAGAGGAAACGAATCGGGCAGCTGATTTCGAATAGAACTGAATACCAACTTAAATTCGAAATTGAATCGAATCTCGAAGCTTCGCGGGGCTCTATGCAAAAGTACCTTTATGTTAAATGAATATCATTCGTATGAAAGCGCCAATTCGATTAAGTAAATTAACTTGAAGGTGAGAATTTATCGGATATTTGAAAAACAGCATGCAGTAATTTTTCAACTCAAACTGGTTAGCCGATCACTCACGGAAAATTCCGTGCAATGTCATTTTCCGTATTCGTCGAAATTAGCTTTGTTTCAAGAACAAAAGGTTATGTTTGTGTTCACATGGGTCTATTTATAGCAAACGTGTCAATGAAATCTTTTTCAGATTGCCGCTGTCTATGAACGTGTTGTGGGTTTTATTTGATACATAACAGCGATTTATTTGAAATAATACAGTGTGTTTTATATAATAATTCCCAATTACTGCTAAAATAATGCACAGTTATTGTTCGTGGCGATCATTTATTCGAACAGCAGCAAAGTTAAAATAAGAAACCGCGTGCATTCAGAATGATGCCACGGGGATTTGTTAACCTCCGATCACTTTCGGGAAACTTCGTTTAAGTCTTCGTAATGTCGAGTTTTCTGAAATTTCGTCTGAATTGAAGTTCTTTTTAATTACATATTTTAGTAATTTCGTGGGCTCTGTGTCTTACACTTTGCATACGGTGGTTATTTTATATGCTCTTTCACATATAAGCAAAGCAAAATCCGAGAGTTCATATTTTTTTTCAAATTAGCGCCTTATTGTCCCTTTGATAATTTTTTTTAACCCTTTACTTGTCACGAAAGACGGACAACACTTGCAAACAAAATTCTTGAATAACTAATTATTCTCATTTTTGCGTTAAAAACATAGCTTATGATCCCTTATTGGAACGAGCTCGTTGAGTTCGTTCCAATAAGGGATCATAAGCTATATTTTGAGACAAACAAAAATGGAAAACAAAAAATGAAAATTGAAGGGTGATTTTTGTGAAGAGCTCTGGACGGTTTTGACCGTTACGTTGGGAAAAGGGTTAATTAACCTATTACTTATTACATAAGTTGACCTTTTCAACATGAATTGCAGACGACACTTCGACGCCACAAGTTTTCTCGAATCAATAAAAACTTTAATTTTTGCCTCAAAAACATTGCTTATATCGTCTGATTCGAGCAAGCTTACCTAGCTTGTTCCAATGATGAGTCATAAGCTATGTTTTTGAGGCAACAATTTTTACATTAACAACATTCGAATGGCGATTTTTTTCTGAATAGCGACTAGCTTGTTATGGCCGTTAAAGGATTTAAAATAATAAATAACGTTGTTGTATCCATGTAAAGTAGCATAGATAGCATTCTATGAATCAATATATATATATATATATACACATTCTGAGAGTTTTGTGGGATGCGAATTTTGAAAGCCGTTAATAAACTACCTTTCTGCATACAGAATGATGTGGGGGGGGGGGGGGGGGGGTGATGTTGTAAACCATGTTGAGTAAAGAGCAATAACTCCACGAACTATACGAGAACCTTCTATCAATTTTTGTCGAAAAACAAAAAGATAACTTGAATCAAATCAAAGACAGCTTCCACAAAAGTATTCGATAATGTCAATAACCGAAGTCAATAAAAAAAATAGTATCGCTGCCTATATAATCCTTAACATCGTGGTGTAAAAACCACAAGTGCTGTTATTTTCTGGGCGGGAGAAAATTAACCTTCTAGTTGAAACAAGTTTTCAATTGACTTTTTTTAAAGTTTTACCCATAGGTCGTTGAATCTAACGTTTCTCGGCGGCTCCAATGATTAGGGGTTTATCTAAAATCAAAAGGGTGGGGCAAATGTATTTAACCCTTTGAACCCTGGTGGTATCTTCCATGTTAGTTCAATGACAGCAACTGGAAGACTCCATGTTCATTATTTAGGGGTAGACCAATTAATATTTTCAACGTGCAGCCTTGGGGCTGCACGTTGAAAATATTGATTGGTCTACCACACACCTGCACTTAGCATCCATCCTATTTAATGAAATTATGACGTATCATGTTCCTGGCAGGAAAAACGGCCGCTAGGGTTCAGAGGGTTGAAACAGACATTGAGAAATATTGTAGATACACTACGCGTGGAATCCGACCTGTGTAAGAAGGTCACGTAAGAACACATACGCTTGGTCGTTACCCATCTGACTGACGTCATGACGTGAATGATACAGAACACAACTAGGGTAGAGTACGGGGGATAGGAATCAACGATCAGACTTAGAGGGTTTCCTTCGGCCTTAATGTTTCTCGAATATCATGATATAGGTACAATGTGATTTTCAGCATTACATCCCCGAATGAAAAAAAAAACAAGGCAGGAAGAAGGAACAAATACCACACCTTGCACTCTTATGCGAAACCAGCTAACAATGTGTTTTCGTCGGATTTTGTGAGGTTTCCAACGGCGGCGTAGTACTGCCAACAAAATTTTATTTACTTTTTTATCATAGAGATAGTAACACGAAATTTCAAGTTACTATCTCGAAATTTTAAGATAGTAACTCGAAATTTCAAGTTAGTATCTCGAAATTTCAAGATAGTAACTCGAAATTTCAAGTTAGTATCTCGAAATTTCAAGTCACTGTCTCGAAATTTCGAGATACAAACTTGAAATTTCGAGTTATTGAAAAAAAAGTAAATAAAATTTTGTTGGCAGTACTACGCCGTCGTAGTTTCCCACCATTCTCATTTTGCTTATTTTCTTGTCTGCAGGTGCTGACGAAACTCCGAAAAACTAACGTTTAACCTTTTGGCAATACGACTGACTTGAAGTTCTGGAAAAGCTTTAATAAATTCATTTTCGCCCGAGAAACCTAATTTTTGACACCTTATTGTAACGAGCACGGCGAGCTCGTTCTAGTGAGCAGTTATAAGCTCTGTTTTGAAGTAAAATGTAGAAAAATATAATTTGAATGGCGTATATTTCATTTATGTTAGGTGAAGGGTCGAATTAATATGCAGAAGAGGATGAAATTTTAAAAATAGTTAATTGAATTTGTTGGAAAACAGAGAGGCATAGTTATTTAGTATGTTAACTCTTTAAAACCGAAAGGCCGCTTTTCAGGCCCAGGAACATGATACGTCATAATTTGGAGAAGGATGGCTGTTGAGTTAATATGTGGGGGAAGACCAATAAATATTTTCAACGTGCACGTTGAAAATATTAATTGAACTACCCCCAAATAGTGAATATGGACTGTTCCTATTATTGCCGTTGAACTGACATGGTACATACCACCGGGGTTCAACGGGTTAACTAGTATTTTAACCCTCTGTTTAGTGATGTCGAAATATGAAAATTTCAAGCCGGAGATTTTGCTCATAATGCAATGAGGAATTCAACCAATTCGATCTTGTTTGACAGAGCTCCTCAAGTGATAGCTCGCTGTTAACCCTTTACCTAAGATGAAAATCAGACGACACTTGCAAAACAAATTCTTGAATAACTAATTTTTTTCATTTTTTGTCTCAAAAACATAGGTTATGACCCTCATGGGAATGAGCTCGACGAGCTCGTTCCAATGAGGGGATATAACCTATGTTTTTGAGACGACAAAAAGGAAAAAATAATGAAAAGTGAATGGCGATTTTTGAGAATAGCGCTGGCCGGTTTTGGCCGTTACGTTCGGTAAAGGGTTAAACAAAACTGAATTGGTTGAATCCCCACTTCCAAAACTGTGCCATATACCAAAAAACTGTAACTTAAAATTATTTCCTAATTTTTACATCCATGAGCAGAGGGTGTGCAGAAGGTTAATTTGCTTTCTAGAATGGAGCCAGCATCATTGTACTTCTTAGATGTTGTTGACTCAGTGTTGTTTGTGAAACATAAGTATCCTTAATACAGTTGCTTGAGAACAAGCTCTTTGGTTCCACTGAGCAGAGTCGGCCTGTCGGCAAAGCATCTGCTTATAGAATCCCGCTTCTTGGAGCAATCCGCAGCCTCCACACCTTTTGCAGGACGACGTGTCCCATGCACCAATCATTAAAGCTGATTCATTTATTTATTTTCTGGGGTTTAATAACATTTTCGACAGCCAGGGTCACCTCGTGTCGGATTGTTTTACGGTTGGAGGGGCCAGAGTACCCGGAGAGAACCATAGAGCAACGGCGAGCAACTGTCAGACTCTCCAACGTACTAACTCCACACAAGCAGAGTTGGCACTGGTTGAAGACAAGTGCTCCATCGACGTGCAATACGCATTAATACACGGCGCCACCACATGGGCAATCAAGTCGCCCAATTCTCTCAGCTGCATTACCGTTGAGTTTGCGAACACACGCGCATCGTGAACGCGGCCTGGCCAACCAGTATTAACATTCTCCGAAGAGGAAGTTGTGGTCGCACAATCCTTGCAATATGACAGAATGCCATCCTTTCTGGCTGAGGTAATCTCCGAATCCTTCGGGAAAATAATAGGGATGTGGCAACCGTCTATTGCACCACAACAACTGGGAAACTCTCACCTCTCCTCGTAACCTCTGGTTACCATATCGAGCTCTTTGCCCTTTGGGAACTGCACGTATTTGTCCATAAGTGTGTTTGTCAATGCATCATAAACAATATGAACGCAACTGTGAGCTAAGGTTTTCCCAACACATTAACCCTTTACCCAACGCAGAGGATATCAAAATTTATTATTTTAAATATCATTTTATTAAAATTTTCTAAAAATTTCAACAGAACCATATCATGTGACCCCTCTTTGGAACGAGCTCGTTCCAAAGAGGGGTCACATGATATGGTTTTGTGGAAATTTTTTGAAAAATAATATTTCTTCAGCTGCTGAATTTGCATATCACGCGGGCGGATGTGGCCGATTCGTTGGGTAAAGGGTTAACAGATTACCGATTGTTCTGCACTTAGCTGATGTGGCCACGCAATACACAGTAATGACTACCCTATTCTTAGTTTCTACCGGTTCACGACCATTAGATGAATTTGCCGAACCATAAGGTTCAAGCTCTGAACAAAAGTCCAGAAATGTGCGCTTTCTCATTCTGAAATACTCAAGCCTCTGTACATTATCAAAAGTTTTGAGAACAACGTGTGTCCACCAAGTCCGATCTCTCGGCCACATTCTTTTCTCTTGTCATAAACCTACAACCAATGTCGAACTAACAATGTACGGAATGCTTCGCCTGTTTACCTATATAATAGTCAATCTGTCCATCGTGAATGCTGAACGAAGTGTGAGGAATTTGAAGAAAACTACAGTTTATATACCAATCTAAGTAAAAATACAGAACTTGTTCAACTCCATGAGAACGCTTAACATATTTTGCTTTACACACCGTGTGCATTTTTATGCAAATATGCATACCTATGCAAATGCGCGTCATGAGAATGTGGCTATGACATGAAGTTAAGCTCAGCCAGTTGTTTTTCGTACAGTATAATATTAAATCTAGTACTCTTCATTCATAAAATGAAGAAAATTATAATTGACTAAACTGACCAGCGCTATTCACAAAAAAATTGCCAAACAAATTTTATTATGTTCAACTTTTGCCTTGAAAACACAGCTTATGGCCCCTCACTGAAACGAGCTCGCCGAGCACTTCCCAATGAGGGATCCTGAGCTATGTTTCTGACGCAAAAATGAAAATGTTTAGTTAATCTGAAAATGCTGGTGTTGTTTTTTGTTTTTTGTTTGTTTGTTTTGTTTTTTTTTTGTCGTCTGCTTTTTGTCCCAGGTGAACAGTTAAGATTAATTCCATTCTACTTCCGAAACCAACTCACAATGTTACAATATTGAAGTTGACTTCTGACGTCATTCCCGCCATTTTTCTCAATAAGCTCTGTCAAACACGAGTGAAATGGTTAAATTTCTAGATTCATTATGGAAGATATTTCCAGCCTGAAATTTTAGTATTTTGACGTCGGTGTTGAGGGGGTTACTTTCTCAGCCTCCAGTGAGATCTCCCTATGTCTGATTTTAAAAGATGCTTGATCATCGCTTGAGATAGTAAAGGCCTTCACACACTAAATGGGGCGTTGTGGCTCAGTGGTTACAGCATTGGACTTTAAACATAAAGGTAGATAGTTTGATCCTGACCAACGGTAACTGCGTTATGTCCTTGGGCAAGATACTTAATCCCGATTTCCCCTGTGGGGGCACGGTGCTGCTATGGCGTACTACACGTCGAAGGTACAATTGCCTTCCATCGCTGCTAATCTTGCTTGTGGAAATTTAGTAAGTTGGAGAGGCTGACAGTTTTTTGCCTCATCTCGGTGGTTCTCTCCGGGTACTCCGGCTTCCCCCACCTGTAAAACTCTCTGACACGATGTTACCCTCTATGTGCTGCGATAGAGTAATAAATAATGATTTTTTTTTCTCTGTTTACAGTTTTAACATTGTGAGATGGATCTACTCTGAGCCATCGCATAGAACAGATATTAAAATGTGCGCTTCACTTTGAACAATGGGTTCATTTTAGTCAGTTAGTGTCCTTTTCTACATTAAGTTGAATCAGAAGCATCTCACTAAGTCGGGAGTAGTATGTCATGTACCCGGACACCCCCATTTGGATGACCCAGGTGGATGACCCCGGAAGTGACGTCATGTCACGTGACCCAGTGGCGCCATGTTGTGTTGTCATGAACAGGAGTAATTTCCCGATTCGTAGAATTACCACAAACAACCCGACAAGGCTATTCTACTCTACTGGAGTATACTCCAGAACAAAGGAACATGGTCAGGTAGACGACAATTATTGCATATTTAAATAGAAGCAGAGAATTCTGAAAGAATTCGAAATAGTACAACTTGTCGGGTTGTTTGTGGTAATTCTAAGAATCGGGAAATTACTCCTGTTAAATCGAACACACCCTCCGAACATACCCATGTCCTATAAGAAGGTTTTAGGTCACATAGCAACCACGTGTTACCATAGAAATCAAGATAGCGACCTCCAGTATACAAAATGAACGACGGAAACACGTATCACCCTAACTGCGCATGCGCACTAACACCACATATCACTAAGGGGGTGACGTCACAACATGGCCGCTCACGCGGGTTACCATGACAACACAACATGGCTCCACTGGGTCACATGACATGACGTCACTTCCGGGGTCATCCTCCGGGGTCATTCAAATGGGGGTGTCCGGGTACATGGCATACTACTGTCGAGTCGCAGACTTGCAAGAAACATCATTTTATACCATGCTCACCTATATTACTACTGCCTGCAAAAAGCCTGTCTGTTAAATGTTAGCCTTTAACCCCACTAACGGTGTAAAGCTTCTACTGCGGTTAAAACGTTTTCAATGGGAATTTCATTACAAAAATTTACACCAAAAGTAAGCGCTGCATTAAACTTGACCTTTGACATAACCCAATTTACTGACTTCGATACGTTCACACTTCGCGATGTTTCATTCAAACATATGACGTTTAGCGGTACTATCCACTACGTGCAGTGACTTATTAATTAAATATTTAAAATAAAATTTAAGAATTGTCAATAATAATTTGACTGAAAAAGCAAGGTAAATTCAACCAACTTTGACGATGTGTCTAGCTGTCAATCAAGCATTCACATGCAGCTGGACACTGCCCACCGACGCAGATGTAAACAAAACAAATCCATGTGTTCGCTCATCTGCTAATCGAAAATATCGTTTTTTCTCCAATTTAAATGACAAATTCGATTATTTATTAAGAGCATGATATAAATAAAACAAATAGGGACTAGGGCCGGTAATGAGATTTAAACCACTCGTAGAATAAGAGTTTTAACCACTCGGCTCAGCAGAGCCTCGAGGTTAAAACCCGTATCCTACTCGTGGTTTAAATCTGATTACCGGCCCTAGTTCCTATTTATTCTTTATATTTCCTACTTTATCACGATGTTCAAAAAGCTCGTATCGCGACTAGTCAGCGAAGGCCCAGCATCGAATGACAATAAATTGTAACTGTGAGATATAAGAACATTTTATGTGCCATCATGGAGCTGTTGTATAGAGAGCAACTGCATTGAAAAAGAATTTCGCGGTAGATATGGAAGTCCTGTTGCAACTTGAAAATGCAGGGACTCATGGTGTAACTATGGGGGTGGGGGTATGGTGGTCGGGACATTTTCGTCAGAATGAGTCCAAGACATCAATTCTCTCTTGCTAGTAATCATGTACTTTCTAAAACGACTAGACTTGGTATCCGGGCTTGTGTCACACACGCAGTCGGTAAAATAAAATTTAAAAGAATTCTGTAGTACCCGATTTGGGCAGTTGGGTGTCCGGCATGAGTCGCATGACCAATTTGGAGTACTGGAACAGTACGTATTAATTGAATAAAACGTTGCGTCACAACGATTGCATGTGTATTTTATTTATTCATTAAAAAATTTCCAGCAAGTGTTGAGTATTTTTACTATAATCCCGACAAACTAAAATTCCAACTTCATCATCAAGGCATGCCTTCGACGAAGGCAAGCCTTGATGATGCAGTTGGAATATTAGTCAGTCAGGACTAGAGCCATAGAAGTCGGGACAAATCAGCCCTCCTCACCCCTACCCCCCCCCCCCCCCCCCCCGCCCCCAAACGGTCATCCATGGTACTTCTAACCTGGTAGTTGCCAGATTGCTGGGGAAACGTTTAACCAAGACCAAGAATATGGAATAAGTGTGGGTTGACTAGCCGATTGATAATATTTATTTATTTATTTATCTATTTATTTATTTATAACGACACATTAACAGCCAAGGGCATATCGTGTTGGTGAGTTTTACGGGTGGAGGAAACCGAAGTACCCGGAGAGAACCACTGAGCAAGGCCGAGCAGTTGCCAGCACCCCAACATCGTAAGTCCGCACTGCAGCATAGACAGGTTTAAATTGGTTGAAGACATGCGCACCATCGACGTGCAGTGCGCCTTAGTACATGGCGCCATCGTGCCCCCATGTGGACAATCGGGTTTAAGTGCCTTGCCCAAGGACACAACGCGGGAGACCGAATCGATTGTTCAGAATGTCACCCATCCAAGGACTAACCGGGCTCGACGTTGCTTAACTTAGGTGATCTGACGAGAACCTGTTACGGCAACGTCGCCGCGCCCTCAGCCGATTGATACAGAGAGTTTAATACACACATCTGAGGCAATATTCGCATTAGTCACCACAACATAGTTCGCCCTGCCAGGGGAAATTTCTGAAAACTGGAAGAAAGCACACTGTCAACAAGAAACGAAAGTATTTATTTATGTTTATGGTTATTTTGGGCATCTATGGCTACAATCATGACCTCAGCAGAAGTGTGGACTAAAGTTAGCTAACCGTTTATACCTGTGCTGCTTATATACGCGAGAGGAGTTTCACTCCAGGTGCTGTTTACCCGGACCTATTTTAGCAGTAAAGCACAACCTCTTTACCACAGCGGACAAGCGCAATTCCACCAGGGACCCAAACGTCTCGTATTATGCAGTGACAGGAAAACGTAGAGTAAGTCATATATATTGACACTGTCCTATCTGGATCCTCAAATCGATGACCCCATCGTAAATGCACTTCCCTTTAAAAGTGGGAGGAGGGGATAACGACCGGCGGGTTATAGTTAAGACTGATATTGCCTCTTTGGCCCGGACAGTTCGTCCCCTGAGTTCCAATGTGTTCTATGTTCTATGCCAGTAGGCACATAGAACACATTGGAACTCGGGGGACGAGTTTTCCAGAACTTCTACTGCACAGGCAGCGACGACTTGCCTTGAAACCACTGCCAAAAGAAATTGACCAAAAAGTTTATCAGAGTATTCTTGATGTTTCAGGGCTTAATGCATCGGAATATATACTTCATGATAGGGGTAGTTTGTTTCTGAAGAAAAGAAAAGAAAATGATGAAAATACAGTCAGCAATCTCAATGCAATATTTCAACTCCCACAATCGATAATTTCTATTCGATTTACCTCCCTTACACGATCATGACAAAGGGGACAATAAAAACGCTGCACGTCGGCTGCCACATCATCACTATTGTTGTGGCTGAATCTATTGAAATGGGTATAGATGTACTAACATTCAGTAGAATGACAACAGGTCGGGGGTATAGCTCAGTGGAAGAGCATTCGACTGCAGATCGAGAGGTCCCCGGTTCAAACCCGGGTGCCCCCTGAAAATATTTTTTTTCTTTTCCGTTTAATATTTCGTGGATACTTCATTCAAAAATGAAACATGTTCATTTATGCACAGTCCAATCAGTACCTTTCTATGTATAATTCTATGATGTAATGCAATCCTTCATTCGTGTGGACTACTTTTTCAGCAAGGCTTGGCAGGCTGGCCGCTCTTAACTTTGGATTAAAGTTATGACGGATTGCTTCCATTCACACAATGGTCCATTCATGTTAAATATGAACATGAATTGCAACTCACAATCAAGGAGACGACGCCTTTACGGCGACCAATTTTGGAAAAATATTTTTGTTAAAATGGGAACACACAGGGGCAAAGCAAAGGGGGAGAGGTGGATTAAGGGATGTGCCCCCTCCAACAACTATGATTCCGGATAATTAATATTCCAAGTCCACTTATCAAGGCATGCCATCGACGAAGGCATGCTTTGATGGTGTAGTTGATTATAGTTTATCAGTGGGGGGATTGAACCGCCACAAGCGGAACAAATCAGGTTTACACCCACCCACCCCCCCCCCCCCCCCCGCCCCCAATCGGTAATCTTTACGACACACCTCCTTATTATAGGGAAGGGGGTGGCTAAGACCATAAATTGTTTCGACAAAAATTAGAGAGGCGAAGCATCATTAACTGTATAAGTGACGTTGAAACTGTCGTTAAAAACCCGTCGAACAAATGTTCAAGCCCCTCCCCATACCACCACCCACCCCCTCCCCCCCCAAAAAAAAAAAAACAAAATAAATAAACTAAAACTTGATAGCTCATCAGACATTCTAAAGTGTCATGATTTAACACCGATTACGTGACTGCATTATACGCCTGGCAAAGGGGGTGAAAGAGCAATCATTCCGAACAATCATGTGATTGGCAACAAAGGGCGCCTAAAACGCAAATGAGCAGAAGGTGGTGGGCTCAATATTTTAGGGGGCAGTTTTGGAAAATTAACAGGGCATGCGACATTGGTAGATCTCTTCAGAACCAAAACGTTTCAAGGCTTTTCTACTGTCAGTTGGAATATAAAATATACTGAGTCAAAAAAGAAAGTATAATAAACTTTTAGGAGCAATTCTTTTTAGTATTATTGACTTTAATCCCAAACAAATTATTGTAAATTCATATTTCGAGTCTAGCTGTATGAATTTGCATAATTTCATGTTCTTACTGTTGCCAGCGTCACGCCAGGAAGTCGCAATTCAGACATGAGGTGAAATGAAAAGTTCACACATGCAGCCAATAGCGTGCATGTCCACCGTTTGCCTCTTGGATGGCAGGACATCGACGGCGCATGGATCTGATAAGCCTCTGGATGTCACCCTGTAGTATTGCGTTCCACTCCTGCCTAAGAACATTACGTAAATCGTCTAACGTCTGACGATCATGAAGTCGTACCCGACGGTCCAATTGATCCCAAAGCCGCGCGATTGGCGACAAATCGGACGAAAGTAGGGGCCAGGGAAAAAGTTCGATGCTCTGCTCCTCAAGAAAGTCACGACAGATACGCGCCGCGTGACATCGGGCATTGTCTTGCTGGAATAACTGCAATCCGACGTTAGCATTGAACAACGGGACAACAACAGCGTTAAGAATTTCGTCCTTCTATCGCCGCCCATTCAGATTACCATCGATGAAGATCAACTGCGTTCGATGGTGCAGGGAAATTCCTGCCTAAACCATTACACTACCCCCGCCGAAACGGTCGCATTCCCGCACGCAAGCATCAGAAAAACGTTCTCCTCGTCGGCGGTACACTCTTGCCCTACCATCAGTGCGCCGTAGACAAAATCGTGATTCATCACTAAAAAGAACTGTGTTCCAACGCTGCTGAGTCCAGTGAACACGCTGGCGTACCCATTCCATTCTGACGGTACGATTACATTGGGTAAGGATTGGTCGGTGGTATGGACTCCTACTTCGTCGGATGCCGTGTTCAGCGAGTCTGTTGCGGACAGTTTGTGCACTGATTCTATTGTTAGTTTTACCAGGAGTAATTGCTGCTGTCCTCGTCGCCGAAAGGAAGCTATCCCGCAAGTGAGACGTCCTTATGTGTCGGTCTTGTGCAGGGGTCGTAACCTTTGGTCGACCTGAACGCGGTCGGTCGGCAGTAGTTCCAGTGGTTCTATACCTTCCAATGAGACGGTAAATAGTGGCCACAGTGGCTCAGAACTCAACAGCGAGCTCATCTGGAGGTAACCCAGCCTCATGCATACCAATGGCACCCAACCTCTGATTTTCGGTTAACCTTAGTATTTTTTAAAATGTCGGAAGACAAAAACTAGCGTGTTTTCTCAATAACCCAGGCTCTCTAGCACAACATAACACAAAGAAACACCCATTCAATTTGACATCCTCCGGTAGCACGTGCTAATTTGAAATTTGTAGCAAAATTGTATATGGTTGGGTGGACAACAACAACATGTCATTAAACTCTTTGCACAACTTCTTGTCCACAAACACGCAACATTAGAACTATTATATTTCATCCTTTATGCTACTTTTCACATTTCTATTATACTTTCTCTTTTGACTGAGTATATAAGTAAGATTCGAGCAGTGGTTCAATTTTTTGTTTTGTCGCACAGAATCTCAAGAACATTTGACGGCAAAGTTTTAGATGTGCTTGGCTCTTTTTACCCTTCTTCAAGAACAGTCGAAAGGGCACTTCGCCCCATGGCGAGCCGATGCTGAGAAACCCCCCCTCCCTCCCTGCACCGGTGCCTATGATGGAAACCTGAAAGGCAAGACTGTTAGGCAATTTTGGGTGTAGTAGTCCATATTGCGGCACCATATCAAATGTTAACTTAAAGTTTCATCGTCCAGATTTTGATTGGGTGGAACACTACATTTCAGGATCCGAGGGCTTAAAACTTCTGCATGGATCAGGGTTCCTCACCCGAGAAATTTCAATGTTGCTGCTTCCTGTTGCGATATCTCGGTACCCGTAAAAGGTTTCTTGGCAATATTGTCTTAGTACATAATTACCAATTCATAAAATCCATATATCACAGGCTTTTCCTGGCTTACAAAAACATTAAGCCCTTTGAAGTAATTGTACAAAATTTCAGCCCCATATCTCTGAACATGTAGGTACATGCCGATATTGCCCTGGTTGAAGGGATAACACAACGTCAAATGAAAAATCCATCCAACCTATGCATAAAATCGCTTAAAATCCTTCAAAACTCATTTTAATGCAGAAAAACAATAATGCCGACCATAAAAATTTTATCGGCAAAAGTCGCTCATTTAGTTCTTTGTAACCCTAAATTTCCATTGGACTTCAACTGCGAATTTGAAACCGATTTTGGACTTCAAGCTTTTAAAAGTATCTGTAAAAATATAAATATATCGGACAGTTTAAATGTGGAGCAAGTGGCAAGTTCCAGTTCAGCAAAGGAAACCGCATTTGATAAATAGATGAAATTTTACAATGCATTACCATTATTTTTCCTTTAATTCCTTCTTAAATGACAATTCACACGTTTGAACAACATTGCTGTATGAAATTCCTTCAGGTATAGTAAGGCTGTCTTTTATAAGAACACTCGACAGATCGAAACTAGAGCGTTGTCTTTATGCACTAAGAACATTCTTACGAAGAGAAAAAGTTGGTTAGCTTTCAAAGGTGAAGAAGTGCAGGCTCAGCTCTGCCTCGAGCTGCACTGGGCTGGTTTGGAGTTCCATCTTAAAACGTCTACCAGAGAGCTGAACAAAAAACATTATTTTCTTATTACCCTAAATCTGAGTTTGGGATATCATTATTATTATTAGTACAGTGTATTTTGTACGATCATGACGTGATGACTGTTGTACAAGGTTGATATGTTGTTGTTAGGGGCGATGGTTGCTTGTCGAGTGTAAAATCAAGCTGGCGTCGGGCGATAGTGCTTGGGGACGATCGTTGGCTTCAGAATGTCAGGCCTAATTTTGTTTATGGGGGGTGGGGGCAAATAACTTCTTACTACCTGGTTCCCATGCCACTGCTTCTGCTGTCATCTTCAGTCTTGACCCCTTCCCAGCCCTAATGTTGAGTCTTGACCACCTTCCCCAGTCCCATGCCCCATCGCCAGATTTCCATTTTTCCTTTTTATTTTAATTTGTTTGCCTGATGTTCCCTATATGGGTTAATATGGGCGTTGTGGGGGAATGACTGAATTTTATTTTGTTTTTGGGGTGGGGGAGCGAATCGCACCTGCGCCAACCGCGTTGTGTCCTTGGTCAAGGCACTTAATCCCGATTGCCCACGTGAGGGCATGGTGGCACCTGTCTTCAACCAATGATAATCCTGCGTGTGTAGAGTTAGTACGTTGGAGAGTCTGACAAATAGCTCGTCCAGCATATTTGGATATATGTCATTCCACTAAGATCACGGAGAACAGTGATGTAATATATGTTAACCCATCATTTGTCAGTTATGAGATCTAGGATTTTAAAAATGATCGCGCTTGGCGGCCATGTTTGACTCATTGTGGATAAAATTGAAATTTCTTTTGCATTTATGAAAATGGTACATTGCATTCCTATTATTCAATCCATTACTGGTGTTCTGCTGATTCACTGTCCCGAGATTGTAGGCCAAAATGTCTGATTTTCAGGCCTATTTTTGATGTTTTGAAAACGTTTGGCAGAAAAAAGAATTTTGGTAAACTTTTGTTACAAGTTGCTTTTGGAAAATTTTATTTATGACGAATATGTGAAGATATTGGTCAATGAAAATTTGGGCGTTTTTTCTGCGTTTGGCAGCCATTCTGGACACATTGTGATAAAATCGAAATTTCTTTTGCATTTATGATAATGATACATTACATTCTTACTATTCAGTCCATCACCGGTGTTCTGCTAATTCACAGTGCCGAGATTGTAGGTCGAAATGTTCGATCTTCAGGCCTATATCTGATGTTTTGGAAAATGTTGGCAGAAAATATAATTTTGGTAAAACTTTTGTTACCAGCTGTTTATGGAAAAGTGTATTTATAACAAATTTGTGAAAATTTCAGGTCATTAGCCCATTTAGATTTCAAATTTCAGATTCAAAATTTGGGCGTTTTTGGGCGGGTTTTGGCAAAATAATGTTAACGCCCAGAGTCAAAAGCTTATTGTCAAGACAAAGTATAGCCGTCTATGACCTTGCGAAATTTTAACGAAATCTGTAAGAGCGTTCTCGAGAATTCTGCTTCTGTAAAGTGTTGGAATAAAGAAAGAAAAGCGAAAAAAATTAAACGAGTGAATCACCTACATGTTCGGAGATATGGGTGCTGATATTTTGTACAATTTCTTCAAAGAGCTTAATGTTTTTGTACGCCAGGAAAAGCCTGTGATTCTACAGAATAACTCGTCTAGTTTTTAAATGGGTTTCAACAGAGAATAATAGTCAAACGTTCAAAATGATTGGGAACAAAATTGTAAAAAGCCTGCTTCTATATATTTATACTACTCTACGGGGAAATTTCTAAGTTTGTGAAACTCTTCACTTTAGAGAAGCCTTGTCCAAGCATTGGTTGCTGGGTCTTATCAAATTAGTAAAGCAGATACTGCTTACTGCAGTAAACATGTCCTACTCCTCTTCCCAAAACTAATGGAAGATATCCTGTTGCTGTGGAGTGTGGTGTGTAAAATAACTCAAATGTTTTAGCTTCAAGGCCAATGTCAGTACTTTGTTACTGAGATAAAAAGAAGTATTTTGTGGACGTTTGTCGCAAGCTCTCGGGCAACCAGTATAATTATGTAAGGAATCTGACGTCGCGAGAGGCTGTTTGTTTACCCATGCACTTTTCACAGAGTTCGCGCGCACACTACCGTCGATGTAATGCGATGATCATTCACTCACAATGATACACAAGTATTCTCCGGTTATAGATATTCCAATAAAAAAGTATTTAATCCATCTCGATACCATCAATATATTTTCAATATATTTATTTATTATGGCTTAACGACACATTCGATAGCCAGGGTCACCTCGTGTCGGACAGTGTTACTGGTGGAGAAAGCCGAAGTACCCGAAGAGAACCACTGCGAACAACTGTCAGACTCCCCAAAGTACTTACTCCACACAAGCAGGGTTAGCATTGGCGGAAGACATGTGCACAATCGACGTGCAGTACGCCTTAGTACACAGCGCCACCCCACTCCACGTAGACAATCGGTATTTAGTGTCTTGTCCAAGGACACAAAGCAATTGCCCCTGGCGGGGATCGAATCGTGGACCTTTTGTTTTGAAATCCAATGCCGTAACCACGGAGACACCACGCTCCCCATCAATATATTAAAACAGTTTGTGGAACTACGCGGCGTAAAACATTATTAAAGTTGCGGTGAGTCTTCATCAGCTTTATGCTGTTCTAAAATCGGAAATATACAAATGGAAGGGGAGAATTCGGAGACACCGCTTGAAAGGTTTTAGCGTGTCCAACTTTTTTTCCTTATTTAGATTTATGACAAAGTTTGAGTCCCAAATAAGCTTAGAATGATATAAATCAGTTCCAAAGCCCAGTACGAAGCGCTGTGAATACTCCCCCCATATATGCATGTAAAGTCTGGGTGAATGTCACTGGAACTGGTGCTGAGACAGATGAGGGTGTTGGTTGGAAAGCGAAAGAAATATGGTGAACAGGGGTTTTTTTTAAATGCACATGCAGATGGCAATTACGTCAGGTTGTTTTGCCTTTGTCTCATTAGAACCCAGAATCACATCCATAGAATGTTAGATAAACTAAATATCACCACGCCTGGTGACTTGAATTACCTATGGCTCACTTGTGACAATGACCCTGTTTTACTGTCTTATCAAAGATGTGCTCAGTGTTTTGTTTTTGTACAAATGCCTTCACAGCTTCATGATAGAAAACTGGGTGATATTTCATATTATTTAGCACTTTATGCAACGCAGACGATATCAAAATTTGCTATTTAAAACAATATGTTTTTTAAACGATCTCGTTCCAATGAGGGGTCACATGATATGGTTTTGGTGATTTTTTTAAAAAACTAATTCTCTTTTAACTCCTCAATTTTCAAATTACGCGAGCGGATGTAGCCGATTCGTTAGGTATAGGGTTAATGATACTGACAAGATAGGAATAAACAGAAATAGCTCGGAAACCATTTTGGGGATGTCATTGCGTCCAAATATAAATAAATGAATGCACGCTCAACTTGAGTGAAAATATACATACAAGAATATATATAAGAACTTCAATGCGATCAAGAATGTGTGTTCATGCCTGGTACCGTGTGTGTTCATGCCTGGTACCATGTGTGTTCATGCCTGGTACCTATCACTTTAAAATGGAAAATGTAACATCAACGAAGATGGTCTGATCTCGTAGTTACTTCCGAATTATTTTCTGAAGCGTCAGTGTTCGTTCACAAAATATTGTTTTCCAGCGTTAAAATGTAACATTAGAGTTGCTTCCCGTGATATGCGAGACTCGAAATCCGATGTTGTCGTGGAGCATAAAAAATATGAACTACCACATGTTACCTGATTTCAATTAATTTGCATTTTTGTACGAAAGATAAAATATGTCGGGGATATAGCTCAGTGGTAGAGCATTCGACTGCAGATCGAGAGGTCCCCGGTTCGAACCCGGGTGTCCCCTGATCCCTTTTTATGAATTACTGTAGGTAACTGCAGGTGGCTCCAGCAGGGACATGATGAAGAAGGGTGTTGAAAATACAACCGATATTCATTCATTCCTTCCTTCTCTCTCCCTCTCTCTCTCTCTCTCTCTCTCTCTCTCTCTGGGAGTTATGAACCTTTTGCTGCTGATTGAGCAAAAATAACTCCAATGTTTCAGGGCCAAGCCGTTGTCAATGCTTTATTGTTGACTGGGTGACATGCTGGCGTGTGACACTGCTGGAAAGAGCATACAACCAACTTTCTGAATTTATGTTTTTTTAGTTTGAGGTCACTTTCAGGATATATGGCTATATCATGTCCGCAGCATGGGTACGAAGTCAAGTTTAGCCAATCGTTTATATCTATAGCGCACACTTTGAAGGTCTTTCTCTCAAGGCGTTGATTACAGAGTCCTATTTTACCAGTAAAACAAAACTTATTTATCACATTAACACTTACGCTGCCGAAAGCGACTATTGTCACCCATTTTATGATGACTATCTGTACATTCTGGAATGCACAGATCTAATCTACCATCTGATTAATTGTTGGAAAGGGCTCGGAGAGCCCTTTCCAACAATTAATCAGATGATAGAGTTCCATGAATGACATAAATCGTATTAAACTTCCTCGCGTACGGCGTACATAGAAGTCCTCCATGTATGGCTAAAGTGGGCGTGACAATAAAAGGATTAACCAAGGGGAAACTTTCTGAATAAAAAACAAGTCTTTTGTTGATGACGCTTTGGTGTTTCAGATAGGAATAATATTCACGTCAAAACATGAACATTTTATAAATAAATTTACTGCTTTTAAAAACAAATTCCTCTAGTAGTGCTTATATAATCGAATAATCTTCCAACTGGAGTCGGATTTCGGACTTCAAAGGTCGTTAAAAGGAATTTCCGATGGGATGGGGAGGTGGGTGAGATTGGATTTCCCTGAAGCTAGAATTTATGAAGGCAACAGTCGGCAGGTTTCGAAGTGTGACGGTGGGCGCTGCAATTAGATTTTTCGATGTGGACATCCCCTTTTCAAACTCTCTTTACCTCACCGTTACTATATGGGTAGTGAACACACGTTAGGTGAAGTATTATTTCGATCAGCATGGATTCGGATGTGGTCATATTACATAAAACTAAAATGAAATACTCGTGGCGGTCATAAAAAAAGCTTTATTTTTATGTAAAACTGAGAAAAAAAATAGAGGGCAGGTTTTGAAAATTAGGTAAGTGGAAACTGCAAGAAACTTTTCAAACGGTTACATTTTTCCTTTATTGAGGACACAATCGCAAAAGGGGGGGGGGGGGGGGGTAACTGGTGTGCACTGATTGATAGAACAGCATTATACTGGTCTCAAGTAACTCTCAAATCAACTATGTACATGAGAATAGTGACATTTTTTTTATTTAGGTGGTGGTAATGGCGTTAAGATAAATACGAAAAGTGATAACAGATCGTGTTAAAGTTTCAATAAAACTAACAACACCTTATGCTAGTCTTGTAATCAGTAATTAAACACATACGCCTACTTCTAGACGAGAACCGAGAAGAGGGGATGCAGTTTCCAAGAAAATGAGTTGTAAAAAGATTGTATCAATTTGTTTTAAGAGTCAAACCCTGTTCGAAAACGTGTATTTTAGCGTTCTTCAGACTTGAAATGTTATATTAGAGTTGCTTCCCGTGATACGCGAGACTCGAAACTCGATGGTGTGACGTGGAACATTAATAATATCAACTACCACATGTTACCTAATTTAAATTAATTTGCATTTTCGAACCAGAGAAAGAATATGTCGGGGATATAGCTCAGTGGTAGAGCATTCGACTGCAGATCGAGAGGTCCCCGGTTCGAACCCGGGTGTCCCCTGATCGTTTTTTATGGATTGCTGAAGCTTATTTCAGATGGCTTCAGCAGAGACATGATGAAGAAGGATGATGAAAATACAGGCAATATTCCACGTATTTGTTACATTTTTTACTGAATATTCGCTAATAATTTAATTATTTGCTTAATAGCACAAAAATAACGGAACGATTTGGAAGACTCTCTCTCTCTCTCTCTCTCCTCCCTCTCTCTCTCTCTCTCTCTCTCTCTCTCTCTCTCTCTCTCTCTCTCTCTCTCTCTCTCTCAACGTGAGATATGTCCCTTTTGCTGCTGATTGAGCAAAAATAACTCCAGTGAGTCAAGCCGATGTCAATACTTTACTATCGAGTGTGTGACATGCTGGCGTGTGACAATGCTGGAAAAAGCATACAATCAACTTTCTGAATTTTATATTTTTTAGTTTAATGTCTCTTTCGGGATATATGGCTATATCATGTCCGCAACATGGGTACGAAGTCAAGTTTAGCCAATCGTTTATACCTATAGGCACTTAGAAGGACTTTCACTCAATGCGTTGATTACAGAGTCCTATTTTACCAGTAAAACAAAACTTATTTATCATATTAACACTTACGCTGCCGAAAGCGACTATTGTCACCTATTTTGTGATGATTATCTGTATGTTCTGGGATGCGCAGATCTGACCTACCATCTGATTAATTGTTGGAAAGGGATCAGAGAGCTCTTTCCAACAAGTAATCAAATGACAGAGTTTCAAGTATGTCATAAATCTTATTAAACTTCCGCGCGTACGGGCGTACATAGAGGTCCTCCATATATGGCTAAAGTGGGCGTGACAATAAAAGGATTAACAAAGGGGAACTTTCTGAATAAAAAACAAGTCTTTTGTTGATGACGTTTTGGTGTTTCAGACAGGAATAATATTGACGTCAAAATGTACATTTTATAAATAAATTTACTTCTATTAAAAAAAATTCCTCTTGTAGAGCTGATATAATCGGATAATCTTCCAACTGGAGTCGGATTTCCGACTCCAAATGTCTTCAAGAGGAATTTCCGGCGGGATTGGATTTCTGAAGGCAACAGTCGGCATTTCCAAGTGTGGCGGTGGGGGCTGCAATTGGATTCTTCGGGGTGGACATCCCATATTCAAGTCCTCTTAAGCTCACCGCCACTAACATGGGTAGTGAACACACGTCAGATGAAGTATTATTTCGAACAGCATGGACTCGGATGTGGTCATATTACATAAAAATAAAATGAAATACTCGTGGCGGTCATATATAAGCAATATTTTTATGTAAAACTAAAAAGAAAAATAGAGAGCAAGTTTTGAAAATTAGGTAAAGGGGAAATTACAAAAAAATATTGACATTTTCCTTTGTTGAGGACGCCATCATAAAAGAGAGGCACTGATTGCGAGGACAGCATAAAACTGGTCTCAACTCAACAACATACATGAGAATAGTAACAATTTTGTATTCAAGCGGTGGAAATAGCTTTAAGATAAATATGAAATGTGATAACAGATCTTCTTAATGTTTCAATAAACTAACTAAACCTTATGCTTGTCTTGTAATCGGTAATTAAACCTATACGCCTACTTCCAGACGAGGAATGAGAAGAGGAGATGTAGTTTCCCTCAACATGTATTGAGTCGTAAAAAAGTTGTATCAATTTGTTTCAAGAGTCAAACCCTGTTCGTTCACAAGTTTATTCGCGTTTTTCCAACTTGAAATCTTATATTAGAGTTGCTTCCCGTGATACGCGAGACTCGAAATGATGTGACGTGGAGCATTACTCATGTGAACTGCCACATGTCACCTGATTTAAATTAATTTGCATTTTGAAATGAAAGATAGAATATGACGGGGATATAGCTCAGTGGTAGAGCATTCGACTGCAGATCGAGAGGTCCCCGGTTCGAACCCGGGTGTCCCCTGATCCTTTTTATTATGAATTGCTGAAGGTTATTTCAGGGAGCTCCAGCAGGGTCATGATGAAGGAGGTTGTTGAAAATACAGCCAATATTCCACATACTTGTTACATTGTTTGCTGAATTTTCGCTACGCACGAGAATTCCAATCATTTAATTATCTGCTTAATGAGTCAAAATCATGGAACGATTTGGAAGACTATTTTCTCTCTTTGCCACATCTCACCCCACTCCACCCCACGCACCACAACAACCTTCCCTGCATAAACTAATACCTCGTTGAAGAACTTGAATCTGTTTCACTTTCAGAAAATTCCAGTTGCAAAAGATAAATGATATAGCATTCTGTTCAGGTTGTATCATATTATATAAATTATTTTTAACATTGAAACTATTTGAAAAATATATGTCTAAAAGACACAATTTCCTCGGTTCTAATTGAAAATTGGGCTCGTTCTGCCCCCTTTGCAGGCTCATAATGCCCACCAAGACGATAAGCCTAACAAAGTTTCCGACAAGTTTGTAAATTTTCCGACAAAACGTTTAATGAAAATCTGACAGCATCCGGTACCCTCTGTATCTATGCCACTGTCATGGAACCCCACAATAAAGGGTTACAAATTGTCCTCTTGTTCTTTCCGCTTGCGGCATCCTTGTCTATCGCCTTTCTTGTCAACTGGGGATCAAACTGGACAATAGAAACACGTTACTTTGACAACAGTATTCAACCAAGTGTGACACAGTACTGCTGATACATTAATTTTCCATACAGTGCAGATCACAGGTACTCGGAACAAGCTGTGAAATCGAAAAGAAAAATGACATTTGATAGCATTTTTGAATCGATGCTGACATGCCCCCATAATGGTATATAAATATTAACAAGGTACACAAATAGTTTTTCGAAAACGATAACACTGATCTTCGTTATACCCCTCACAAATTTGATTCACATAACGTATCCAGCAGTACCCAGTGCCACTGCAGTGGCGGCGCTACGGGGGGGGGGGGGGGGGGGGCATGGGGGGCATTTGCCCCCCCCCCCCCAAAAAAAAGAAACGAAGGCTTTGCCCCCCCCCCCCCCAACCATCTCGCATGCATTTCCATCCACCCTCACACACAAACACATTCAGGCACCCTCTCTCTCACACACACACCCCTCTCTTTTTTTATTCCCAATAATTCCCCATACACACTTAGCCCAAAGCCTCAGGCTAGCTGATGAACACATCCAGGCAGTAGAGATTTAAAGACTCGGATGCAGATACTTATAAGTTATAATTAAGTTATGAGCCAACAAAGGCATGTCTATCCATATCCCTTGTCTAAAAAAATTCATGGATTTCGCATTATGACAGACGGGCATTATGAGTCTCTCTCTCTCTCTCTCTCTCTCTCTCTCTCTCTCTCTCTCTCTCTCTCTCTCTCACGCACAGACCCACCAGACGCGGATCCAGGATTTTTTGAAAGGAGGATCGCTAATTACCATTACATTTAGTCGAAACTTGGACATAAAGTCCGTAATATAATTTTTTGGTTTGGTACGTCCACAGGACGTACCAAACCAAAAAAGTATATTACGGACTTTGGGTCCAAGTTTGGACTACCTCATAACAAAGTAATGATATGATCCTTTACGTATTTGCACCTCTTCATGGGAGTCTGCCCCCCTAGTTGCCCCCCCCCCCCCCGCCCCCACAAAAAAAAATTCTGGCGCCGCCACTGAGTGCCAGTGGAAAGGGGAATGAATAAGCTTTGCAGTGGTGTATTACACGACCGTTGGGTGTTCTTGGGTTGTTCATGATAACTGGGATAAGTTGCAGAAAAGGTCGATAGTGTACAGTGGAAAGTGGGTTACGAGCGACAATTATCCGATCTATTGTAAATAATTCGAGGTCCCACTGTCTATGGAGGTCAGATTCAAACATTGAACGTATACCTTTATCAATTACTAATCTCGGATCCACATTTATTCATTTCTGGCAATAAAATTTGCCGTTTATGGGGGCATGTCAGCATCGATTCAAATATCATTTTTCTTTCAATTTCACAGCTTGTGCAGAGTTCCTGTGGTGCAGCTTTAAAATTTCTGCCAAGCACTGGTAATATTTCGGCTCATGATCAATTGGAAGCACCTGGCGATTCCAGGATTCTGGGTTTGGGGGCGCGACACATTTCAATCTAGGATCAATCAGGAAGCTGAGGGCGAGCACGAGATGGGGAATTCCACTCTTGCCGATGGAGTCGGGGGCCTCCCGGTCTCGGCTAAAAGTTTAGAAACTGGAAGTTTAAACCCTGCCCGGTGGCTTCTTAACACATGACTACAAAATTTTCCATCGAAAACATTCCCGCCATTTTATATTTTTCATTCAACTTTTGAAAAAGCGGAGCCAATTTATAACAGCTCACATGAATCCCGCTCAAGAGCTCTAGATATTTGTATGGGGCATGGTATAACAGGCCCGATCGCTTGAAAATGATAGGGGAGCTACAACAGCCCTCCTTAAATCGATCCGGGAGAGCCAAATTGACTGATTTTAATGGGAAATTCGATATTTAACCCAAAATTAAGGAGAGCTATTTGCCTTTTAGGAGAGCAACTATGGCTCCCCTTAATTTAGTTTTGCAGGAGACACAAGGATCTGAAGCAATGGCTCAACTAAAATAATCAAGCCGTGTAGTATCCGCGATAACAAGTGGACATCCACTACCTATGGTAATACTGTTTACTCTGAACTGAATTACAACGGAGGGGAGGGGATCGAGTGCGCCCCTCCCCCATCCGCCCATGCGGTCAATGACTGGAAAGGTGGTTAGTGCTTATTATGCTTTATCTCAGAAACCAAGTATGTGATGAATGAAAAATCCACAGCCATTGTGTTTTAGTGATAAATCACACCTCCTGTATTTATTTATTATTTACTGACGTTTAATGTCACTTCCAGTAACTATGGAGATATCATAACCTCAGCACAAGTGTAAAGTCAAGTTTAGCCAATAGTTTATATACCTACGCTGTCAATTTTAGTGACTTCCACCCCAATCCTTGGTGTTGGATCATAATTTAACATCTGAGTAGAACTTGTTTACCACATATAATAAACTCTGTTACACTTTCCGGGATTGCCACTCTGGACCCTCATGTACTTTATATCACAAGCTTTAATACTTCAAAGTATAATACATGGACATGTATACTAGGGCTGTCACGATTTTTAATTTTTTTTAGGAATCGATTAATCGTCGCAAATAATCGATAATAATCTATTAATCGTATCCAGACGACCCCCTTTCCCTATCATGGAAGTCGTTAAAAATAAAGTTCAAGTCAGTTGACCTACCTCAAGTAAACAACGAAGACGGTCCTCTTTTAGGTACATTCAAAGCTTTGATGTTCTGAAGTTTTGAACCGTCAGTGTAATAATTAAGACCGGCCGTCAGTTGCGAACTTCTCAAGTTCGCAACTGCCGACCGGTCTTGATTATTACACTGACGGTTCAAAAGTTCAGAACATCAAAGCTTTGAATGTACCTAAAAGACAAATGCTTCTAACGGCTTCTTGGGGTTTAACGTCGACATCTAGACCTTTTACCTTTAGAAACAATAGTTTTTTCATCAATTGTTTTTTAATTATTGAACGTCTAAAACGGGGTAAAATTTACCGATTCTTCGACAACGAAAAATACTAATCGATTTCGGCGTGACCGATCGACAATCGATCAATCGATTAATCGTGACAGCCTTAATGCATACCTGATTTCAACTGGGGAAACAGAATTTACTGTGATCAGTAAATTTAAGTCTGTGTGAAAATGGTGAAAGCATCAGAACTAAACTATGTGGAATAAGACTTTATGGAGACTTATTTTCGGGAGAAAACTGAGTAAAATATCTTTAATGAAATCAGAAATGTTTTTCTTTTTTTTTGTAAACAGCATTTAAAGATTTTCACACGGGAATCGTGTAAGATTTTTCAAACCAGAAATAACGTCTGTGTGCAGCATTTAACATGTTCTATAAAGAAATCAGATATGGATATTTTTTGGCTCCGCCTACTTTTCTGACATAAAATAAATGTTTGAACTTTGGGAATGCACCAGGGGGCTGTAAAATGCAATTTTCAGCAATTAGAAAAACGCATTCAATGATCCCTGGGTGACATCAGTGACCTTCACCCATATTTTGAACCTCCAGCAAGTTTTAACGAATCTCGTGTAGGTCCCGGGTCCATTTGGTCCATACCATGCTTGAATTGTGACTGTGACCCACTTTCACAATTTTTGGCTCCACGTTTCTAAGTGATGAGTGGTGAAATACATGTATGAACTGCGAGAGCATCAGATGGTTAAGAAACTGCAATTCCCAGTCATTCTAAAAAATGCACTCAGTGCACCCGTGGGTGGTCCAAGTGATCTAGACCCATATTTTGAACCCTCACCGCATTTCGTCTCATCTGGTGTTCGTCCCAGATCCATAAGCCATACCATGCTTGGACTATGAGCGTGACCCACTTTCAAAATGCCTGCCCCCCCCCCCCCCCCTGCCAGCATAAACTTCGGGAGTACATTAGGCGGTAATGCAATGCAACTTCCAGCAATTATGAAAAATGCACTCAATAACCCCTGGGCGATCTCAATGACCTTGATTCATGTTTTGAACATAGATTGAGTTTCAGCTTATTTGATACTGGTCGCGTATGCTTGCCATACGATCGTGACCCACTTTTCAAATGTTTGGTCACGCCCAGTTTTTTTTCAGCGTAAAAATACATGTGAACTTCAGGAATATTAAGGGGTTATAAAAGTCGATTTCAAGCAATTCTGAAAAATACACTCAATGACGCCCTGGGTGACCTCAGTGGCCTTGGCCCATGTTTTGAACCTCCATTGAGTTTCCACAGGTCATACAATGCTTGTGTTCAGAGCATAACCCACTTTCAAAATATTGTGTTCAGCCCACCTTTTTGGGTGATGAAATACACCCCGCCAAATTTTTTGATTGTAGAAATTGACTTGTGAACTTTAGGAATTCATTAGGTGGTGATGAAATGCGATTTCCTGCGATTTTGAAGAATGTACTCAATGACCCCCTGGGTGACTTCAGTGATCTTAACCTATATTTTGAACCCCCATCGAGTTTTGACTCATTTGGAGTTGGTTCCAGGTCCTTTGGTATTACCGTGCTTGAGATATGAGCTTGACCCACTTTCAATACACTCATGGGGACACCCCCAATGCCCCGGAAACTTGAAAAACGTAGATAGACGAGTACCAGTGAGTCGTTATTGTCTAACAGTATGCATGCAAACACACCAGTGATGTTGGAAGATTTCTATTCGAGTTATTGTGCTACTAGGAAGTGGGGAGAAGACAGAAAAATAGAGATATAAGAACAAGAAGAAACGAAAAAGAAACCATACAAAACAAGGGTCTGTGTTACACACAGACTATTTATTTATTTATTGGTGTTTAAGGTCACATATTTCTACACAATGTCTAATCGTGACCACTCACACAGTCTACTAATAACTGACTCTTAGTACAATTCCACAAAAACAATAATTCACGAAAATCACAAGCCCCCCAAAAAGGATTCCTGTGTCTCAAAAACCACAAGCACAAAAAAGTGTTGCAGCTAACAGACTTCCTGCAATATAATGAGTCTGCATTATTTATTAACCCTCTGCAAACTTCTCAAAATATAAATATTCCACGCGGCAGATTTTTTCCCATAATGCAACTTGAAGAATAACAGAATCAATTTTATTCGACAGAGCTTAATGAGCTCTGTCAAACAAAGCTGAATGCGTTAAATTCCAAACTGCATTATGGGGGAAAATGCAGGTTGAAATTTGATATTTCCATAATCGTGTACACAGGGTTAATTAAATATATAGAAAGTGCAGTTTCTATACAGGTGAATACTCATATTCTGCTTAAAACCTTAACCCACTGCCTAAATAGAAGACAAAACTTACTGATATTTTTGTTTAAGTAACTAAAAATTCTGCCTTGTTTGCTTCATATTTATTTTATTTATTGGTGTTTAATGTCACATATTTCTGCACAAAGACTAACCATGACCGCAATATGGATATAAAGTCAAATTTAGTCAATTTTTTATACCCATGTTGCCCATTTTAGAAGATTTTCTCCCCAAACATTGGTTACTGCGACCTATTTCACCTGATAACAGAGCTTGTTTACCTCAGTAAACAAGCACTGCCTCACTTCCAGGGGGTTTCCATGGGGATTTTGCTTCATATACATTTACGCTGCCTCACTTCCAGTGGTTCCAACAGTGATTTTGTTTCATATATACCTACATATTGGTCATTAAGGACACTTTCAACATCTATAGCTATATCACGAATGGCAACACACCCAATCGTTTGTATCTATGCTGTACACTTTTGGAAGACTTTAACCCATGGCAATGGTTACTGCATCCTATTTTTCCATTATTTTTACTATTAATCATTGGTGTTTAACTGCTCCAAGCCCATATTTGGGCTTTATTCAGAAGAACAACAACTTGAAGGCTTATATTCAGTTGATGTGTTTTGTATTATGTGAAGTGATTTTACTTATTCTGCAAGGGTTTGCCTTGTTACAATTTATTGGAGAATGCCCATAGGCACTCTCCAATAAATTGTTACAAGGCAAAGACATGCGAACAAGATTTGACGGCTAAAAATAATTTAGCACTCTGCCAGTTAAGGTCACTTTTAGAATCAACAGCTTGATCATGGTTGCAAGCGCAGGCATAAAATTATTGCTTAGCCAGCTATTCATACCTATGCTACCTACTTCAGAGAACTTCCAGACAGACATTTGTTGCAGGGTCCAACTAAACAGAACAAGGACTGCTGCACTTCCTGTCCAGGGATCCCACTGGAACTTTTTGTGCCAAAAACATGGCCTATGACCCCTAATTTGAATAATCTCAATGTGCTCATTCCAATGCGGAGTCATAAGCTATTTTTGAAGGCAAATTATTTAATTGGGTTTAACAACACTTTTGATAGCCAGGGTCACCCAGTGTCAGTTTTACGGGTGGATGAAGCAGGAGTACCCGGAGAGAACTACTGAGCAACTGCAAACAACTGTCAGACTCCTCAACGTACTAACTCTACACAAGCAGTGTTAGCATTGGTTGAAGACAAATGTGCCGTGGCCGTGTAATACACCTCAGTATACAGCGTCACCATGCCCACACACGGGCAATTTGGATTAAGTGCCGTGCCAAAGGACACAATGCAGTTGCCCTTGGCAGGGATTGAACTGTGGACCTTTTGGTTTGAAGTCCAAAACCATAACCACTGAGTCACCAGACGCACATGTTTTGCAGGCAGCAATTGAAAAAGTAACAAGATTAACGGTGACCACCCGGGCACGGATGCCCCAAACTATGGCCAAATGGCCTATAATACTGGAATGGAAAGTTTTTTGTTGAATTTGGTACTCACTGCAGAACATAAGGTTTCGAATGTAAGAAAATACATTTGAACATAGAAACCAAAAGCTGTATTGGCCTTATTTCCAAAAGGTCAATGCAGCCACTAATAGGGTGGGGTGGAACTTTCTCAACAGAACCATACACATTTGGATGTCACTTGAATTGGCATACAGAACAAGTCAAAATAAAGTTGTACTTGTAGGTTAACCGCTATAAACTATGTATCTTTCTCGTCCTGCACTGATAAGACCAGAAACTGACATCATTTTCTGGAAAGGTCTCACAGAGAACTTTCCAGAAAATGATGTCAGATTCTGGTCTTATCAGTGCACAATCAGCAGAAATTATTTGAAATTGCAGACTTTTTCAGCAGTTCTGGATGAGAAACCCAATTCTATGAGAGAATTAAGTTTTCAGGCATGGTGATGCCCGTTTATAAACACCTGGAACTTTATTAAGCACCCCAGTGAAGTTGCTGATACTTATTATGTTTTAATGATTGCTATGTCTTGCAGTCTTGCAGTACATTTTATCTAGTGAAACATGAAGTTTCTGGCTGACAGCGTACCCCAAACACATCCCCTTGTCTACATGAAGCATGCTTCCCATGAAAATGTCACAAAAAACACTATCATCCACGTGCAATATCTGGGCATAAAACAAGAAAATTTGTAACTTCTTTTATCTATAAATGTTTACGTAGCAAGGATGAGACTGTCAGAGGCACTAAGATGGCAAATCGTTGGCATGCATGCAACAGGCATGTCATTTAAAGATTTTTTTTTATTAGGGTTTAACGACACATTAACAGCCAGGGTCACATCATGTCGGTGACAGTTTTGCGGGTGGAGGAAGCCGGAGTACCCGGAGAGAACCACCGAGCAACGACGAGCAGCTGTCAGCTCTCCAACGTCGTGACTCTGAACTCTGCACCGCGACACAGGCAGGGTTAGATTGGTTGAAGACATGCGCACCATCGACGTGCAGTTCGCCTTAGTACACAGCGCCATCGTGCCCCCATGTGGGCATTTAAAGATATTAGAAGGCAATTTAGCTATAGTCATCCTGTCATCAGCAGATTGTGCCGAAAACATCAACAAACCAACAATGTTAAGGACCGACCAAGGCCTGGACAACCCCAAAAGACCTCTCGTCGGGAAGATCGGATTCTGGCATGCCTCGTTAGGCGTGAACCCTTTGCTTCAAGTGGGGTTTCGAAATGCCTTGGCTCCCTAATAAGCATTTCTGTAACAGATCTGTCCAAAACCATCTCAAAGCACTGGGCATGAGGTCCAGAAGGGTCATCAAGCGTCCAGCTCTGTCTGATCAGCATCAAAGAGGACATTTGGAGATGTGTATGGCATGATAACATTGGAATCTCAGGACGTGGAGAGTCCATTGGTCAGATGGGAGTAGGTTCCTGCTGCATGTCACAGATGGTCGCATGAGAGTGTGGAGACAGAAATACTGCTTCCATGCCCAGGAACATCAGACCTACTGTTCCTTATGGTTGAGGATCCCTCTCTCATGATTGTAAACTTGATATGGTGACTGTACGTGGTAATCTCGATGGTCGTCAGTACATCTGGGACATTCTCAATCCAGTTGTCGTGCCTCATTTTGACAGCCACCCGTTAACTACTCGCCCTGTATTCATGGTCGACAATGGAAGGCCACATCGTTCCCATGACGTGAGAGCATTCTGTCAGAACAATGTTATTACAACACTACCTTGGCCTGCAATGAACCCCGATTTGAATCCCTTAGAACACGTGTGGGACTTTCTTGGGATGTCGTGTGCAAGCAAGTGATCCGCCTGTACAGAATTTGGCCGATTTGGAAGCTGCATTGAATGAGGAGTGGCAGCAGTTGCCTCTGGACCGCATCAGAAGGCTCACTGGTAGCACTGGGAGGTGGGTTCAGGCTGTTATCCGGGCACGTGGTGGATACACTCGCTACTGACGTCAGACACTGCTATTGTGTTCACATCACAAGTTACATTTTTTGTCAGTAATTACCGGTATTGTTTCATCGTAGACCGTTCCCTCGTCATACTTGTCGAGAGAACATTTATCCATCAAAAACATTAGTGACAGATTATGTGTAATTTGCGCCATTAAAATACTGCATATTTTCATCACTGTGTTGTCTTTCATTTGTCAATAGACCATTCCTTCCGCAAACAATCACTTTTGACCATCTGAAAGATAGCATGAAAGTAATGACAGTTTCTCTTAACACTATTGCGAAAAAAACAGGGGGCTGCTTAATTAAGTTCCATGTGTATATTATGTTGCTACACCTTCATACCAAACAATTATTTTAAATTGCAGTGTCTTTCAGTAGTTCTGGAAGAAAATCACAATTCCATGAGAGAATTAAGTTCTCACACTACTGTGACCTTGAGCGTCTCAGTTATATATGGTGTTGCCCATTTTCTGCCTTTATATGGTTAGGTTTTATTTAAATTTGCAGTGTCAGTAGTTCAGGATGAAAAATCTGATTCTGTGAGAGAATCAGGTTTTCATATTCCTGTGACCTTTATCACTCGAGCATGTTGTTGCTGTGCAACAGACCTTCCATCGTCTTTACCTTTGAGTGAAGTTTTGTGGAAATCCACCCAAGAATTATAGAATTATGGCTCCAGATGGACAAATAGTCTGCGAGAGAATTAAGTTTTCCCAATCCTGTGACCTTGACCTTTGTCACTCAAACATGGTGTTGCTGTGCAAAAGACCTTCCATTGGTCTTTACACTTGTGTCAAGTTCCATGGAAATCCACCATAGAATTATAGAGTTATGGCTTCGGACACACAAATAAATTCTGGCAGATGGAAGCATGGTTCGACAGAGAGACAGACAGGACAACCCAGATTAAGATGCCTCCCTATCGGCAGTATAACAAAATTTGAAAGGCTTTTTCGTGAATAACACAGGCTGAATATCACCTTTAGGTCAGCTGGGGTTGAGAAGCACAAAGTTTCAATCAATAGATCTCTGGGTTGAATCCAGAGGTCTGTTGAATAAAGCTTTGTGTTTTGGATTTTCATTATTGATTGGGTGGAATATCAACTCACAGTGTACAAAAGTGATAATCTGTTCTCTGTGTACTTCAGTTCAGCTCAGTGGTCCTGCAGATGTACATTTCTCTGAGCATCTTATGCCTTTTTTCAGGGAAGTCAATTGAGATTGATTCCAACTTGAGGTAACTCTGGCTTTCAAAAGTGTCATTAAACCCCAATAAAAATGAAAGTGTCAATGACACTGTAGCTCAACTTGTCAAGACATGTACATGTATAGTATGTGACACAGCAATGACAAACATCTAGGTAATGACCTGATAACAAAGGTACATATAAAGTATTGTAACGGTCTGTACATAAATACTGACCGTAGCCTGTAACAACTGTATAGGTAAAGTATTGTAAAGGTGGGTGACAGTCAGATGCTAGACTAGTAAAGAAATCTTGAGTTCCAGAGTGGGTCTGACTGAACCCCAAAATAATTGTTCTCACAGCACAGTGATAACAAAGGCACACCAAAACACATTCATTCCTGTCCCAAGGTGAAAACAAAGGTACCCAAGAAGTTTAGTGAAGATCTGTTCATAAATACGAGCTGTATAGAAGTTGTGACAAAAAACTGATTGGACTTAATTTCGGTACAAAATGGCCACTGGCAGCCATCTTGAATTTTGGACTGCACCCAGAAACACTCGTTCTCGTCCCAAGGTGGTAACAAAGGTACCCAAGAAGTTTCCTGAAGATCAGTTGATAAATACAGCCTCTAGCCCGAGCCGTATTGACATGTGCACTTACAGTGTATAAGTAGCACTAAATAAATCAAAATTCATCTAATTTGCATAATTTCTGCACGAGAAAAAAACCCGTACTGTATGTGATGTATTCCATTTTACTAAACATTCATACAGAAATTTATTCAAATCAGAACTTTCATACAGAAGTTCTGTACAAAAGACTGATTGCACTAATTTTGGTACAAATTAGCTGCTGGTGGCCATCTTGAATTTCGGACAAATCCCCAAAACACTCGTTCTCATCCCACGGTGATAACAAAGGTACCCAAGAAGTTTCGTAAAGATCGGTTCATAAATACGGCCTCTAGCCTGAGCCGTATAGAAGTTGTGTACAAAAAACTGATTAGACCTAATTTCAGTACAAAATGTCCACTGGCAGCCATCTTGAATTTTGGACCGCATCCAAAAACATTCGTTCTTGTCCCACGGTGATACCAAAGGTACCCAAGAAGTTTCGTAAAGATCGGTTTATAAATACGGCCTCTAGCCCCAGCCGTATTGACATTTGCACTTACAGTGCTGAAAGTAACACTAAATACATCAAAGTTAGTCTAATTTGCATAATTTACGTACGAGAAAAAAACCTGTATTATATGTGATGTATCCCATGGTACTAAACATTTATACAAAAAATTATTCAAATCAGCGCTTTCATATGGAAGTTCTGCGCAAAAATCTGATTGCACCTAAGTCTGTACAAAATGGCCGCCAGTGGCCAACTTGAATTTCGGATTGGACCCCAAAACACTCGTTCTCGTCCCATGGTCATAACAAAGGTACCCAAGAAGTTTTGTAAAGATCGGTTCACAAATACGGCCTCTAGCCCGAGCCGTATTGAATTGTTGATGGACAGATGGACGACAGACGACTGGCCATGGCATAAGCTCAAATTTGGCTTCGCCAAAGTTGAGCTAAAAATTGAGATTAAAAAAATTATTTCAGTGAGCAGTCACATTCTGCATCTTTAGAATGGATTATCACTAAAAACACCCATAAAGTGGAGTTTACACCCATATAGTAAGTTCCAATATCTATAAAAAATAGGCCGATGAAATCGTCAGATGTGTACCCATACGCACAACTAGTAGAAAGCTGTATGACGGAGGGCCACCATGGATGCCGACATTATGTACACCATACATGGTATGGGTACATATAGAAATGGATTGGAGGAGTGTCTAATTTGATGGATAAAGGGTTTATATGTCCGGATCAAATTATCAGATTTACATAAAAAAAACTATACAGCACAGCACATCAGTAACCTGAATAAATATATAAAGTAACATGACAATCGGATTGATATTTTTTGAGTTATCTCATGCCAAAGGGATTGGAGGAATTTTCAATTTGAAGGATAAAGGGTTAATATCTCAGGATCAAATTATCAGATTTACACCAAAAACTATACAGCTCGGCACACCAGTAACCTGAACACAAATATAAAGTAACTTGACAATCCAAGCAATATTTTTCAAGTTATCGAATGCCAAAGGGATTGGAGGAATTTTCAATTTGAAGGATAAAGGGTTAATATCTCGGGATCAAATCATCAGATTTACACCAAAAACTATACAGCTCGGCAAATCAGTAACCTGAACACAAATATAAAGTAACTAGACAATCCAAGCAATATTTTTCAAGTTATCGAATGCCAAAGGGATTGGAGGAATTTTCAATTTGAAGGATAAAGGGTTAATATCTCGGGATCAAATCATCAGATTTACACTAAAAACTATACAGCTCAGCATATCAGTAACCTGAACAAAAATATAAAGTAACTTGACAATCCAAGCAATATTTTTCAAGTTATCGAATGACAAAGAAATGGATACAGATGCCGGACGGATGGACGGACAGACGGACAAAGGATGGATGGTGTCTTCTCACGGAGCCAACATTTTTAATTTTGGGGTAACCAGATAAGCTGAAAAATGTTGGCTGAGTGAGAATTGATGTTAAGGAGAACAATAGGTGTTAATCCCCAATTAAGCTATACTCTGTTTCATATTTGGTGATTATTAATTTTCTCTGACAGCAAAGTGTTTCTGTGTTATTATTTATTGATAAGGTTTATTTATTTTAAATAATTAAATTTGAAATAAATTTTTATTAATAGCTTTAGTAACACAGAAACAGTAAAAGTGAAGAAGAGCTGGGACAGGTTCCCTTAGAATTTTTCAATAGAGAAGAACAGATATGTTAAGGACAAACATTAAGGACAAACAATCCTTTATTCACAGTGGTATAAATGCAAAAACAAAAATCAGAAGATTCACAACACTGAACATTGAGCACTGCAAGTAAAATCTAGCACCAAATTTATTCTAAATGAACTAAATCTGAAGCCTTATCTGCATATGTCATAATGTCAATTTCTCCCATTTGTAGGCGGGTTTTCAGCAATGAAAGACGAGAATCCAATTGCCTGTATTTTCTTTTTTTGGGGCGTGGTACTCCCCCAGCTTGCAGCTGAATAATTCTGGCCTCATTTGTTGCCTGGATTTGCTTTAATAAAGTCACTAATGAAAATATATTTGGGTGTGAATGCCCACACAATTTGTTTATTTTGCTGTGCCATCCTTCAACGTTGTTTGTGGTACGGGCACCGTCATTATCAAAATGATTCCACATTTCTAAGGGTGAACCTTCAACCCATGTCTCAGTCACATAATCTGTAAATTGAGTCACTTCTGAACTATTGTCTTCACTACTCTCTAAAGCATTAAACCACACATCCTAAACTAGGTGGATGGGAACTAACGGCAGGACTGCTGCTCGACGCACCAGCAGTTTTATGTTCTCGTCATTTCTGTATCTGGCTGCCAGCCCAACAGCTTGTGTTTTTCTCCATATGCACCGTGTAAAATGAAAAAAACATCCTTTTGGTGAAACGGAAGGATAGATAGCGACCACAGCATTTCTTGCAGCTACCTCAAAATCCATTAGAAATATCGCTGGTTCAAGGGTTAAATTTCGCTCAATAACAGCATCTTTAATTAAAGAGAAAAAACGGCGGTAAGTTTGTTCTGTCTTGTTAGGTAATCTGCCAAATATTAATGGAAATACTGATCCTTCAATTCTACCATGAAGGGTTTACAGCTGGTAAAATAAGCCAGGACACAAATAAAATGTTCCATCTCCAAACACGACAGGTGAATCACACAATTGTTTCAGATTTTCATCAGTGCCAAAAATGATAATTCTATGACCCTGTTCACTGGTATTATCACACAATAAAAATCTTTCTCCAGCTGATGTTTCTTTCCAGGAATTATTTAACTCTATCTCTCTTTGTGTTTTTGGTAATTTGGGCAACACTTTTGCACGACTTCTATACAAGGCAGCTTTACAACTGTCAAATGTTGGAATTTTTTTTATCATATCTGCAGTCACTTCATCGAACTCATTATCTCTGAGACTGCCAAGTTCTTCATCGTATATTCTTGGAATGTGAGAAACCTCATCACGGCATCTTTTTTTAACTTTATTTAGAAAAGCACTGGCAGCAAGGGCCATATTGTCACTATCATGATTGTGATCTTGTCCTATTGACACTGGAATGTTATCCACGGTAACAATTTTGGCTCTGCAGTCACGAATTACACATCTCCAATAACACCTTTCATTTCTTCTTGTCCGAATTGAAAATTTATAGCCAGCATGAATCAAAAAGTGACCACCTCTACCATTTTCCAAGAAATTAACATTAATCTGTGCAGTGGCCATGATAAATTTATGATCATATTTAGTCTGATTCTTTACTTATATAGGTTTATTGAATAAACAATAAATCTTCTAATCAAAAAAGATAAAAGCAACAGTTTATAATAAAGTATTGAAGTCATCTCAAACCTATCAAAACTATCAAAAACAGATAAAACAATGACTAGGTTCAAAGAACACCTGTGTTTTTACAACTAATTGCCAAGCCAAAAGTCTTTTTTCATTGAAAACAGTTCAACAAAAAAAATATTATGTTTTGCTGAGCTGAACGTTTTAATTTTAATCAGAAACAGACCATAATCAAATCTCCTAAAGGTGTGAAATGGAAAATGTTGCTAGCTAATTTCAAAATGTTGGCTACGTGAGAATGAATCGGATGGACGAAAGACGGATGGCCACCCCAGATGCCGGCATTATGTGTACCATACATAGTATGGGTACACATAAAAAAAACCATGAAAAACGAATTTTCATCATGGACCTCACAGTAGAACCATTGGATGAAATATTTTACTCGAGGTTCTCATGATTCTCACACAAATTAAGTCCGACTGCTTGGGTGGAAACTAAAACTGCATGTTTACTCCTTTACCGAATATGAAAGGCAGACGACACTTGCAAAGAAAATTCTTGACCAACTACTTTTTTTCATTTTTTTGCATCCAGAACATAGCGTATGACCCCTCATTGGAATGAGCTCATTCCAATGAATGGTCATAAGCTTTGTTTTTGAGACAAAAAATGAAAAAAATAATTAAACTTGAATTTATTGCAATTTTCAGTTTCTCCACTGATATCTATAGAGATTTTTGACAATAGCAGTTATAGCATTGAACCTTTACCTAATGTATCAGCCGAATCCAACCACATAATTTACAAATTAAGCAGTTGAAAAAAAAATATCATTAAAAGAATTCCATCAAAACCATATCATGTGACCCCTTACTGGAACCAGATCATTGAGATCATTCCAATTATATGGATTTTGTTGAAGCTTTTTGAAAAAATTAAAAACTAGAGGCTCCAGTGAACCTAAAATGCTCACCTGGCTCAAGTTGTCAAAAGAGATGAGTGTGCCAGTAATTGGTGGACAGCAAGACCAATTTTTGGATTTGCAACGACATAACCAAAAGCAATTTTTGGCCATTCATTTCTGCTGGTCCTACGAAAGGTCGAAAGCTTCTCCGGCAAAAACAAAGCTCTTTTTTATGGAGTCTTAAAATGTCCATATGAAATTTTTTTTTGTTCTTTACTTCTGTGGTTCTCTCTACCCCACCCCAAAAATTTGTATAAATCAAGTACTTATGACCCAATCAAGTACTGTATGACAAATTTGGTTCAAATCAGCCCATCGGTTCTCAAAATAGAATTTTGGGTGGAGCCTAAAAATGGGCATCCTTCCTCAGGGTGTCAAATATTCACCTACGGAGTTCCTTTGAAAACAAGAGAACCCAGGGGGCCTTAACCCTTTACCGAATGTAACTGCCAAACTCGCCAGTGCTATTCTAAATGAAAGTGTCAATGACAACTTTGAATATGACAGGAATTAGTCTTTGCCGTGACCAGGTCAACAATAATGAATATGACAGGAATCAGTATTTGTTGTGACCAAGTCAACAATAATGAATAAGAGAAAAAGTTAGTTTTGTTGTGACCACGTCAACCATAGTAAATCAATTACAAGGTGACTGCAATGGTCTAAAGAATAGGACATAAGTATTATATGTGATGCATCCCATGTTAGTAAACATTCACACAAAAATTTATTCAAATCAGAGCTTTCATACAGAAGTTCTGAGCAAAAAACTGATTGCACAAAATTTTGTACAAAATGGCTGCTGGCAGCCATCTTGAATTTTGGACCGGACCCCAAAAGATACGTTCTCGTCCCACAGTGATAACAAAGGTACCCAAGAAGTTTCATAAAGATCGGTTCATAAATACGGCCTCTAGCCCGAGCCGTGTTGATGGCACCACAGACGGACGACGGGCCATGGCAATACCTCAAATTTGGTTTCGCCAAAGTTGAGCTAAAAACTGACAATTAATTTTCATTATTTTTTTCATTTTTTGTCTCAAAAACATAGGTTATGACCTATGTTTTTGAGACAAAAAATGAAATGAAAGTGTCAATGAAACTGTAGCTCAACTTGTCAAGACATGTACATGTATAGTATGTGACACAGCAATGACAAACATCTAGGTAATCACCTGATAACAAATGTACATATAAAGTATTGTAACGGTCTGTACATAAATACTGGCCGTAGCCTGTAACAAGTGTATGGGTAATGTTTTGTAAAAGTGGGTGACAGTCAGATCCTAAATAGAAAAGAAATCTTTGAGTCCCAGCGTGGGTCTGACTGAACCCCAAAATATTTGTTCGCATAGCACAGTGATAACAAAGGCACCCCAAAACACACTCATTCCTGTCCCAAGGTGAAAACAAAGGTACCCAAGAAGTTTAGTGAAGATCAGTTCATAAATACGAGCTGTATAGAAGTTGTGACAAAAAACTGATTGGACCTAATTTCGGTACAAAATGGCCACTGGCAGCCATCTTGAATTTTGGACCGCAATCAGAAACACTCGTTCTCGTCCCAAGGTGATATCAAAGGTACCCAAGAAGTTTCCTGAAGATCGGTTGATAAATACAGCCTCTAGCCCGAGCCGTATTGACATGTGCACTTACAGTGTATAAGTAGCACTAAATAAATCAAAATTCATCTAATTTGCATTAATTTCTGCACAAGAAAAAAACCTGTACTGTATGTGATGTATTCCATTTTACTAAACATTCCTACAAAAATTTATTCAAATCAGAACTTTCATACAAAGTTCTGTACAAAAGACTGATTGCACTAATTTTGGTACAAAATGGCTGCTGGTGGACATCTTGAATTTCGGACCACACCCAAAAACACTTGTTCTCATCCCACGATGATAACAAAGGTCCCCAAGACGTTTCTTAAAGATCGGTTCATAAATACGGCCTCTAGCCTGAGCTGTATAGAAGTTGTGTACAAAAAACTGATTAGACCTAATTTCGGTACGAAATGGCCACTGGCAGCCATCTTGAATTTTGGACCACACTCAGAAACACTCATTCTCATCCCAAGGTGATAACAGAGGTACCCAATAAGTTTCGTGAAGATCGGTTGATAAATACAGCCTCTAGCCCAAACTGTATTGACATGTGCACTTACTGTGTGTAAGTAGAACTGAAAAAATCAAAGTTCATCTAATTTGCATAATTTCTGCACGAGAAAAAAGCCTGTATTATATGTGATGTATCCCATGGTACTAAACATTCACACAAAAAATTATTCAAGTCAGCACTTTCATATGGAAGTTCTGTGCAAAATCTGATTGCACCTAATTTTGTACAAAATGGCTGCCATCGGCCATCTTGAATTTTGGGCCACACCCCAAAACACTTGTTCTCGTCCCACGGTGTTACCAAAGGTACCCAAGAAGTTTCGTAAAGATCAGTTTATAAATACGGCCTCTAGCCCAAGCCGTATTGGCATTTGCACTTTCAGTGCTGAAAGTAACACTAAATACATCAAAGTTAGTCTAATTTGCATAATTTACGTACAAGAAAAAAACCTGTATTATATGTGATGTATCCCATGGTACTAAACATTCATACAAAAAATTATTCAAATCAGAGCTTTCATATGGAAGTTCTGTACAAAAAACAGATTTCTGCATCGTCGGTACAAAATGGCGGCTGGCGGCCAACTTGAATTTCGGATAGGACCCAAAAACACTTGTTCTCGTCCCACAGTCATAACAAAGGTACCCTAAAAGTTTCGTAAAGATCGGTTTATAAATACGGCCTCTAGCCTGAGCCGTATTGAATTGTTGACGGACAGATGGCTGGCCAGACAGACGATGGACAACTGGCCATGGCATATTTGGCTTCGCCAAAGTTGAGCTAAAAAATTAGTTATACAAGAATTTTTTTTGCAAGTGTAGTCTGCTTTACATGTTAGGTAAAGGGTTAATTGCTCACCTGATAAAATTATTTAAAGAAGAATCTAAGGTCACATTCAGCATCTACATGTTAATATAGTTAATCTAATTTAGTTAAATCTAGGGGAGTGAGGTGGGGTGGATCTGTTGGGTGAATTGGGTTTTTTATTTTTTTTTTTTTTTTTTGGGGGGGGGGGGGTTGTATAACATCACTCAAACCCCTTCAAAACTCATTTGAACCATAAAGAAAAAATCACTCAGATGACCTGGTGGATCTGAAGAAAGGGATTTTTAATGGAATTTCCCCATAGAGCACAAAGTTAAAATTTAGGTTGCCATATGGAGCCCAAATATGAACCTAGGTACTTGCTTTGAACAAACTGGAATCTGACCCCAATAAGGATATTGCAAACCAAATATCAAAAAGATTCTGACTGGGAGAACTGAAGAAGAGGCCCCAGGGGGCCTGAGGGCGCTCACCTGACACGGTAGTCTAAATATCAAACCAGGGACTTGACTTGAATAAGCTGCATACGCCCCCTCCCAAGAAAAGCAGGGTGAAAAAAAAAAAAAAAATTTTTTGTCTTAAAATTGACCAAAACGCAGAAAAAACAAAAAAAAATTTTTTTCCAATTTTGGTCCAAAATTTTCTAAGTCCCACCCGGACCCAAAATTTTCAGGGGAAAAAACTTCTTTTTTTTTTTTTGTCTTAAAACTGACAGAAATACATAAAAAACCAAAAAAAATTTTTTTCGGATTTTGGTCCAAAATTTTCGAAGTCCCACCCCCACCCCAAATTTTCAGGGGAAAAAAAAAAAAAAAATTTTTTTTTTGTCTTAAAATTGACAGAAATGCATAAAAAACAAAAAAAAATTTTTTTCGGATTTTGGTCCAAAATTTTCTAAGTCCCACCCACACCCCAAATTTTCAGGGGGAAAAAAAAAAAAAAAAATTTTTTTGTCTTAAAATTGACAGAAATGCATAAAAAAAAAAAAAAAAATTTTTTCTGATTTTGGTCCAAAATTTTCTAAGTCCCACCCGCACCCCAAATTTTCAGGGGGGAAAAAAAAAATTTTTTTTTGTCTTAAAATTGACTGAAACGCATAAAAAACAAAAAAAATTTTTTTTCGGATTTTGGTCCAAAATTTCGAAGTCCACAACGGGACCCCAAATTTTCAGCCTAAATATGAACCCAGGGATTTGGCTTCAACAAACTTGAATCTCACCCCCCTAAGGATGCTGCATACCACATATCAAAACATTCTTATTGCTAGATCTGAAGAAGATTTTTCAAAAATACTCCTCATACTGCACTAATTTAAACATTTGGGCTCCCATAGAGAGCCCAAATATCCACCCAGGCAATTCATTTCAATAAACATGTGAAACAATCTTCCAAAGATGTTATATGTGAAATTTTAAAGCTTTTCGAGCAGTGCTTTCGGAGAAAAGTAGTCTTATGTTTTTCCCATTACCCACAGTGTTAAAAAAATGCTGACTCAGCACTTTTTCAAACTCCCCAAAAAGTACCCCATGATAAAACCGATGGCAATTTTTTTTGATCATTCCATTCTGTTGGTCCTAAGGAAGCTTCACAACAAATAAGAATTCTCAGTGCCGTGTAGTTTTGGAGATATGAGCGTTTTCATTTTTTTCTATTTTTAGCTCCTGTGGTTCCCACGGGGCTATGGGGAAAAAAATTTCGGCATAAATTAGGTACTTATGACCCAATAAGAACTCATGTAAAATTTGGTTCAAATCGGCCTCGTGGTTTGGAAAATAGAAATTTGGGGCGGGGCCAAAATTTTTGCCCCTCCTTTAACATCGTCAAATATAGCCCCTCCAACTTCTCTTGAACAAACTTGAGTCTACACCTCAAAAGGAAGCTGCATACCAAATATCAAGTCTCTGCTATTGCTGGTTCTTGAGAAGAAGATTTTTTAAGAATTGCAGCATTTTTGCCCCATCCCTCTGCTCAATGTGAGCCGAAACCTAATTTGACAAAAAATTGAAGTCCGCAGACACAACCCCTTCTCACATGAAATTTCATTAATATGCGGCCAGTGGTTTGGGAGAAAAAGCCCAAACACCACCTTCACGACGGACGGCAGACGACGGACGAAAAGTGATCAGAATAGCTCACCCTGACTTTCAGTCAGGTGAGCTAAAAAGGTTTTTAAAGAATATTCCTCATACTGCACTAAGTTAATCTGAGTTTCCAGAGGCAGCCCAAATATAAGGCCAGGGACTTAGTGTGAACAAATTTTAATCCAACAGGGATTTGATTTAAACAAACTTTAAGCTGATCCCTCTAAAGATGCAGTCAAGTACCAAGAGATTCTGACCAGTAGACCAGAAGAAAAAGATTTTTAAATAAATTTCCCCATATTGCACCAAGTTCAAATTCGGGTTCACATCGGGAGCCCAAATATGAACAGAGGGACTTGCTTTGAACAAACATGAATCTGAACCTCTTGAGGATGCTGCAAATCAAATGTCAAAGGATTCTGACCGGTTGATCTGAAGAAGATTTTTAAATAATATTCCTGTTATTGCACCGAGTTAATGTTTGAGTTCCAAAATATATAGTTTCAAAAGTTTGAGCCCAAATATAACCCCAAGGACTTGATTTGAACAAACTGGAATCTAACCCTCCTAATGATGCTCAAAACCAATCATCAAAAGATTCTGACACATAGATCTTTTTTTCTAAATTTGTCATATTGGATGGTGTTAAGATGCAGGTTCACTTTGGGAGGCCAAATATGAAGGGCTTGATCTGAACAAACGGGAATCCCCCCCCCCCCCCACCCCCACCCCACTTAGGATGCTACATGCCCAATATCAAAAGATTCTAATTGATCTAAAGAAGAAAATGTTTAACAAATATTCATCATATTAGGGAGTCCAAATATGACTCGAGGTACTTGATTTGGACAAACTTCAAGTGGACACCCCCTCCCACCCCCAAGATGCAGTATACCAAATATCAAGAGATTCTGACTGGTAGATCTGAAGAATTTTAAACAAATTTTCTCATATTGCACCAAGTTAAAATTTGGGTTCGGGAACCCAAATATGAATCCTTGGGACTTGATTTGAACTCGAATCTGAACCTCCTAATATCAAAACATTCTGACTGGTAAATCTGAAGATGAAGATTTTTAAATAATATTCCTCATATTGCACTATGTTAAAGTTTGAGTTCCCATAGGGAGCCCAACGGGGCTCGATTTAACTGGATTCACATAGCAGTTTTCGAATCAATTTTCTACTGTAGCTAATCAATTTCAAATGAAAAATCATGCAAATAATAGGAAATGCTAATCCAAATTTATCCCAGTTAGAAAACTGCAATTCAATTTTTAAAAATTAAATCGATCCCTGACCCCAAAGACTTCACTTGAATCTGACCCTCCTGAGGATGCTCTATACCAGTCACCAAAAGATTCCGACACACAGATCCAAAGAAGACGATTTTTAAAGAATATTCCTCATATACCAATTTAAATTTTTGGCTCTTACAGGGAGCCCAAATATGACTCAAGGGACTTGATTTGAACAAACATCAAGCCAACACCCCTCCCCCTCCACCCAAAGATGCAGGATACCAAATATCCAGAGATTCTAACAGGCATCAATCAAGTGTTTATGACCCAGTTATCCTACATGGCAAATTTGTTTCAAATCAGCCTATTGGTTCTTGAAATAAAAATTTTGGGTGGAGCTCAAAATAGACATAATCTCCTTCACCAAAGGAAGTTCCATACCAAATATCAAAGCATTTTCTCTGCTGGTTCATGAGAAGAAGATTTTTAAGCTTTTGGGGCCTTAACACGAGCCTGAAGATGGCAGCATGAACAAAGTAGAAAGGGTATACTCCAAAATGGTCTGTGCCACATATGTTTGAATTTGGCCCAGTGGTTATAAGGGAGAAGACAAGTTTCAACTTAGTTGATGGAGCACAAGAAAGATGATGACTCAGCATTTTCCCAATGCCAACAGTGTTAAAATAAGCATCCTCATACAGCACCCCATGGCAAAGCAGATACCAATTTTTGGGGTCCAACTGATTCCACTGGGTGCTAAGGAAGCTGCATACCAAAAAACAATAAAATATTCTGGTCTGTGCAGTTTTTGAAATATGGGCATGCCATGTATATTTGAATTTGGCCCAGTGGTTTTGAAGAAGAAGACAAGTTTCAAAAGTTAATGGATGGCAGATGATGGAAGGATGGCGGATGGACACTGGATGCAAAATGATGGCAATAGCTCCCACTGACTTTCAGTCAGGTGAGCTAAAAAATTAAATGAAAGTGTCAATGACACTGTAGCTCAACTTGTCAAGACAAAGGCATGTACATGTATAGTATGTGACACAGCAATGACAAATATCTAGGTAATGACCTGATAACAAAGGTACATATAAAGTATTGTAATGGTCTGTACATAAATACTGACCGTTGCCTGTAACAAATGTATAGGTAAAGTATTGTAAAGGTAGGTGACAGTCAGATGCTAAACTAGAAAAGAAATCTTTGTGTCCCAGAGCGGGTCTGACTGAACCCCAAAATATTTGTTCTCATAGCACAGTGATAACAAAGGCACCCCAAAGCACACTCGTTCCTGTCCCAAGGTGAAAACAAAGGTACCCAAGAAGTTTTGTGAAGATCAGTTCATAAATACGAGCTGTATAGAACTTGTGACAAAAAACTGATTGGACCTAATTTCGGTACAAAATGGCCACAGGCAGCCATCTTGAATTTTGGACCGTACCCAGAAACACTCATTCTCATCCCAAGGTGATAACAAAGGAACCCAAAAAGTTTTGTGAAGATCGGTTCATAAATACAGCCTCTACTCTGAGCCGTATTGACATGTGTGCTTACATTGTGTAAGTAACACTGAATAAATCAAAGTTCATCTAAGGCCAAATAAAAAAAATGAATTGATTCTCAGGCAATTTTTTTTTCAAATCTCTGAGGGAGGGAGGATTTTATTTTTATTTTTTTTTCTTTTAATTTTTTTTTTTTCGTGTAAAGGGTTGAGTATACTGAGTAAATCTTTTTGTTGTCTTTCCACTTGAAAGAGAGAAAAGGTTGTATTTTAGTGTAATTATAGTTTACCTTGTATTTTAGTGTAATTATAGTTTACCGTTTATAACTAACTGCCGTAACAACAGCTGAAAGGATTTGTATTTTATTGTTCTTTTTAATGGTATAGATCTGTCAAGCATCATGATCCATTAGAATAGGCCCCAGTAGGAGTCCTTTAAAATGGGAAACATGGCTCTAAATGATTGGTTAATTGAGTTTATATCGGTGTTGCAGCCATTTTTAGCCACTGTGCAGAAATATATGGCCTTAAACACCAGCAAATAAATAAATAATTAAATCATGATCCAGTATATCAGAATTTGCCTTGTTACAGTTTATGGGAGAGTGCCTCTGGGCACTCTCCCATAAACTGAAACAAGAAAAAACAATTTACTGCAAACAGAGCTAAATAATTATATGTCGAGAAATGTGAAAAAATGACCATTCCAAGCTTTCACAAATTCTTTAAAAAACATGATACAATAAAAACGTCTAATGAGGAGGTTTAAATCCAACGAGGGAGGGCCTGAGAATCATAACATTATTTTTTTTAGCCTAATTTGCATAATATCTGCACGGAAAAAAAACCCTTACAATATGCGATGTATTCCATGTTACTAAACATTCATACAAAAATTTATTCAAATCAGAACTTTCATACAGAAGTTCTGTACAAAAGACTGATTGCACTAATTTTGGTACAAAATGGCTGCTGGTGGCCATCTTGAATTTTGGACCACACCCCAAAACACTCGCTCTCATCCCACAGTGATAACAAAGGTACCCAAGAAGTTTCATAAAGATTGGTTCATAAATATGGCCTTTAGTCTGAGCTGTATAGAAGTTGTGTACAAAAAACTGATTAGACCTAATTTCGGTAAAAAATGGCCACTGGCAGCCATCTTGAATTTTAGACCGCACCCAGAAACACTCGTTCTCGTCCCAAGGTGATAACAAAGATACCCAAGACATTTCGTGAAGATCAGTTCATAAATACAGACTCTAGTCTGAGCCGTATTGACATGTGTACTTACTGTGTGTAAGTCACCCTGAAAAAATCAAAGTTCATCTAATTTGCATAATTTCTGCACGAAAAAAAACCCGTATTATATGTGATGTATCCCATGGTACTAAACATTCACACAAAAAATTATTCAAATCAGCGCATTCATATGGAAGTTCTGTGCAAAAATCTGATTGCACCTAATTTTGTACAAAATGGCTGCCATCAGTCATCTTGAATTTCGGACCGGACCCCAAAACACTCGTTCTCGTCCCACGGTGATACCAAAGGTACCCAAGAAGTTTCGTAAAGATCGGTTTATAAATACGGCCTCTAGCCCGAGCCGTATTGGCATCTGCACTTACAGTGCTGAAAGTAACACCAAAAAACATCAAAATTAGTCTAATTTGCACAATTTACGCATGAGAAAAAAACCCGTATTATATGTGATGCATCCCATGGTACTAAACATTCATACAAAAAATTATTCAAATCAGAGCTTTCATATGGAAGTTCTATACAAACAAGAGGCCCCACGTGGCCTTAATCGCTCACCTGACAAAGTGACTCTAAGAAGTATTTTAGGTCACCTTCACCATGTCATGCCTCATCAACATTAACTGGTTGAGTGATAGATTTTGTTTGAAGTTCAACATTTGTTACCTAAAATTAGTTTTATTTAAAATCATTGGTGTGTGGCCAATCTCCAATGATTTTTAATAAAGCAAATTTATCTCTGCAGACAAACTGGTTTAGCATGAAGCACAAACAAGGAATGTGAAGAGATAGCCTTGGACATCTCTCCCCAACTGTGGATATCTTCCATGTGCTACATGTACATATTTGCATGCAAGAAAACAAAAATTTTCACAAATTTTCCAAAATATTAGTTTTTTTTTATCATCATTGGAACAAGCTCAAACAGCTTATTCCAATAGGGGTATGGGAAGATCAGGTATATTTTTGAGACAGAAATGTGAATATATAAATAATGGTGTTTTTTTGTGAATGATGCTGGAGAATTTTGCATAAAGATATGGTAAATGGTTTGTTCTAGATACAGAATGATGCAAAAGTATTTAAATTTGATTAGGCAAGTTGTTCCTATAATGCATTTAAAAATTGAAGTAACTGTTTTTTTGCTGACGAACTTTTAGATGTGTGTGTCTGGGTTTGTGTGTGTGAGTGTGTTTGTGTGTGTGTGTGTGGGGGTGGGGGGGGGGGGGTGGGGGGGGTGGGGTAAGAGTGTTCTTGCAAACAAAATTCCTGAATAAATGGAAAATTTTATTTTTTGTGTGAAAGACATAGTGCGTGAATGTTGATTGGAACAAGCTTAGAGAGCTCATTTTAATGTGAAGTCATAAAGCTGTGTTTTACGTACGAAATTCTGGAATAACTAAAAAAATTGCTTTTTTGACTCAAAAAGCATGGTGTGCGACCTCTCATTGGAATGAGCTCAAAAAGCTCATTCCAATGGGGTATTTACAAGCGATAAGTACATGTATGTTTAAGAGACAAAAATTAAAATTTGAATAGCGATTTTTGCGAAGAATGCTGACAAGTTTTGGCAGTTATGCTGGTAAAAAGGTAAGATATGCAAAGTGGTTGTTTTTTAGAGGCGACATTTAATTAAGGGGAATTAACCCTTGATTACTGAGGTAACTTCTAAAAGTACTGAAATTTCATGAAGCAATGTGAATAACAGACAACAGTTGCCTAAAAATTTCATGAATAACTGAAATTTTTATTCCTTTGTCTCGAAAACATGGCATATGACCTTTGTTGGAAGGAGCTGAATGCGTGTGTTCCAATGAGGGGTCATAAAATTTGAACGGAGATTTGTGTGAATAATGCATTAGTACTGCTAGATTTGGGTAAACGGTTCACCCTGGATACCACCCCTTCTATAGTAGATCTTTTCTGCAAATTTTGTCTAAGATTCTATCAACTTTACAAATAAATACGTTCATGAATCACAATCAGATCCACCCCGCAATGTTGCATACCAAATATCAAAAGATTCTGCCTGCTGGATCTGGAGAAGATGATTTTTTAATAAATTTGCCTGAAATGCACTAAGTTCGAATTCGAGCTTCTATAGTGAGCCCAAATATGAATCTAGGAAGCCGATTTGAACAAACTTGAATCAGATCCACCCCACAATGTTGCATACCAAATATCAAAAGATTCTGCCTGCTGGATCTGGAGAAGAAGATTTTTTAATAAATTTGCCCGAAATGCACTAAGTCCAAATTCGGGCTTCTATATTAAGCCCAAATATGAATCCAGGGGGCCGATTTGAACAAACTTGAATCAGATCCACCCCGCAATGTTGCATACCAAATATCAAAAGATTCTGCCTGCTGGATCTGGAGAAGAAGATTTTTGAAGAAATTTGCCCAAAATGCACTAAGTTTGAATTCGAGCTTCTATAGTGAGCCCAAATATGAATCCAGGGGGCCGATTTGAACAAACTTGAATCAGATCCACCCCGCAATGTTGCATACCAAATATCAAAAGCTTCTGCCTGCTGGATCTGGAGAAGATGATTTTTTAATAAATTTGCCCGAAATGCACTAAGTCCGAATTCGGGCTTCTATATTAAGCCCAAATATGAATCCAGGGGGCCGATTTGAACAAACTTGAATCAGATCCACCCCGCAATGTTGCATACCAAATATCAAAAGATTCTGCCTGCTGGATCTGGAGAAGAAGATTTTTGAAGAAATTTGCCCAAAATGCACTAAGTTTGAATTCGAGCTTCTATAGTGAGCCCAAATATGAATCCAGGGGGCCGATTTGAACAAACTTGAATCAGATCCACCCCGCAATGTTGCATACCAAATATCAAAAGCTTCTGCCTGCTGGATCTGGAGAAGATGATTTTTTAAGAAATTTGCCTGAAATGCACTAAGTTCGAATTCGAGCTTCTATAGTAAGCCCAATTATGAATCTAGGGAGCCGATTTAAACAAATTTGCATCAGATCCATCCCACAATGTTGCATACCAAATATCAAAAGATTCTGCCTGCTGGATCTGGAGAAGAAAATTTTTTAAGAAATTTGCCTGAAATGCACTAAGTTCGAATTAGAGCTTCTATAGTGAGCCCAAATATGAATCTAGGAAGCCGATTTGAACAAACTTGAATCAGATCCACCCCACAATGTTGCATACCAAATATCAAAAGATTCTGCCTGCTGGATCTGGAGAAGAAGATTTTTTAATAAATTTGCTTGAAATGCACTAAGTTCAAATTTGAGCTCCTATACTGAGCCCAAATATAAACCCAGGGGGCCGATTTGAACAAACTTGAATCAGATCCACCCCACAATGTTGCTTACCAAATATGAAAAGATTCTGCCTGCTGGATCTGGAGAAGAAGATTTTTTAATAAATTTGCCTGAAATGCACTAAGTTCGAATTCGAGCTTCTATAGTGAGCCCAAATATGAATCTAGGAAGCCGATTTGAACAAACTTGAATCAGATCCACCCCACAATGTTGCATACCAAATATCAAAAGATTCTGCCTGCTGGATCTGGAGAAGAAGATTTTTTAATAAATTTGCCCGAAATGCACTAAGTCCGAATTCGGGCTTCTATATTAAGCCCAAATATGAATCCAGGGGGCCGATTTGAACAAACTTGAATCAGATCCACCCCGCAATGTTGCATACCAAATATCAAAAGATTCTGCCTGCTGGATCTGGAGAAGAAGATTTTTGAAAAAATTTGCCCAAAATGCACTAAGTTTGAATTCGAGCTTCTATAGTGAGCCCAAATATGAATCCAGGGGGCCGATTTGAACAAACTTGAATCAGATCCACCCCGCAATGTTGCATACCAAATATCAAAAGCTTCTGCCTGCTGGATCTGGAGAAGATGATTTTTTAATAAATTTGCCCGAAATGCACTAAGTCCGAATTCGGGCTTCTATATTAAGCCCAAATATGAATCCAGGGGGCCGATTTGAACAAACTTGAATCAGATCCACCCCGCAATGTTGCATACCAAATATCAAAAGATTCTGCCTGCTGGATCTGGAGAAGAAGATTTTTGAAGAAATTTGCCCAAAATGCACTAAGTTTGAATTCGAGCTTCTATAGTGAGCCCAAATATGAATCTAGGAAGCCGATTTGAACAAACTTGAATCAGATCCACCCCACAATGTTGCATACCAAATATCAAAAGATTCTGCCTGCTGGATCTGGAGAAGAAGATTTTTTAATAAATTTGCCCGAAATGCACTAAGTCCGAATTCGGGCTTCTATATTAAGCCCAAATATGAATCCAGGGGGCCGATTTGAACAAACTTGAATCAGATCCACCCCGCAATGTTGCATACCAAATATCAAAAGATTCTGCCTGCTGGATCTGGAGAAGAAGATTTTTGAAGAAATTTGCCCAAAATGCACTAAGTTTGAATTCGAGCTTCTATAGTGAGCCCAAATATGAATCCAGGGGGCCGATTTGAACAAACTTGAATCAGATCCACCCCGCAATGTTGCATACCAAATATCAAAAGCTTCTGCCTGCTGGATCTGGAGAAGATGATTTTTTAAGAAATTTGCCTGAAATGCACTAAGTTCGAATTCGAGCTTCTATAGTAAGCCCAATTATGAATCTAGGGAGCCGATTTAAACAAATTTGCATCAGATCCATCCCACAATGTTGCATACCAAATATCAAAAGGTTCTGCCTGCTGGATCTGGAGAAGAAAATTTTTTAAGAAATTTGCCTGAAATGCACTAAGTTCGAATTAGAGCTTCTATAGTGAGCCCAAATATGAATCTAGGAAGCCGATTTGAACAAACTTGAATCAGATCCACCCCACAATGTTGCATACCAAATATCAAAAGATTCTGCCTGCTGGATCTGGAGAAGAAGATTTTTTAATAAATTTGCTTGAAATGCACTAAGTTCAAATTTGAGCTCCTATACTGAGCCCAAATATAAACCCAGGGGGCCGATTTGAACAAACTTGAATCAGATCCACCCCACAATGTTGCTTACCAAATATGAAAAGATTCTGCCTGCTGGATCTGGAGAAGAAGATTTTTTAAGAAATTTGCATGAAATGCACTAAGTTCAAATTCGAGCTTCTATAGTGAGCCCAAATATGAATCTAGGAAGCCAATTTGAACAAACTTGAATCAGATCCACCCCACAATGTTGCATACCAAATATCAAAAGATTCTGCCTTCTGGATCTGGAGAAAAAGATTTTTTAAGAAACTTGCCTGAAATGCACTAAGTTCGAATTCGGGCTTCTATAGTAAGCCCAAATATGAATCCAGGGGGCCGATTTGAACAAACTTGAATCAGATCTACCCCGCAACGTTGCATACCAAATATCAAAAGATTCTGCCTGCTGGATCTGGAGAAGATTTTTGAAGAAATTTGCCTGAAATGCACTAATTCGAATTCGAGCTCCTATAGTGAGCCCAAATATGAATCTAGGGAGCCGATTTGAACAAACTTGAATCAGATCCACCCTACAATGTTGCATACCAAATATCAAAAGATTCTGCCTGCTGGATCTGGAGAAGAAGATTTTCAAAGAAATTTGCCTGAAATGCAGTAAGTTCGAAATCAGGCTCCTATACTGAGCCCAAACATAAACCCAGGGGGCCGATTTGAACAAACTTGAATCAGATCCACCCTACAATGTTGCATACCAAATATCAAAAGATTCTGCCTGCTGGATCTGGAGAAGAAGATTTTTTAAGAAATTTGCCTGAAATGCACTAAGTTCGAATTCGGGCTTCTATAGTAAGCCCAAATATGAATCCAGGGGGCCGATTTGAACAAACTTGAATCAGATCTACCCCGCAACGTTGCATACCAAATATCAAAAGATTCTGCCTGCTGGATCTGGAGAAGATTTTTGAAGAAATTTGCCTGAAATGCACTAATTCGAATTCGAGCTCCTATAGTGAGCCCAAATATGAATCTAGGGAGCCGATTTGAACAAACTTGAATCAGATCCACCCTACAATGTTGCATACCAAATATCAAAAGATTCTGCCTGCTGGATCTGGAGAAGAAGATTTTCAAAGAAATTTGCCTGAAATGCAGTAAGTTCAAATTTGGGCTCCTATACTGAGCCCAAATATAAACCCAGGGGGCCGATTTGAACAAACTTGAATCAGATCCACTCCACAATGTTGCATACCAAATATCAAAAGATTCTGCCTGCTGGATCTGGAGAAGAAGATTTTTTAAGAAATTTGCCTGAAATGCACTAAGTTCGAAATCGGGCTCCTATACTGAGCCCAAATATGAACCCAGGGGGCCGATTTGAACAAACTTGAATCAGATCCACCCTACAATGTTGCATACCAAATATCAAAAGATTCTGCCTGCTGGATCTGGAGAAGAAGATTTTCAAAGAAATTTGCCTGAAATGCAGTAAGTTCAAATTTGGGCTCCTATACTGAGCCCAAATATAAACCCAGGGGGCCGATTTGAACAAACTTGAATCAGATCCACTCCACAATGTTGCATACCAAATATCAAAAGATTCTGCCTGCTGGATCTGGAGAAGAAGATTTTTTAAGAAATTTGCCTGAAATGCACTAAGTTCGAAATCGGGCTCCTATACTGAGCCCAAATATGAACCCAGGGGGCCGATTTGAACAAACTTGAATCAGATCCACCCTACAATGTTGCATACCAAATATCAAAAGATTCTGCCTGCTGGATCTGGAGAAGAAGATTTTTTAATGTTTTTCCCATTGCCTACAGTGTTAAAAAGTGCTGACTCAGCACTTTTTCAAAGTACCGAAACTGTACCCTATGATAAAACCGATGGCATTTTTTTTTTACCAATCCTTTCTGTTGGTCCTAAGGAAGCTGCACACCAAATAAAAATTCTCAGTGCCATGCAGTTTTGGAGATATGGGCATTTTAAATTTTTTCTATTTTTAGCTCCTGCGGTTCCCACGGGGCTGCGGGAAAATTTTTTTTTGCATAAATCAAGTACTCATCACCCAATAAGCCCTCACATAAAATTTGGTTCAAATCAGCCTCTCGGTTTGGAAAATAGAAATTGCCCCTCTCATAACGATGCCAAGAATAGCCCCACAAACTTCTCTTGAACAAATCTGAGTCTACACCTCAAAAGGAAGCTGCACACCAAATATCAAGTCTCTGCTACTGCTGGTTCATGAGAAGAAGATTTACAAAGATTTTGGTGCCCCTTGGGGGCGTGGCACCACCCAGGAGGAGGGGCAACTTCATTTGAACAAATCTGAATTGGCATTAGGTAATAAACATTTAGCCAACATTTGAATAAAATTGGGCTAGTGGTTTAGGAGGAGAAGTCGATAATGTAAAGTTAACGCCGGACGGACGACGCCGGACGACGGACGCCGGATAGAAAGTGATTAGTAAAGCTCCCCTTGAGCTTCGCTCAGGTGAGCTAAAAACAGAATTCTGCATCGTCGGTACAAAATGGCGGCTGGCAGCCATCTTGAATTTCAGACCGCACCCAAAAACACTCGTTCTCGTCCCACGGTCATAACAAAGGTACCCAAGAAGTTTCGTAAAGATCGGTTCATAAATACGGCCTCTAGCCCGAGCCGTATCCAATTGTTGACGTACGGACAGACGGCGGACAGACAGACAACGGACAACAGGCCATGACAAAAGCTCAAATTTGGTTTCGCTAAAGTTGAGCTAATAAAATAACAAATTTTGATATCATGTACATTGGTTAAAGAGTTGTTAACACACTGCAAACATGGAAAAAATGATGGGGAAGAAATTCTAAATTTATGAAAAATTAGTTTTTCAGTTTACTTTTAGATACTTTCCTTGATGAATGTCTGACATAACTTCTTACCCATCAGGAGCTAATTCCAACTTTTTGACACCTCTGAACAGGTGCATCTACATGTACAAGGTGTGATGGATTGGGGTAAGTCTTCTGGACAATAATAATGTTCTGATATCCTTGCAGTTGTTTCTATTCAAGTCTTGGATGTTTGTATAGGCAACCAAGGCTTGAATAGAAATAAGTGCGAAGCCACTGGACCTACATGTTGGGTAGTAAAATATCTTGAAAATCATCTAAACTTTTGAGGCTTTATGTTCATTGCAAGCTGGTAAATTGACAATCAGTGGCTGGTAATTGTGAGAAAAGTGGAAGAAAGTGCATTGATAATGGATTGCAGAACCAGACTTTGTGGGAGCGTGGTGGCTCAGTGGTTATGGCTTGGACTTCAAACCGTAAGGTCCACGGTTTGATCCCCTTCAGGGGTTACTGCATTGTATCCTTGGGAAAGCCACTTCATCCAGGGCACAGTGGGGGCACAGTGGTGCTGTGAACTAAGGTGTACTGCACATCGATGGTGCACTTGTCTTCAATCACTGTTAAACCTGCTTGTGCAGAGTTAATACATTGGGGAGTTTGGCAGTTGCTTGCCATTGCTTGGTGGTTCTGTCTGGGTACTCCGGCCTCCTCCACCCATAAAAATGCCCTGGGCTCAAGGTGACCCTGGCTGTCGAAAGTGTTGTTAAAACCCCAATAAATAAATAGATAGCCAGACTTTGAAGACCATGAGGAGAATTGCTGCATTTATCAAGTAGACAATCCAGGGGCAGAGGGAAAGAGAGGGGTGGGGGGGGGGGGGGGGTTGGGAGGGTAACATGAAAGGCAGACTACACATGCAAACAAAATTTTTTTTCATTTTTTGCATCAAAAGTATAGCTTATTCCCCCTCATTGGAATGAGCTTGTTGAGCTTGTTCCAATGAGGGGGAATAAGCCATGTTTTCAATGCCAAAAAATGAAAATTGAACGGTGATTTTTGCAAATAGCGCTGGCTGGTTTTGGTTGTTATGTTGGGTAAAGGTTTAAGGGTGTGTGACACCCAACAATAATTTTTTCAGCCAAGACATTTTCTTATGGATTGGAGTTTTAAGGAGTAATTTGCTCTTGCTTGCAATAATGGACTTCCTTAAAAGACTCGATTCAATACCTAAACTTTGGTTACAAACACAGTGGGGCCAAAAAAAGAGGCCCCATGGGGTCTTATTCGCTCAGCTGTTTAAAGAAGGATTTAAGGTCACATCCAGCATCTACATGTTAATATAGTTAATCTATTTTAGCTAGGAGAGTCTTGGTGGGGGAGAAGGCCCTGTTGGGTGAGTTATGTTTTTTATTTCTTTTTTTTTTGTTCATAAAATCACTCAAACCCCTTCAAAACCTCTCAAGCAAAATGCAAAGAAAATCATCCAGCTGATCCCATGATCCCATCTACTTCCCCACCCCCACACACACTTACTAACAGGGTGAAAAGGGTTTTTTGCATAAAATCAATCAAAAATCCTCCAAATCTCATTCTCAAGCAAAATAACCAAATATTTTGATCAGCAGACCCTCCTCCCCATACCCCCGAGCTTCAAAAGGACCCAAAGAACCCCATTTGAACAAGTATATTAATCTTATGTATTCACATTTACATCCAACTAAAATTTACCAGCTCTGTTGTGTGTTGGCACAGCTCATTTGTACAAACAGTGCATTGGGTTCTGTGTTAAATTTCAAGCCCTTCTGGTACCCACAAAACCAGTCAATCATAACACTTTGAACACATTATAATCTAGGAGTTATAGTAATGCTATATACCAAATATCAAAAGACTCTGCCTGATGGATCTGAAGTTCTTTCAAGAATATCCCTCATGCTGCACTAAATTAAAATTTGGGTTCCCACAGAGAGGCGAAATATGAGCCCAGAGATCTGATTTGAACAAAATTTCATCATACTAAGGATGTCAATACCATGTTTTTAAAGAATAAACTTTATATTGCACGAAGTTAAAAGCAGGGATACCACAAGGAGCCCAAATATAACCCAAGGGATTTGATTTGAACAAACTGAAATCTGAACCTCCATCAAATTGCAAGTTAAAATTTAGGTTGCATCAGGGAGCCCAAATATGAACCCAGGGACTTTATTTGAACAAACTGGAATCTGACCCCACTTAGAATACTGTAAACCAAATATCAAAATTCTGACTGGTATATCTGAAGAAGAATTCCTCATATTACACAAAGTTAAAATTCAGGCTCCCACAGGGACTTGCTTTGAGCACACTTCATCAGACCCCCTTAAAGATGCTATATACCAATTATCAAGAGATTTGGACTAGTAGATCCAAAGATTTTTAAATACATTTCCTCATATTACACAAAGTTAAAATTTGGGATCCCCATATGGAACCCAAATATGAACCCTGGGACTTGTTTCGATCAAACCTGAATCTGACCCCTCTGAGGATGTTGTATACCAAGTATCAAAAGATTCCGGTAGGTACTTCTGAAGAAGATGGTTTTTTAATTATTTTTTTTAAAACTGAGGGGTGGTAAGAGAATTATGAACCTTGTGCTGCCTCCTGTGGGTATGGCAACTTTATTTGAACAAACTTGAATTGACATATGATTAGGAACATGTATATCAAATTTGGCCCACTGGTTGATGAGGGGAAGTAGATAATGTAAAGTTCATACCGGATGGATGGATGGATGGATGGATGGATGGATGGATGGATGGATGGATGGATGGATGGATGGATGGGCAGATGGATGGACAACGGACAGAATGTGATCACTTAAGCTCCTCTTGAGCTTTGCTCAGGTGAGCTAAACATGTGTGTGTTTCCCCCATCACCATTCCTTCCCAACACCAACTTTTTAACTGATGATTAACTTCAAAAAATTTTCAATCCTTGCTTGCATTGGTTTTTAACATAATTTTATGCCCTCATCACACTGTCATTATGTTTTTATTTGCTTCCCAGTCAAACATTTTTCATTTCTTGTAGGAAGGGGCATCCAGTGTTCCCTGAACACAAAATTGTGCTGGATTGTAGTTTAATAAAAAAATTTTTTTTTTAAATTCATCTACCTACCTACCCTACTTTTTTCTGGCATCTTACTGGAAACACATCACTTGGGGAAGGGGTACCAGATTCAGGCAGTTGGGGGGGGGGGGGGGGGGGGAGGGGGGGGGCAGAATGACCAATTTGGAGTAATGTACATATCAATTAATAATAATAATAATATAGTACATTTATCAAGTGCTTAATCCCTGAAAAAGGCTCTAAGCGGTTTACAATTCCAGACCATTTACTCACTAGGTTCTCACACACATTCAATGAAACACACGTCATGCATGAAACACATGTCACGTCATAAGAAGTTCCATCACAATTACTACATAACAAGTATATGTCATTTACACATAAGTTTTTTTTTAATATAAATAATCCTGGCTAATATTTCAATGATATCAACAAGATATGCCTTCAACAAAAGCAAGCACTGATGATGCAGATGAAATATTTTATCAGTCAAGACTTGAGTCATCACAGATCAGGTTTACACCCTCCCAATCAGTCATTGCAACATTCCTGAGAAAATCCACCCCTCAGTGTAATTGTACCCAACTCTTCTCATACCACATGTACAGTCTAAATGCAGGTTCATATAACAGGGATTCTTCTGCCTTCTTTGGGAAAGGAACTGGGGCCCATGCCATTGGGAATATTTGTGTCATGGTGGTTCAATTGGGAAATTAGTTTGGATGGGAAGAGACATTCAGGGAAATTTTATATTCGAATTGAACAGAGAATGTTAAGACCGATAACAAGGCAACTGTATGTGTACTACAAGTAAGTTTTATAATAAACAATCACATAAAATCAAGTTCACCCCAGTCGCCGTAGTGAACTGTTCTTATAGTATTAAAGAAGAATTGTCATTTGTCTTTGAATTCAAACACTTTCCAAGCTTTGTTAGGTAAGCAATTTACATTTAATACACAAATGGTGTCAGAACTGGGTGGTCCTAAGGCTTTAGAAAACCAAAGGTTTTCTAAGGCCTTATGACCACCCAGTTCATGACACCAATTGTGCATTAAAGTTTTGTTCAAGTGGGAACTGAAATTGGGAAATTTGGGGGTGGAAATTGGGAAAAATCATGCCCAATTGCCAATGGGAAAGGGTCCCATATTTGACCCCTATAGACACTCAAAAGAAATCCCAATGTGATGCATAATATCATCAGAATATGGCTCCTGAAAGGATTTGGTATGAAGCTATTTACCCCTCAATATTTTTTCCAAATGCATACTTTAGCCCCCGAAAACCTCTGCAGGAATTTTAAAATTTTCGAAAGATAATTCACCATTTGGCACAGCACTAGATTTGGGAGGTTTTGAATTTTCCAATTCCGTTTCAGGAAAAAAAAATTCACTTCAGTCCAGTATTTGTGTGTGTTAAGAACATTCAGTAAATGACACTTCAGGCTCCTTAACATGGAAAAACATCCTGAATAGTTTGAACAACACCACCCACCACAAAAGCTCTGTCTGTAAGTATCTCCACTATATTCAGCATAACTTCCCTTTGATCATTCTTAGGGGCTCTATGCGATCAGTTGCTAAGCTTACCGATTCATAAAAAACATTAATTAGAGTAATAAGGGCTACGCAAAGCATAGGCCACTGCCACGACCCATAGGCATGTTCGAAGTAGCCTTAAAGGTATTGTGGGACAGAAAAAAGTCGAAAGAGTGAAAAAGGGCCATAACTCTGGGAAACATTATTTGACGGAACCCATTCCTTGTGCATATCTGTCCCGCCATGCAGGTCTATCAGCAAACCAAAGGAGATCCAAATCTGACTGATATCTTTAAAATTACAATGCAAAAAGTTTTTATGGACAGACTGATGGATGGACACCTAGATGGATGGACTGACTGACAGACAGATGGACGAACAAATGGACAGATGGAGGGCTTCACTAGATACCCCAAACCCTCCTTCCAGGGTTAGGGGCATACCAAATGAATCAAGTTCATGTAATCTATGTTGTGTTCTCATTGTCACATTGTCCCTCTTATTGACTCGTCCGACGGTAGAGTCAATAAGGGATAAAAATGTGACGATGAGAACACAATGTACTACCGGAAAGTGATGAGAGTCCATAGGGGCCACTATTTACGTTCGCTCCCAGTAAGATAGTTTGATCAGTTTATGCACAAACAAGTAAAACCGCTCAGCTGATTTTGCAGTTCGGTTTTCCAGTTTGCCTCAAAAACTGGAACTGAACTAGAAAACTAAAATAAGAGGCCCTACGAGGCCTGAAGTGCTCACCTTGAACGGAACCCCATATCAACAGTGACCTATAATGGATATACATTAAGCAATCAATCTCCATCTAGGATCCATTGTCATTCTTTGAGCCTCTCAGGAGCCCCTAAAATAATCCAAGCATCATGCCTTTTTTCCAGTTAAAACTTAAAAATAGGCCAATGAAATCGTCAGATGTGTACCCATACGTGCAACTAGTAGAAAGCTGTATGACGGAGGCCCACCACAGATGCCGCCATTATGTACACCATACATGGTATGGGTATATATAGAAACGGATTGGAGGAGTATCTAATTTTATCGATAAAGGGTTAATATCTCCGGATCAAATTATCAGATTTACATAAAAAACTATACAGCACAGCACATCAGTAACCTGAATAAATATATAAAGTAACATGACAATCGGATTGATATTTTTTGAGTTATCTCATGCCAAAGGGATTGGAGGAATTTTCAATTTGAAGGATAAAGGGTTAATATCTCAGGATCAAATTATCAGATTTACACCAAAAACTATATAGCTCGGCACATCAGTAACCTGAACACAAATATAAAGTAACTTGACAATCCAAGCAATATTTTTCAAGTTATCGATTATGTCAGAATATGAAAATATCTGAAAGAAAAATAGGAGGTGCACATCTTCAGTGTATGTAAAAAAATGTCCGAGAGTTCCAATGGAGTTTGTTCAATGGTTTAAGAGGAGTAGCGGATAGCAGATCTATACCCCTCCCTACTAAAACCTGAATTGACAAAGACCATTTTTGAATATGGGGAACTGTAAATATGAAAATATCTGAAGAGAAAATAGGAGGTGCACATCTTCAATGTATGTAAAAGAACGTCTGAAAGTTTCAATGAAATCTGTTCAATGGTTTAAGAGGAGTTGCAGATAGCAGATCTGTGCAGAATTGTCAATTGAATTTGACAAAGTTCATTTTTCAATATGGGAAACTGTAAAAATTAAAGTACCTGAAAAGAAAATAGGAGGTGCACATCTTCAATGTATGTAAAAGAATGTCTGAGAGTTTCAATGAAATTCGTTCACTGATTTAGGAGGAGTTGCGGATAGCAGATGTGTACCCCCCTAAAGCGTAATGGACGGACGGACGGACGGACGGACGGACGGACGGACGGACGGACGGACGGACAGACAGATGGACGGACAGACGTACGGAAGTACAGATGGACGAAGTGAACACTATATACCACCCACTTTTCAAGTGGGTGGTATAATGATCTTGGAATTATGTATTGTTTCTGTTTTTAGCACATATTGAGTCCCATGAGAGCTAGGGTTAATTTTTTTGTTTTAATCAAATACCTATTGCCCACTTAGGCAGCATATCATATTTTGTTCAAATCGGCCTGAGAGTTCTAAATAGTGAAAAATTGGGTGGGGTAAAAAATTTTGCCCCTTACAGGCCGACTACAAATATTGAACCAACTTAGATGTGAGTCTTCCATGGAAGACGTGTGTCACCTGGCGTTTCAGACAGAATTCTAAGTAGAAAAGGGGCATAACTCTGGAAAAAATACAGCGGATCAAAAAATAAAATAGGAGGTGCACAATGCCATGATGTGATAAAGAATCACTGAAAGTTTCATCAAAATCCATTCATAGGTTAAAGAGGAGTGGCGGATAAGAGAAGCCTGGCATTTCAGACAGAATTCTAAGTGGAAAAGGGGCATAACTCTGGAAAAAATACAGCAGATCAAAAAATAAAATAGGAGGTGCACAATGCCATGATGTGATAAAGAATCACTGAAAGTTTCATCAAAATCCATTCATAGGTTAAAGAGGAGTGGCGGATAAGAGAAGCCTGGCATTTCAGACAGAATTCTAAGTGGAAAAGGGGCATAACTCTGGAAAAAATACAGCGGATCAAAAAATAAAATAGGAGGTGCACAATGCCATGATGTGATAAAGAATCACTGAAAGTTTCATCAAAATCCATTCATAGGTTAAAGAGGAGTGGCAGATAAGAAAAAGTGTGACGTGGACGACGCAAGACGACAAAAGTAATCCCTATATGTCGCTCCCCACTTCGTGGGGTGGCAACACAATAACTTCATTTGAACAAATTTTATTCTCGACCCCAAAAAGAAGCAGAATACCAAACAAGAGGCCCCATGGGGCCTGAGGCACACACCTGACCATAGTTGTATAAAGAAGGATTTAATTAGCATTCTATGGTTAGTTAACACTTCAGAGGGATGAAGTTATTTAATTATTTATAACTCTGTTGTCCATGCCAGATGATTTTCTTCTAGTACTGGGATGCTACCACAGAAATAATGCCAAGATTTTCAGTAATGCAAAACTAGGGAGTTCAAATATCAACCCAAAGACTTCATTTGAACAAACTGACATCTGACTTCCCTAAGGATGCTGTATACCAAATGTCAAAAGATTCTGACTGGTGGACCTGAAGAAGAAGTTTTTCAAAGATTATTCCTCATATTGCACTAAGTTAAAACTTGAGCTCCCTTAGAGAGCCCAATTATTAACCGATGGACTTGAGTTGAACAAATTGAATCCAAGCCCTGAACAGATTCTGCCATATATTAGATGATTCTGATTTGTGTTTCTGGAGAAGAGTTTTAAAGATTATTCCTCATATGGGACTAAGTTAAAATTCAGGCTCCAATAGGAAGCCCAAATATTAACCCAGGGACTTGGTTTGAACAAAATGAGATCTAACCTCCCTAAGGATGCTATATACCAAATATCAGAAGATTCTGACTGGTGGATCTGAAGAAGATTTTTAAAGATTATCCCCAATATTGCACCAAGTTAAAATTCAGGCCCCCATAGGAAGCCCAAATATTACATGGGGGACTTGACTTGAACAATCTAGAATCTGACCATCATAACAATGATGTACACCAAACATTAAAAGATTCTGACTGGTGGTTCTAAAGAAGAAGATTTTTAAAGATTATTTCCCATATTGCCCCAAGTTAAAAATTTGGACTCCTGTATTGAATCCAAATATGAACCAAGGTGCTTCAATTTAACAAACTTGTATCTACCCCCCTATGGATGTTGTATGCAAATATCAAAAGATTCTGATTAGTGGTTGTGGAGAAACTTTTTTTTTAAATACACTGACTCAGCATTTTTTCGATGCACCCTCACAGAACACCCGGACACAACCGATGGCACCCTTTTTTTAACATTCCATTCTACTGGTCCTAAGGATGCTTCATACCAAATAACACTTCTCTGTTCCGTGTGGTTTGGGAAATATGGGCATTTGAAAATATTTCCATTTTTTGCTTCTGGGGTTCCCACGGGGTCACCAGAAAAATTATTTTTTGGCATGAATCAAATTTATTTATATTTATTTATTGGTGTTTTAAGGTCACATACTTATGCACAATGGCTAATCGTGACCGTGACAGTTTTACGGGTGGAGGGAGCCAGAGTGCCCGGAGAGAACCACCGAACATCGACGAGCAACTGTCAGCTCCTCAACATTCTCTGTTCAAGCTCCGCTCAAGCAGGGTTACAGCGGTTGAAGACATGTGCGCCACTGACGTGCAATATGCCTTAGTACACGGCATCATCGTGCCCCCATGTAGGCAACTGGGATAAAGTGCCTAGCCCAAGGACACAACGTGGGTCGTCCCGGACGGGGATCGAACTCAGGACCTCTAGCATAGAAGTCCAACGGTCTACCACTGAGCTACCACACACCCCATTAATCAAATACTTATGACACAATAATACAACATACCAAATTTGGTTCAAATCGGACCATGTGTTCAGAAAATAGAAATTTTGAGCAGGACCAAAAATCTTGCCCCTCTCATTACAAAGACAAATTCTACACTTCAAAAGGAAGCTCCATACCAAATATCAAGTCATTCTACATATACTCACTGGTTCATGAGAAAAGATTGTTAAAAAATTTTGGAGCATTTTCCCCCACCCCTCCTTATGGGGCTTGGCATGTTGAGTTAAACACAAACACACTGCCCCTTTAGGACTATCACTCACACAAACTTTCACTTGAATTGGTCCATCGTCCAAAACATTATGTTTTGGACTTCTCCTCCAAAACATAATGTTGGCGGACGATGCACGGAGAGTGATAAGATAAGCTCAGCTTGACTATGTCAAGGTGACCTAAATACACCCAGCTCTGCACACCACAATTTGAAACTCAAAAAATGGTATTTGAAAACACTTCTTTTTATTGATTTTGTAAAAATATGTTATCCAAGATCACTTTTTTTAAATTTTCAACTTTTGCCAAACACCTGTGATCACAGAAACAGCACAAATGGGGCAGTTTTGTTTGGTAATGCATGTGATACTTACTATACATGTAGCTTATTAAAAAAAAAATTCTCCAAATTTGCAGTATATTTTTTGTTTAGAAATGCATCTGATACTGTAGATTAACAAATCTATCTTTTTTCAAAACATAAAGCATATCTGTACATGTCCATCACACCAACATCAATTATTTTCAGCTAAAAATCAATGTTATAATACTTATATACATCTATTTTGGTGTACTGATCGGGATATTAAATTTTAAATCACATTATTTATTAATTATTAATCAGTGCTTCAGTCCACTTTCAGCATCTATTCTTGAGTCATGACCATAAGTTACACACAAGTACCTTGTAAAAAGTCAAGTTCAGTCAACAGGCCTTTATATTCACCTAATTTGGGCACACCGGATTCAAGTGAAAAATGTGCCCAAAATAAAAGAAACTACATTAGTCAATATACATAAAAATAGAATATAATACAGGGCTTCCTAAGACCAAAATTGCATAGAGCAAAACATTTATCAACAAATGTCTTTATTTTAGAATGTCACAACAAGCTGCTGAGCATCTCCTAATTTGGGCACACCCTTTACCAGCTTGAATTTGGGAGCAATCCTGTCAAATCTCCATGGTTAATACTCAGTATTTAAGCTCAATTCTATATTTCCTTCACAAAAAACATACTGAACGGCCCTTTTATTAAAAACTTTATGTTGATAAGGTATAAAAAAAACATTACAAAAGAAACAACACCAAATTAAAAAATTTTCAAATTCTATATTTCATTCACAAAAAACATATTGAACAGCCCCTTTAGTAAAAACTTTAGGGGGGATAAGGTATATAAAACAATTACAAATGAAACAACGCTAAATTAAAGTTTTCTCATTACTTCATTGAAAATTATTTGTACAAGTAGTCTGCAAGTATTAAATATGACTCTTAACAATATTCACTCAAATCCGAGTATCAAATATTACATGAGAAAGCAAGATAATGAAAAACACATTTAAAATTAATATAGACTGTAAATGTAAAGACCTAAAATTGCCGAAAACAAGTCTTCTGATAAAATACGATACTAGCTGAAACATATTTGATGAAAATCTGTAGAAACTTTGGATCTCATTTTTCCAGCATTAATAATTCCAGCACTTCACATCATTCTGAGGCTCAATGAGAGCATCCCACTAAATTATGTCAATCATTGGTATAACCAAAAAAGTAGGTAAAAGAACTTTCCTTCCAGAACCCCAAAACACGTTTCTGCAGAGGAAGAGGTTATCAGACATGTGATAAACTGATAGTTTTAATCAGGGTTCATACACTTTCCAGAGAATCAAATTCCATGACTTTTCCAAAAAATTCCATGATCGGGTTAGTTCGCACACAAACAGAAAAGCTAGTCTTTTGCATAATTTTTGTGCAAGTTGCACGTAATTTTTGCACAAAATCAATCCCTTTTAAACCTGTTTATGAACTCCATGACTCTTCCAAAACTTTAACTCTTCCAGCCCATTTTCCAAAACCTTTCAAGGCCCTTGAATTTTTTTCCCAAAATTCCATGACTTTTCCAGAATTCCATGACCTGTACAAACCCTGTTTAATACACTGCTTGTCAAGTTCTAACCTTTAACTAATACATGACAAGAGACAGTGCAACAACACTTTCTGAAGGTGTTAAAACCTTTGCACACTGGTGTCAAAATGACTAAAAATACAAAATTCAAATCACAAATTTTTCCCATAATGCAAACAAATACCCACAACCTATCTTCTGCAATGTGACCCAAAACACCTGATATATACTGTAGTACACTGTGACCCAAAATGGCTGGTAAAAGAACTAAACTGTCCCCCAGTGCAAATATACAGAAATGGAATACAGGCATTTAATCTATTATATCTTGTTTGACAGGGCTCATTTAGCTCTGTCAAACAAGATATAATAGAATAAATGCTAAGTTTATCTCTAGAATACAGGAAAGTGACACAATCCTTGTTAATTGAATACTCCTGTTAATTGAATAATTTTCATTGGCAAAGTTGCTATTCAATTAACAGGGTTCCACTGTATTCTCTAAAAACTCATCTTTATAATAGTCATACAAACATGTTGAATAACTTTGAATCAAAATTTTTTTTTTTTATTGGGGGCTTTTTTGATAAGAAGGAACAGTTACTTTCCTCAAAAGATGTTGGTGTAAACATAGGTTGAGTACAGTTAATCCGATGTCAATCATTAATCGTCAGTCAAAGCAAATTGTGTGCTAGCTCATAAATATGTGCCATCTAATGATCACCGGGGAATGCGGTTGCTCAGTGGATATGGCATTGGACTTCAAACCGAAAGGTTCATGGTTTGATTCCCCGCCAGGGGTAACTGTGTTATGTCCTTGGGCAAGGCACTTTATCCTGATTGCTGCTGAGCAAGCCACTTCATCCACGGTGGCACTGTGTACTAAGGCATACTGTATGCCAATGGTGCGCTTGTCTTCAACCAATGCTAACCCTGCTTGTGTGGAGTTAGAATGTTGGGGAGTGACAGTTTCTTGCCATTGATTGGTGGTTCTCTCTGGGTTCTCCACTTCCTCCATCCATAAAACTGTCCAAAATGAGGTGACCCTGGCTGTTGAAAGTGGCATTAGACCCCAATAAATAAATAAATAATTTATCATCTGATGCCTCTGCTATTAATAAGAAATGAGTTTGTGTCATTTTGTTATACAAAAATAATTGTCAACAGCACAGAGCCCAATAGAACTAGGCCCTTGTAGTAGTAAACTAATAACAAATTGTGTGCTTGTTTTGAATGATTATTTTGTTAACAGACCTTAAACCTCTGCACTCTGATGTCAAAATAATCAAGTTTTTAGCAGAAGATTTTCCCCAGAATGCAACTGCGAATTTAATAAATTATATCTTGTCTGACAGAGCTCATTGAGCTCTGTCAAACAAGATATGATTTGTTAAATTTTTCATGCTATGTGGGCAATATGGAGTCAATGATGGAAATTTTTTAAATACTTTTAGAGTGTTAGAAGTTAAAAATTGCAGACTGCACCCCCCCCCCCCCCCCCCCCCTCCACTCCTAGAGATGATGTATACCAAATATGAGAGGATTTTGACTGGTGAATCTGAAGAAGATTTTCAAAGAAATTTCCTCATATTGCACTAAGTTAAAATTCGGGCAGCCCAAATATTAACCAAGGAACTCGATTTGAACAAACTTGAATATGGCCCTCCTAGAGGTGATGTATACCAAATATAAGCAGATTCTGACTAGTGGATCTGAAGAAGAAGATTTATTTAAAGAAATTTCCTCATATTGCACTAAGTTAAAATTTGGACTCCAATAGGGAGCCCAAATATTAGCCCAGGGACTCAATGTGAACAAACTTGAATCTGGCCCCCTAGAGATGATGTATACCATATATGAAAAGATTGTGACCACTGGATCTGAACAAGATTTTTAAAGAAATTTCCTCATATTGCACGAAGTTAAATATTAACCCAGCGACTCGATTTGAACAAACTTGAATCTGACCCCCCTAGAGATGTTGTGTACCAAATATGAAAAGATTCTGACTGGTGGATCTGAAGAAGGAAGATTTTTAAAGAAATTACTTTATATTACACTTAGTTAAAATTTGGGATCCCATATTGAGCCCAAATATTAACCTGGCGACTCTATTTGAGCAAACTTGAATGTGACTCCCCTAGAGATGTTGTATACCAAATATGAAAAGATTCTGACCATTGGATCTGAAGATTTTTGGGGTATTTTATGGGTGCTATCAGTTATGCCCCTTGTGGTGCCCCCATGGGCGTGACAACTTTATTTGAACAAACTTGAATTGGCATATGATAGGGAACATGCACACCAGAACTGGCTCAGTTTGGTGAAGTAGTTTGTGAGGAGAAGTCGATAATGTAAATAAAGTTTACGCCGGACAGATGCCGGACAGAAAGTGATCAGTAAAGCTCCCCTTGAGCTTCGCTCAGGTGAGCTAACAACAGACATGATGTCACCTGACAAAATAATCCGAACTCGCCTGCCGAATTCATGAGCAGCAAGTAAAAACTAAATGATAAATGAAACGACAGTGCGTTAACCTATAGCTGCGAATACTAATGAAAGACAATCGTGCACATCATGCCCTGTAGCATAAATCTGACAGGATTTTTTCCAGCCTTACATTTTCTAGAATTGTTTTTTCTACCTATATATATAACTGACTAAAATGAATCATTAGCATTTTAAAAGATATGGCAATTTGCCAACTGGCAAACTGCCACATCTTTGAAAATGCTAATGGTTCATTTCAATCCATGTCAAGTCATAACCAGAAAGCAGAAATCACATGTACAATTTTGGAAAAAACAATTGTAAAAGTTTTCTAGTAATTGGCCCCTGAAGTCAGGGTTAACAACATCAAACATAGATTGTCCACTTTTTTTTAACATTTACATGCTGCTATTTATTGAACTTACACATGCTGTTTCAGGATAGAAATAACAAATTTATAAGATGTTTTGGGATAGAAAATGGCACAACAGTGCAACTGTATCACAGTTCTGTTTGAACTCATTAACTTGCACCTGCAACTCAGGGGTTGGGTGATCACTTGACGTTTCATCATATTCAGTTGGAACGCCAATTCTGTGCAGTATCACCCAACTTTCAACTTGTTTAAATGGCTACTCTTGTGTTGTATTTTTAAATTTAAAATTAAATTACTTTTTAAATTAAAGCTTCCAAGCTGATCAAAAGTTGGGAATGCAGGAGGATAGTTGTTGGAAGTGATAATATATAAAAAAAACAATAATAACCTTTACTTTATATAAAAGTGACATTAGTATTTGATGATACATTACACATTATTAAAGCCTAAAAAAAGTTAAAAATCTGTTTCTCAGGCCCTCCTACATAGTCCTTTTGGCTGCCAGTTGCTCTCTTTTTATAACCAATGCAAACTCAAAATGAAAGTGTCAATGATAATGTAGCTCAACTTGTTTAAGACATGTACATGTATAGTATGTGACACAGCAATGACAAACATCTAGGTAAAGACCTGATAACAAAGGTACATGTAAAGTATTGTAACAGTCTGTACATAAATGCTGACCGTAGCCTGTAACAAACATATAGCTAAAGTTTTGTAAAAGTGGGGTGACAGTTAGATGCTAAACTAGAAAAGAAACAGAGTGGGTCTGACAGAACCCAAAAATATTTGTTCTCATAGCACAGTGATAACAAAGATAACAAAGGTACCCCAAGAAGTTTCATGAAGATCAGTTCATAAATACAGACTCTACCCCGAGCCGTATTGACATGTGCACTTACTGTGTAGAAGTAGCACTGAACAAATCAAAGTTCATCTAATTTGCATAATTTCTTCACAAGATAAAAACCTGTATTATATGTGATGTATTCCATGTTACTAAACATTCCTACAAATATTTATTCAAATCAGAACTTTCATACAGAAGGTCTGTACAAAAGACTGATTGCACTAATTTTGGTACAAAATGGCTGCTGGTGGCCATCTTGAATTTTGGACCGCACCCAAAAACACTCGTTCTTGTCCCACAGTGATAGCAAAGGTACCCAAGAAGTTTCGTAAAGATCGATTCATAAAAACGGCCTCTAGCCCGAGCCATATTGGCATTTGCACTTACAGTGCTGAAAGTAAAACTAAATAAATCAAAGTTACTCTAATTTGCATAATTTATGCACGAGAAAAAAACCTGTATTATATGTGATGTATCCCATGGTACTAAACATTCATACAAAAAAAATTATTCAAATCAGAGCTTTCATATGGAAGTTCTGCGCAAAAATCTGATTGCACCTAATTTTGGTACAAAATGGCTGCCAGCGGCCGTCTTAAATTTCGGACCGCACCCAAAAACACTTGTTATCGTCTCACGGTGGTAACAAAGGTACCCAAGAAGTTTCGTAAAGATCGGTTCATAAATACGGCCTCTAGCCCGAGCTGTGTGTATGGCGTGACAGACGGGTGGGCCATGACAATACCTCAAATTTGGCTTCGCCAAAGTTGAGCTAAAAAATAAAATTAAATGGTTCATGTTCGATATTTTACCCAAGTTAATATATTTGATAAATTGTCCCTTTAGCATTGCAAATCCTTCTGGCACTCAATGGATGAAATACACCACCACCCATGCTATTCTGAAGAGTATGAGGCCTAAAACATAAAACAAACCAAGAATATGAACTTTTTGATGACAAAGAAATAATTTCAAAATTAAAAAATAAAATAAAAAACCGCCCGCCCACATGCAATTTTACAAAAATGGCCTGAGAAACAGAAGGTCTACTTTGTGGGGTGGTGTCTAATCACATTTATGTACAATCGAAGTGTGCAATCAAAAACTGCACACTTTTCAAGTCTGTTTTCACATCTGGCAAAAAAAATAACATTTGCAGATGAAATACAGATTTAAATGAATTGGAGTAATTTGGAATAAATTGGGGAAAAAATCAGATTGATGTATTTTTAAGCAAGTTGTGAAAAGAATTGTATATTTTGTGAAATAAATTTTTGAAAGAATGTATTAATTAAGCAACCTCTAGCACTTCGATGTTTTGGCTGTGACTGTCTGGAGACATTTCATTGAGGTCAGCCCGAAGTTGTACGAACTGCTTTGCAATGTTGTGCACTTGTGTATATTCCTTTTGATGTATTAGGGTTTGAAAAATGATTAAAAAAAAAAACTTTAACTGGAAGGTGAGAGGCTGAATTAACATGAAATTCAAATACTCAAACACCAAAACACTTATCATCTAACATTGACATCGACAATTGTGCATTCAAAAAATCAGCATTCATCTGATGGTGCCCTCTTCCTATCTGCTCATCACAAGGTCTTAATTATCTGACTATTTCTTCCCATTACATTACTCATACATGTACATGGTACAATGCATGGAGAGTGAATTAACACTAAAATGCTCATCAAGTGAAGTTTCCACCGATGCAAAAACTTGTCTCTGAAAAAGCATAGCAATGACAAGCACAGTTTCAGCCAATGGACCTTTTGGTTGAACCTCAGATGTCGACTGTCTAAAACTCTGTATGTCCTTCTTATGCATTATCACTAGAATAAACTATTATTATGTGGGTAGACTGTCCAATCCACAAGTGTATTACTGATAATCCACTTGCCATGTACTCTCTGTGGCATGTAATTGTAACTGACAGCTGGATGGAAGGTGGGCAGATGCATGGATGGAGTGTGAGTTTTCTGTCAGGCCAATCAAGAATCAAATTCAAAATACTGGGATGAATTCAAAGACAGATCCCTTTACTCGGGGTTTCCACAAGGCCTGTTTTAGGTCTGGTAACCGGACATATTCCCCTCGGCAGTCATGGTTCTTTATAACACATATCACAATCTCTACAATTATGTCTCTTTGAAATCTTTATATGTTTCAACTCCCGACACATTGGTTCATGAGAATGTGGTAAAGCTGGAATACCCAGTCTAGTAAAACACCTTCTAGATTGGAGAAATTCCCAGACACCAGTCTGAGCAGTCATCACTTTCTGGTTAGAGTGATGAAGCAGACTCCTGGTTCAGGTGCAAACATGAAAGGATGTGTAAAGAATTGGGTGAAGTTATCCAAACAACATCTTAAGAGAACAGCATATTGATATATTTTATGTAAATGTATGTTTATAAAGGTTAATCCATGTAAAAAGACCATAAGATGTTGAGTATCAAGAAACAAAACAGGTCGCACCGATTCATCATACACTGAGGGTGGCAAAGATCAAGGTAATCTGAAATCTTGTTCAAGGTAATCAGAAAGTGTCACCTCAAGGCACTCTGGAATTCTGACATCAATCATTGATCAGAGTAATCAGTTCATCAAAGCAATTTTGAAATAAGGTCGGTCTGTGAAACATATGCCTTCAACACGTCCCAAACACGTTGCTTTCCAGTTCACAGATATTGGTCGCAACTACTTGGTGCAATATACCAAGCCCACTATGTTTTCCCTGGTGGAAACCCTGCTTTAATCCAATCTGTTCGAGCTGCAAGACCAGTTAGTTCAGCTATTTGAATGCCATGGCATTCAACAACATGGCTTTAGATTGGTCTAATTTTGGGACACCGCAGACTTATCAAGCCAGCTGCTTTTTTCCAATATTGTTTGCCTGGAATGTCATTTCTTGGTTTTTTCAGGTATTATTCTTGTCTCAGAATATCTAGGGTGTCTTTTTCCAATTCTGATTAGCTTCCACTGCAATAGAACAGGTGCCCCAACATGGCGTCTCGGGGCAATGGTGGGCAAACTCTAAGTTAAATTTAAAAGTGTATTTGTAGTTTTCTAGGCAAGTTTTGGCTGCCTACATTGGCAGCCAAAACTTGCCTAGAAACAACTGTAAAAACATGGAATTTAGACTGTTATTGAGTAGCAGAATGTGTATACAAGTATCAAGGCCTTTGTGGATGAATTAATTTGAAGAAAAATGGGGAAGAATGCATCAAGTCATGCTATGTGTTATAACCTCTAATTTGGGCACATTGCTGTAATTTGGGCACACCGTTTACCGGTGTGAGTTCGACGGAATTTAAAGGCCTGATAACAGTAGCCTATAGCCACGGCATTCGGATACATGTAGCTTAACTACAAGAAAAGTGTACACCTGGGCAAATAATTCAACTTTTATTAAAGACAACTTGCATGAAAAAATTTTAAAAATCATTAATTAATACAATTGAAAGGAATAGATTTTATAAGAAATCAGGCGATATAAACCTGTGAACAGACTACTGCGTGAGAATGTTCTGGAACAACTGTCTACCACATTGAAGAGATAAAAGGCAGAGAATGAACTTTGCAGAACTGCGATGCATATTAAGGGAGAAAACTCGAAACAATAACTATCAGTCATCAAAGAAAAATGTTGAATTGTTGATTGAAAATGGGGAGTGAAGATGACTGCATGCGAACGGCTGAATTATTTGTACTCCTCTCAGAGATCCCGAAACTTCATCTTCTTGGTGCTTTTGTAGATAGTTCACAATCATTCCTAATTTGGTTTGGCCCGTCATATGTCTATAATAACAAAAAGGTGATGAACTTTTTCAATTTCGTGAATTTGCATGTTAGAGTAAGTAATCGCTTTCACTTCTGTCCCCTGTGGATGTTTTTGAATATCAAACTCTTCCCCGTATCCTTTTGCTTTGATTGTGAAGTTCTCCTTGTCGAATTCTATTATTTCTATCTTTCTCGCAATGAAAAAAGGTTCCGCCGAAAATAAAAATAACCACTCGTCGAGAAAATGAAACAACAACCCCAGCATGTCATCTCCCGTCGCCTCGATTTCCTGAGTCTCTGTCATTTCAACTGTATCGAAATCAGTCGTCATATAGCCGAACATGGAAAGTGCTATTTGTTCGAAAGCCTCTTCTAAAGTGTCGCCCCATGAATGTAACTGAACGTCAGCTGTATGATCCAAATATTCGTATTTACATGATTTATGTGTCGGCAGAGAGGAAGGTCCCCCTCTATTTTCCGCCATGTTGTTATCGTGTGGTTGCGCAATCTGAGTTGTGTTCCTTGATCTGCACGCTTGAGGTTACAAAAGCATAAATTATTTCCCAATCTGACAAGCGTTTTAGGATCAAGTGTGTGAAACTCTCATTCGTTCGTGATTATTCCGTGATTCTCCCACACATCTTTACTTCCACATAGTCAAATATGTATGCTCGTAACCTTTAACGAATAGTATTCATAGTTGCACCGTTGCCTCATCTGGTTGGCGATGGTCGGTCACAAGTTTGCCTTCTTTCATCGTTTCCCGGCGATGCTTTCCATCTGAATTGCTCTCGCGCGCCAGCCTGGAAAATGCCTCTCGTATTCTTGTACAGAGATACTTAGGTTTTGGTTGTGTTTTCCCTGAAATGTGTTACTAATATATTCACAGGGTCCAAAAGGATAAATAGCGTTTGAAATCAGCTCAGCCTCAGTGTAAAAGCTTCGCATTAATCTCTTAGTTATTTAGCGTGAGGGAGCACGGTGGCTCGGTGGTTTCGGCCTGGACTTCAAACCGAAAGGTTCACGGTTCAGTCCCCGACAGTGGTTACTACATGTGTCCTTGGGCGAGGCATTTTATCCCCATTGCACACGTGAGGGTACGATGGCGGTGTATACTGAGGCGCACTACACGTCGATGGTGCACTTGTCTTCAACCAATGCTAACCTTGCTTGTGCGAAGTTAGGACGTTGGGAATCTGGCAGTTGCTCGGTGGTTCTCTCCGGACACTCCGACTTCCTGCCTGGCGTCGAAAGTGGCGTTAATCCCCAATAAATAAATCAATTTAGCATAAAAATTATTTTAGAAACCTTCTAACTGCCCACATACTAGCGAATAAACAATGCAGTTTATTTGTTAATAAATTTCATTAAATCATTTAATCATTTTTGGGGTATACATGTTCCAAAGAAACAGAGAAGATCTAACACAGTAAAGCGATTCTCTATTTACCCTATCTGCCATACTGCCATATTCGAAAGATCTCACAAGCACTTATGGGGGGGGGGGGGGGGGGGGCGTGTGGCGAGGTTGCTCTTTTTTGAGAAACCAATCAAAAAACCTGACCGGCCTCAAAAGCTGACTGACTTCTCAATTCTAATAGATGTTGAAAGCTGAATGACTTATCAGAACATAAAGAATTATGATTCATATGCTTTTTGAATCGATCTGCACCCAATCGAGGTGATATTCAGTGGAGTAGATATGGGGGAGGGGCGACGAACCCCCCCCCCCCCCCCGCCTCTCCACCACTACAATCACCACCAACACTTTTGTCGGAAAATATTCGATTCGTGGGAAAAATTTCGAGGCTTTTAGTTGGTAAAATGTTGGAAAATACAAGGAGAATAATTGACATTTTGGCCAAAATGGTTGGAATTTGGCCTCCCAATCTAAAATCTGTCTAAAATGGTATAAGTCTGTCGAAGAATTTTGGCCTTACCTCATCATCAGCGAAAAGCTATCTATGCCACTAGTGATACCGACCAATTGTCATCTTACATTTCATCAAAATATAAAAAACAACAACATTTTTTGCTGAGCACAACCTTCAACTTTGTCCTACAATATTGAACTTGGCCCTAGCTTTCGTAAGGTCAAGATCAAGTGTCATGTAAAAAGGTAAGGTCAAAAACTCAAATATGGTAAGGTACAGTTTAGGACCACATACCATCCAACTTTGATACACGATCTTATACCTTTAGCTAATGTAACGACAAAAAAGCGACAAGTGCAATGGACAAAATTCACCGTTCAAATTTATTATTTTTTTGCAACAATTTTTGCCTCAAATCATAGCTTATGGCACCTCATTGGAATGGGCTCGTTGAGCTTGACCCAAACGAGAGGTCATTAGCTATGAAAATATAAAAATTGTTAGTTATTCAAGAATGTTTACCTGTGTCGACCTCTATTGGTATTGTATACATAGTTAACCTTCGACTTCATCAATGATTATTGATTTTTTTGTATTTTTATAGGTTCTGAAATTTCTTGTTATTTCCTCTAATTATGGCTCGAGGAAGCAGGTGACTGAAGTTGTTTCCACTGAATACTCAATGAACTAAATGGTTTCGGGCGCCGAGGGCGCGCAGGGACGGTATGGGGAACAAGCCCCTTTCGACCCTCGGTGACTGTATAATAGTGTTTTTGATACTGCACCATGTCTCAACGTGTCAGAGGAGGAAAGGAAAGGAGCAGGTTTAGCGGCGTTTATGTTTCTTGTTCCCTTTCTTATCAGGAGGAAACTGTGAGAGTGATGTTGTAGTTGTAGGAGTTGTTGGATTTGTAGGAGTTGTTGGAAGGGTTGTTGGAAGCGAAGTATCTGTTTGGCTGGATAGTTTCTGTTTCTTTATGAATTCATCTCCCTTTTTATATTGTTCGTCAATCGATAGTTCTATCAGGATGGGGAAGGCGTTTTCTGTTGGTGGAGTTGGTACGGTCGTGATCTCAGTCAGGCTTTCTTGTTCCGAAAGGAGAGGTGAATGGGGTTCCGGAAGAGGCGAGAAGACAGCTCCCGATTCCATCTCAGTCTCCACAGAGTTGTCCACATCTGCCGTCTCCAGCAGTGGAGCTGGAGGCAAGATGGGTGCCTCTGTGGGAGTAGGAGCGGAAGTGGTGACTGTCTCCGGCTTCCCCTTTTCCTCACTCTTCTCTCTCTTCTTCTCCAAGAAAGCCTCCAAGCGTCGGGAATCCATCCGCTTGGTGGACGGGCTCTTCTTCTTTGATTTCTTCTTCTCAGGGTCTCCTTCCCTCTTCGGGTGAGGACCAGTGCGAGAGGAGGTCCTCTCAACAAAGGTACTACCTCTCCCCGAGGCGGTGATGTTTTCTCATCTTCAACCTGGAACTCCAGAGTCAGGTGGACTCTCATTCCTATCTCCTGGGCAGTCCAGGTGATAGGACGAGAGACCCCTAAGGCTGTAATTGTCTTCATCAATCTATCAGGTATTTCCATGATTAGGTGTTTGCTAATACTCAACACGGAAGGTTGTGTTTTTATATCCAAACAAATATCACAATACAGTCTGTTGCAGAGTGATTTTCCAGTCAAAAGATTGAATGATTGATTTCAGCTTTTTTAAAATTCAAATCCAAATATTTATTTTCATAAATTTACATGAAAATGGGCCGAAAGACCATTTTCATGTACTTTCAAGGAAATATTTATCTTTTCCAATTTGGAGTTGTATTTTCATGCAAATTAAAACAAAATGGCTACCATTTTCAAAATGGTCGCCACATTCTAATCATATTTCAGAGATTAAGAGCCCAAGAACCTTCATTCCATAATCTAAGCACATCATCCCAACACATTGGTTTTAAAGGTTCGTTGGAAAATCAGCAGTTATGATGTCCGGACAGGGGCGTAGCGAAGATGACAGATATTTTTTTTCTTGGGCGTGGGGGTGGGGGGGGGGGGGGGGAGGAGGTAAAACTAATTTGTCCCGACTGTGATGGCTCAAGTCTCGACTGACTACATTCTCCAGCTGCACCATCAAGGCATTCCGTCATCGAAAGCATGTCTTGATGAGGTATACACCTGGAACCTAATTAAGCACCCCTTGTTTTTTTTTTTCACAGTGGTGTTAATAGAAACTGTCATTACTTTCATGCTATATTTCAGATGGCCAAAAGTGATTATTTCCGGAAAGAATGGTCTATTAACAAATGAAAGACAACACAATGATGAAAATATGCAGTATTTTAATGGCGCTAATTACACATATCTGTCACTAATGTTTTTGATGGATAAATGTTCTCTCGACAAGCATGGAGCTGGAACGGTACATGATGAAACATTGCCGGTAATTACTGACAAAAATTGTAACTTCTGATCTGAACACAATAGCACTGTCTGAGGTCAGTAGCGAGTGTATCCAACACGTGCCCGGATGACAGCCTGGACCCTCCTCCTAATGCTACTAATGAGCCTTCTGATACGGTCCAGGGGCAACTGCTACCACTCCTCATGCAATGCAACTTCCAAATCGGCCAAATTCTGTATAGGCAGATCCCTTGCTTGCATACGACGTCCAAGAAAGTCCCAGATGTATTCTAAGAGATTCAAATCGGAGCTCATTACAGGCCAAGGTATATAGTGTTGTAATAGCGTTGTTCTCAAGGAATGGTCTCACATCATGTGAACGATGTGGCCTTGCATTGTCGTCCACCAATTCAGGGCGAGTAGACAACGGGTGGTTGTCAAACTGAGGCACGACAACCGGATTGAGAATGTCCCGGATGTACTGATGACCACTGAGATTCCCACGTACAGTCACCATATCAAGTTTACAACCATGAGAGAGACATCCCCACATCATTACTGATCCTCCACCGTAAGGAACAGTAGGTCTGATGTTGTTCCTGTGCATGTAAGCAGTGTTTCTATGCCTCCACACTCTCATGCGACCATCTGTGACGTGAAGCAGTAACCTACTCTCGTCTGACCAATAAACTCTCCTCAACGTCCTGAGATTCCAATGTTGTCGTGCCACACACTACTCCAAACGTCGTCTTTTATGCTGGTCGGACAGAGCTGGACGTTTGATGACCCTTCTGAACCCCATACACAGTGCTTTGAGACGGTTTCGGACAGTTCTGTTGCACAAACGCCTGTTGGGAAGCCAAATGCGTTTCAAAACCTCACTTGAAGCAAAGGGTTCATACCTAACGAGGCGTGCCAGACTCCGATCTTCCCGAGAAGAGATCTTTTGGGGTTGTCCATGCCTTGGTCGGCCCTTAACATCGTTGGTTTGTTGATGTTTTCGGACAAGCCTGCTGATGACAGAATGACTATAGCCAAGTTGCCTTCCAATAGCTTTGAAAGACATGCCTGTTGCATGCACGCCAACGATTTGCCATCTTAGTGCCTCTGACAGTCCTCCTTCTTGCCATGTCAACATTTATTGATAAAAGAAGTGACAAATTTTCTTGTTTTATACCCAGATATTGCATGTGGATGATAGTGTTTTTTGTGACATTCGTGGGAAGCATGCTTCACGTGGACAAGGGTGTGTGCTTTGGGTTCGCTATCAACCAGAAACATCATGTTTCACTAGATAAAATACACTGCAAGACATAGCAATCATTAAAAAATAATAATCAGTAACAGCAACTTCACTGTCATGAAACATTTCAGGGGGTGCTTAATTAAGTTTCAGTTTTATAGTCGGAATATTAGTCGGAATTACAATTAAAAAACTCGAGATTTCTTGGCAATTTATTAGTAAATAAAATATACAATTGTCCTAGTCGTGTCGCAACTTCTTATTTAATTAACACATACCATATCAGTACTCCAATTTGGTCATGCCGATCCCCAACTGCCTGACTCGGGTACTACAGACCGCTATTTATATGACCGACTGTGTGTGTGACACAATTTCAAGTATCAAACCTAGTCCTTTGAATAAAATACATAACCACAAACAACAGAGAATCGATATCTTAGAGCCCAAGCCTGACGAAAATGTCCCATCTGGAAAAAAGTATTGGGGACAGAGTGTTAAGCCCCTGTGAGGACGCCTCTGCGTTAGAAATAACTTTCCAGTTTAACACATAGGCCAGGGGGTGGTCTGGTAATAAAAAGATGCCGACACGGGGCTTAAAAATTTTTTCCACCATTAGAGTACCCACCACCCCCTACGTATAAAAATTATGTATTATACAAAATATATTTTCCTTCAAACGATCAGGGACTCACTCCCGTTTCCATTGTTTTACGGTTGTTTTTTTTTTTAATTTTAGAACAGTATCGTTTGATTGAGCTTTAACCCTTTACCGAACATGAAAAGCAGATGACACTACAAAAAAATTCTTGAATAACTAATTTTTTTCATTTTATGTCTCGAAAACATAGGTTATGACCCCTTATTGGAACGAGCTCGTTCCAACGAGGGTCATAACCTATGTTTTTGAGACAAAAAATTTTTAAAAATAATGAAAATTAATTGGCGATTTTTAAGAATAGCGCTGGCCTTTTTGGCCGTTATGTTGGATAAAGGGTTAATGAAGCAATAAGTGCTAGGAAGGTGACACATTTCTATGAGCTGAGATATTAGCCATTTGCACTACCAGTACCCTGAATGCTCCAGTCACTTAATGCTGATTAATATACTAATAGGTAGGATCTCACCGTTTCCATTCTGATAGTGGAACAGTAAGTTTTAAGGGGATCACAGTGGGGATAAAGGCTCTTTCTGTCTGCCGGTTCTGTCTGAAACAACTCAGATGAATTATTCTACTGAACTCTCAGTGATCAACAGAATTATAATGTCAAATTCGAAAATGGTAGGCTGGCATCGTTGGGAAAAATATTTTTTAAAGATCAGTTAACATATCAATGTTTGCTGTTTCAGAGACATGCATCACCAAGTATACAATCACCAATATACCCACCTTGATCAATGATCGCCATTTACACATTGGGCTTTCCAGAAGACAGACACGGGTTGTGAAAGACAAGAGTCACTGTTTGTGGAGACTCGGGGAGACTTAAGTATTTTCTTATAGTTATTTTATCGAGTTTACACCAATAGAGACGTTTCGCAAATCTCACGATTAGCCATTGTGGATGTGAATGCTACGGCGCTGATTTTCTACCAGGATTAAACTCTGAACATTAATGGAGCTCAGCCCCTTGCAACAACCCCATACATTGATTTGCTTAGTCAACCTTTGTACTCAACCTCCATTATGAGCAGGTTCAACAATCCATTATGGATTCCATTGCAATGATTTAACCCTTTGAACCCGTAAGACCGATATTTCGGTTCAAGGCATAATTCCGTCCTAGTTTTGTCTTGTTGTAAGAGGTCTATACACGGGGCATTGATGATAAAATAATACTGTGTCTGCAGCCAGAGGGCTGCAGACTGCAGTTATTATTTTATCCTCCCTGTATAATGATATTGAACTGACCCAGCTCACTGTAAGTGTACACAAAGTCGATACCATTCCAGGAAACGAGGGTTCAAGGGGTTAATATAAGTGTCTGGAATTAGTTATGTTATTACATATACTGTTGTTCTGTTTTGCACGATCCATATATGTTGCCAAGCAGCGGGGGCTATGATCCTTGATGGGAGTCTAAAGAGTACCAGGACTATCCGGGCAGACCATGGTTTGGCCCGTTGTGAATAATGTTTGTTTTAATTGGGAAAAAGTCGCAATATCCGTAACTCTAGAGGTTTTGAGTGAGTCAAAATGAAACACAAAAACAATTGTGGCTTACGGAACCAGGTTGTCAAAAACAGGTGCCATGACGATTCGCCATGACACCGGTTTTTTATACCCTAGTCCCACAAGCCACAAATTTAATAAGTACAGTGGTATAACTCACAACAGAGACTAGATGTGTGTCGACCAGTGAGTGTGTAGAAAGTTTCTGGTATCTGACTAAATTTGAACACTCGCAATGCAATTAACTTTATTTCCAAATGAAACAAAATACTGCATTTTGATTGGCTGAGAGGTACGGTGTAACTTGCAATCCACGGTGGCTTTTTTCACAGTGCTTAACCACGGTGTAAAAACAAGAATACACAAGAGCAAGTTATATGGCTAAAAAAAATACCCATTTTTAATTATTATTTCATACCTTCTGCTCGGTTATGTTAGAACAAAAATAAAAATACAGGAAATTTAATTTTTATGTGCAATAAAATATTACAGATATGGATGTCATTGGAACTGGCTCATTGAGCCAGTTCCAATGACATCCATATTTGTCTGCTTTTGTTAGGAAACTTACAAAGTACAATTGTTCTGTCAGTTTTTGCCCACAATGTAGGTTAAAATATTATGTACACCAAAATTCTTGGAAATAAATCCGCTATACTTGTGTTTTCCAGGGTGTATGGGAATTTACACCGGTTTGGGAACTCATACATCCTTCGGCTTCGACTCAGGGTGTATGAGTTCCCAAACCGGTGTAAATTCCCATACACTCTGGGAAACACAAGGATAACTAATACTATCCATACTATAGTGATTGTATGCCCATTGGGTTATTCCCAGTGTGCACGTGTCCGGTCTTCGGAAGTATTAGCTCTGTCTTTTGGTGTTTGCATAATATCCCCCACGAATTTGACCGATTTCCCCAGCGGGGGTGTGTAACCCTCCCCGATGCAGGAGGTGGGTTCCACGACTCCCACTGCCCTTGGTGCCATCCCTGTTGCAAAACCCGTTTATATTTGCCATATTTCGTTTATCAGGAATCTCGTTCAAATATGCCACGAGAGCAGTGTGGTATTTTTAGATGATGCACTTAGCATAACTACCAGCCAAAATGTGGAATGCTCTTATATAGAAATGACCAAATAATTTGAGTCGCCAGTCTTGTTTTTGGGCTTATTAAAAGTTTATAATCATTCCACGCCAAGACAAGACACTATTATAATCATCATGACACGCTTTTAAAGTTTTTCATCTCAGTGATCTTATTATTTATTTCTTTTCTCAATCTGGAGGTACTGGTTGTCTTCCAACCTTTTCATGTTGAGCAGGTCATACCTAGATATATTTCTATTCATTTTATATTATTATCACGTTATAGGGCGCTCCTTGGGTTATTAAAATGATTTGAGGTGGACGATAAGACTCAATAACAGCCCGCAAAAATAGCGTCAATAATGAAAACGGCCCGCTAGCCCAAAATTGTAGGTAATTTATGTTCCGGAAAAATGACACTAATGTGCTCGAAATTTTGTTGTCCATTTATTCCAACAAAACGGATTAAACCATGATTTATTTCGGATTATTAACATAATTTAGGATTTAAAAGTGGTGGTGAGTATTGATACGATAAATAATCTAATTTTGTAAATAACGGCGTGAGTTTGTAGTTGAAGCGCTTCAGCCAAATTCCAGCAATCCTATTTTCATCCAAATAAATTGTACTCAACTTTGAACTTTGACCTCTGTTTGTAAATAAACAGACGACAATCCGATTCTTCTATTTCTAAATCAAAAATGTCTCAAAACAGCGAGCTAGATGAAGAGGGCCTTGATAATCTAGAATGAGTTCAAAGCCAGAAATTTCAAAGCTTGAAATGGCGTTCTTTGGTAAGTGGTAATAATAGTAATAACATATTCCTTTTCGGGCGTCATGGTACATTAACGGCCCTCGAAAAATGATTAACAGCCCTCGGGACCATTAACGGCCCTCAACTTCGTTTTGGGCCTTTAAGTGGCCCTCGGGCTGTTAATCATTTTTCTAGGGCCGTTAATGAACCATAACGCCCTCAAAAGAACATGTTATTGTTATATTATTACCACTTTAGCTGGCGTTCTCTAGTATATTAACGGAGTTTAGCGGGGCGGTAAAACACGGTAATTCCCGACGTCATGCAACCGGAAGCAAGCGGTGGGCGTTAATGAAAACAAAAATCATTAACAGCTCGCCGCCTGCTTCCGGTTATCGTAATAATAGTAATAAATATGATTTTGTCGGGCGTTCCGATTTATTAACGGACCTTGAGGACTGAATAACAGCCCTTTGGCTTATTAACGCCCCTGGACTCCATCTCGGGTCGGTAATAAACCCTCGGGCTGTTATTCATTATTCATTCTCTCGGGACATAAATAAACCGACAAAATCATGTTATTTTTATATTAACAGGTTTTGATATTTTAGTTCCAGTTATATGGCGAGATAATATATTTTTGTTGCTAATTATTTGTTGCGTAAAGCATGAGTTGTTCCCCCGGACTGTTATCGGGATCCATTATGGCTTAGCCTGCAGCCTCCAACAACCTCCTGGCTTTGGCCTGGGGTGATTGAAGTATCTTTAGCAACCAATGCAGTCCCCACACACTAAACGGCGCGAATTAGGCTGCTAAACAACAGATCAGTCTCATAGTTTGTAAATAGTTTTTAAAAACCTATCAGGAAAAGTTTGCAAACATCAGAAAAATGAGTTTTGCAGTCTGTTCTCTTTATCCCTTTTCCTAACACAAAAGGAAAAACTTGCAAACAAAGTTCGTGAATACCTGTTTTTTTCATTTTTTAAGTCAAAAACATAGCTTATGACCCTTCATTTGAAAGGGCTCAGCGAACATATTTTAGTAAAGGACATGGCCACTTGCAAGAGTTCATCTAAAACACCAATCCAGACGAAAATGTGCCGACTGAAAAAACTATTTGATGTGTCCCTCGTCCCTCCCCCATGACTCCCACTAATTCTGACCTGTATAAATTGGGCGCCCGATCAATTCGTTCAACTATTGACCTTAAAGGAAATAAGATGATTCAGTTTTCGTTCTCCCATCCTATTAACCCTTTGAACCCTGGTGGAATCTCCCATGTCAGTTCAATGACAACGATTGGAAGAGTCCACATTCATTATTTGGGGGTAGACAAATATTGATTGGTCTACCACACACATGCACACACGAGACACATGCACCTGGCACCCATCCTACTTAATGAAATTGTGACCTATCATTATAATCATGTTCCTGGGCCGGAAAAACAGCCTCTCGTGTTCAAAGGGTTAAACCTGGAAAAAATAGCGCTTGTATACTCGAATTGTCTGTTCTTGGTTTGTGTCCGCATGGGAACCCCGGGAAGTGGTGTAGTGCGTGCATACGGTGGTAAATACGATCTGCTTCACTGGAAGAATACTACTCGGTAACTAACGCCTGAGGAGGAAGTCCTCTAAATTATTTATTTATTTATTTATTTATTTATTTATTTATTTATTTATTTATTTATTTATTTATTTATATTTAAGGTCACAATTGCTAATCGTGACCGCAACATGGATGTAAAGTCAAGTCCAGCCAATTGTTTATACCCACGTTGCCCATTTTAGAGGACTTCCATTCCAGGCATTATGGTAGTAGTAGTAGTAGTAGTAGTAGTAGTAGTAGAATCATTTATTAAAGTGACATGTGCTACCATTACATTATTCCAGTGATACATCAAGATATTATAAGCACCCGACCCAAGGGGTCTATATGTCACACATAATAAAATATAAAATACATTCTGTGAGCTCAGGGTTGACTTCGGATGCATTCACTCACTCACTGCTCTCTCGCTCTCTCATTCACTCAGTCGCACAATCCCTAAAACCACCCCACCCCACTCCACCCCCACCCCACTCGGGACACCTACCCCCCCCCCCCCCCCAACATTCATTCACAGATTCGTCCTTTTATGTATACATAGACGTGACAACTCTACCTGAAAGAGTACAACTCTCACTTTTAACTTCGATAAAACCACACAAACGAACAAGTGTGATTACCAACAGTACGTGGAGAGTGTATCTATCACCAAATCACTCGACGAGCGCAAATTCCACCCAAGCAATAATTGCAAATTTGTTAAACCCGGAGGTCCATTGGCTGAAACGTTGCCTGTGTTTTCTGTCGGTATGTACAAAAATTGAAAGTTACAGCCCGCTTCACTCAGCGGGCGACCTAGCAACAACCCACTCTCCCAGCACTGTAGGTTAATTGGGATAAAAGAAGTTCCTTCGCCTTTTGTATGCCTTAACCAGAAAATCAGCGCATCTACGTGGGTAATTTTGTAGTATCACGGTCATTGATCTACTTTCAAGTGGGAACACTTTGTTCCGATGTTCTGCTGACATACATTCTAGCAATTGTTTTCTTATGTCATTATAAAAAGGACACTTTAGCAGAAAATGAAATTCATCTTCAACAGCGTGTTCTTCGCACAATGTACATATTCTCTCATGTGGCTGTTCGCCTCTAAACCTACCGGTCTCAATTCGTATTGGAAGAACACCACAGCGAAACTGAGCCATTATTGATCGCTGTTGACGATTGAGATTCATTTCTACATAACTTTCCGTCTCGAACGAATTTTTAAATAGCTTATAAGTCCTAAGTTTGGGTACAAATTGTATACCATTCAGCCATCTTTCAGAAAAATACGTGCTCAACAGAGCCCTCATTTCATTTATGTCACAGACAGATTGACTTTTGAATGTTTCACGTTTGTCAATTTGTTCGAATATGTATCGTATATCAGCACACCACCCACTTTGACCATTATTATAATCCCATTTAAATACATTATGTACTAAACTCCAATTATTCATTTCAACCAATTTATTCCAAAATCTAAGTATATTTAACCAATGTCGCTCTTTACTTGATTGCAACCCCATATTCCCGTTTACTGCGAACAATGGGGTGTAACGGTGTACCCCTAAGAAATATCGAAGTGCCCTGTTTTGTATTGCATCTATGCTAGAGTATGTTTTAAAGCCCCAAATCGCTGATGCATAATCCAAAATCGGACAAATGCACTGACTATATAATTTTCTGAAAGTCCAAAAACCTATGTCTTTATATGGATGTATTTTCGATATAACAGACCCCAAGGCTCTTCCTCCTGATTTTGCAAGATTGTCTTCGGTATTAGAGAAGTCTTTATTTTCATGCAACGTCACCCCTAAATAGTTATACTTTTCCACTATTTCTATTTGGTTTTCGCCCAGTTTAAATTTAAAAGAGCTTTTGTCTACACGACTTTTCCAAAAGTGAACAACTTTTGTCTTGTTTTCATTGACTGACATCCGCCATCTATTGCACCATGCGTTGACATTCTCCAGCATTCTTTGCATGTCAGCCTCATCTTCAGACATGCGTATAACAAAATGGAGATAATGTCATCGTCAATTTTTACCCCCTTTTTACAGTCTTTTATTTCTCTTGCCAAATCATCAATAAAAAGACTAAAAAGTGTCGGGGATAAATTATCACCTTGTTTTACTCCGCACGAGCACGAGAAAAAGTCGGTAAACTCACCGTTAACTCGAACACAAGATTCGGTCCCACTATACATGTTTTTAATTGAACTATAAAAGTTACCATCAATCCCGAGCTTCAGAAGCTTGTACAACAGTCCTCTAATTTATTTATTTATTTATTTATTTATTTATTTATTTATTTATTTATTTATTTATTTATTTATTTATTTATTTTTTATTTGTATTTAAGGTCACAATTGCTAATCGTGACCGCAATATGGATGTAAAGTCAAGTCCAGCCAGTTGTTTATACCCACGTTGCCCATTTTAGAGGACTTCCACTCCAGGCATTATAACCGGGTCCTATTTTACCTGTGAAACAGAGCTTGTTTACAGCAGTAAACAAGCACTGCTTCACTTCCCGGGATCCCACGAAGATACCATCCGCTTTTGACAAATGGTAAAATAATTATTTAAGGGGAAAATATTGATTAAAAACACCCATGGGTAATTTTTGATTCATCAAAAGTGTGGTGGTGGGCAAAATATATGATCTGCCCCACCCCCTCCATTCGTTTCGCCGTCACTTCACTCATTTAACAGATAAAAAGATCGACAGCTCAAGAAGCAGCATTAGTTAATTTTTTGGTTGATCAACGGACATCTGTAACCAAACGTTATTTCCTTAGACCCGCAAATGACAGGTCGCGGCCGCTTGTCGTCCTTTTTTCAGATTCCTGACAAAATCTCGACGAGTTTTGACTATTTCTCCGACAAGAGGCCCCAAGTGTTACCGGCAGAGGGCTGTATCACACTACCCCCCCCCCCCTCCCCTTTGGCTCTTCACTGATGGCAAATACTAATAAGTTTAAATTTAATCAATTTATTAATCGTTGAATCATCTCACTGCATTCCAAGCCCCTCGAAAGTAAAAAGATGCCAGCTGCGATGATTTACAATACAGCTGGCATACTTCCTGTGGCGAATTGGCATCCTTTACAATTTTCCTTTCTGCACACTTGTCGGCACAGTCGAGTTGTTTGCTATTTTCAGCAAACTGCGTAATCTATTATAAATGAGGACTATGTGTTCAGTTCAGCTTGAAATATTTCCGTCGCGTGGGCGGGGCTATCCTGTATGAGGCGGGTTACCCCTCTAGTAATATTATGCTCCTGACAATTATTTCACAAAATAAAATTTTAGTCACATTAGCATCGAATGCTACGCAATGACATCACGTGTGACGATATTTATCAAAGAGCTCTTGTTAAAAAAAGTACCACTGTTCATCAAGTATTGTCTAAAAGTAGCCTGATTTTCTAGACTAATAGCCTGGTATACCAGGGTATTCTGGGACAATACAAGGCTGTACCGCACAGTGATACATTTTTGTGGAGGGCTCTCAAAACTCTTCAACTGGGGAGCTCAGCTGCCCTGTACCCCTCGACGATTTGTAATGATTCCTCTGGGAGCGTGGTGGCTCAGTGGTCATGACACTGGACTTCAAACCGATAGGTCCAAGGGTTGATCCCGGCCAGCGGTAGCTGTGTTGTATCTTAGGGTAAGATTCTTAATCACGAGTTCTCACGTAGGGGAATGGTGGCGCTGCGTACTAAGGTCTACTGTGACAGTTGTTCGCCGCTATTCGTAGTTCTCTCCGGGTACTCCGACTTGCACCACCTGTAAAACTGTCCAACACGAGGTGACTCTGGCTATCAAAAGAGTCGTTAATCCCATTAAATAAATGTATTGTCATGCCCACCTTCATCACATTTTCTGGAACATGCCCTGATTTCCGCTTTCATTGGAAGATTTATCGCGTGGCCGGAGATGAACAAAATTAATTCATACAAATTTGCGCGGTGATTTGGTACATGGTCAGCAATATCAAGTTAACAAACGTGCATAAGCTTAAAGTAACTTTATGACAAGGATCTAGATTTTTGGCGACGATGCACCACCACGTAAAGTTGATCCATCCACGAATGTGTTTTTGGGGTTGTCAGGTTATTGCTACAAAGCTGAGATGGTAAATGATGTCTATCTTCCAGTAGATCGTGTACCAGATCACTCCATCTCCTCTGTAAGTAAGTAAATCTTTATTGACATCTGTTGATACTCCGGGATAACAAGAGGTGGACAATTATACTTTCAAAAGCATCCGGCCAATTTGGCCTATATGTTACGTTTATCTTTTATACCCTCTCTCTCTCTCTCTCTCTCTCTCTCTCTCTCTCTCTCTCTCTCTCTCTCTCTCACACACACACACACATACATTCTCTCTCTCTCTCTCTCTCTCTCTCTCTCTCTCTCTCTCCAGTTGTGTTCATCATTTCACGCTCACTGAATGTAACTTTTTCTACTCTTTCTCTTAACCCTCTGTCAACAGTATCCGAACATTCCGAGTCTCCACCACGCCCCCCCCCCCCCCCACAGCCCTTCATCAGTCCGAGTTGAGCTCAATGACCTGTTCCAATGAGGGTCACAAGTCCTCCTCGGGGGGGGGGGGGGAGGGGCGGGACAAAGCATATGACAGAAAATTTGCGACCTCGGCGATCGGATTGGGTTAGCAAAATTATCAAGAGGAAATTGCTTACAAAAATTGGGGGTCCTGATACAGATATTGTATACAGAGCACCACATTCCGTGACGGAGTTTTCTATCACAGGGCAACCTAATCTTCATTTCTTACAATAACAATCAGTTATTAGTGACTTCAAGTTCCGCCCAGTTTGTTCTAAAACATGTTTGCTTTTGTTGAATATTTTAATAGTTGTTGATAGTAACCACAATGTATCACAGTGGATAAGCGGACGCTTCAATTAACCGGAAGTTTCGGAACGCGAGGCGGGTTAAATTTTATTTTAACACACAAGGTTGACCGAACGCAGTTTTTAAATCCCAAGTTTTGACAGAAAGCGCCCACAGACGGAACAGGTTATCTTATTCACATGTAAGTATATAATGCTAGATATGATTGTTCATCGTAGCGGGCCAGAAGTGGCCAGTATTTATGATTAAGCGGTAGAAAACGCCCTCTGATCCTCGATGAAATTCCAATCTTGACCACCGATCCTGGCTTCAAATATAATTTTTATACTTTTCCGATGTCAGCCACTCATTATTTTCTGCGCTGAACTGTAGCTATCTATTGTTGCAATCGATTAGCATTCACTTCAGCTTCCACAAATAACGACAACGGCTGGACTGCACCAACAAATAGTCACACCATCAGTCATACCAATGTCCGCACAGTTGTAAATTTCTTATTCCATAGTTGCTAATTGTCTGTCCGCATAGTTGTCAGTCAGCATAAATATCGCCGTAATGATGGTCATCTCACGTCGACCCGGAATAGGCTCTTAAGATATCATGGGATATCACGAGTATCATGGGATAGGCGCCTCTGACCTCAGACGAATTAAAGGGGGACTAATTAATTATATTAAAATCTATATAAATGATCAATACAGGCGTTTAATATCAGCTCAGAACATTGTGCACAAATTGGCATATTGAGATATTGGGGCATTTCATAAAAAAACACATTTCATACAAGACGTTTCTCAGACAAATCATTTCCTAAAATTACCATACCATGGACATCTACTGGTCATTTCGTATAAATAAAACAACACGTTTCGTCGTAGACATCATCTGGTGAAAAGAGGTAACTGCTTTGGGTTCCGATCACACTACTCTCATTGGGGTTCAGTGATGAAGGACGATTCCCATTCATCATCTGGTGAGGAGGGGGTAATCTCCTTGGGTACCGATGACAGCACTCTTATTGGGATATAGCGAGGAAGAACGTTTCGTATACATATTCTGGTCAGGAGGTAGGTGTGGGGGTGGGGTGGGGGAAATTACTCTCAGAACGTTGTTGCTACCCCCACAACGCTCATTTTCGTTTTATGCAGACAAGTTGAAATATTTCCCGTCCCAGTCAAATCACCGGGAAATATACCAACTTGTTTGATCAAACTGAATCTGAGCGTGTGGGGCAGCCACGATGTCTTGTCTGAGAACAAGTTTTTTCTACGAAGCGTCTAAAACCACTTATTTAATCATTTAATTGTTTTAATCGTTCTTTTGTTTACAGGTGGCATATCCTGATGGAATAATGAAGAAGGCGCCCACAAAGACATGCGAATTCAAGTGCTTCTCCACTTCGATATCCTCGCAGATGATGCGCATCATCCGAGCCGCGCAAGGGCGAGTTGTGGGAGAGTATGAGAGGTGTGCCCCCTTCTACTTGCTGCCCCCCCCCCCCCCCCGGAAAAAAAACTCGTGTTCTCAGCGATTCTGACGATTCTGAGGCTTCTGTGGTCGAGTCACCAGGCTGTTGGATGTATAACTTCCAAGATTACAACCACATGATCCGTCCATGTTAATAAAAGCGCCATTGATTGATGGACGTTGGATGTTACCATAAATAAATTCAAGGGATGCAGACGCTGTAATCTTAGCCTGACGTCAATTCGTTTTCGTTCGAGCATGCGTAATCGTTCGGAAGGGTCCCAAGTCGAATTTCTGTACCATGTGTTGCCATAGCTCCGGCAAAAATAGGGGCGCTTCCGGTGGGCAGCCGTCCCCACCCCCATTTTTTTCCGGAGCTATGTAAAACACTGTACAGAAATTCGAATCAGGGCTCACTGAGCCCCCTCCCCCCCCCCCCCCACACACACACACACTCACACACACACCACCACCACCATCAACATCACCATCATACACACACGATTTGAGAATAAGGCCCAAAAAGCCATTTATTCGCCCACCGCCCCCTTCTGGCTGTTGGGCAAGTTTGATGAAAGAATTATGCATACTGCCCGAAAAATTTGGTTTTTCACAATCCTCATGAAACATTTTGACCAAATTCAGCCAGCTACACCTGGTTACATCCCACAATTTAAGTGATCGATTTCCTCATCAATGACAAAGCCTGACAAGCAGCTATAGTGAGTGAAGCTCTAGAATCGGTCTCCGACCATCACATTTTCAAAGTTTTACTGGGGAGGCCTGTTGGACTCCATCGGGGGGAGGGGGCACATTCTCGCACAACCGACTCGGCGTAACGCCACAAACGCCACGCGAAGGAAGATGCCGCGGAATCACTTTTCGAGAAAACATTTCCAACCCTCCCCCACCCCACCCGGCTCCCCAAAATTGGCCAATACGTCTATGTCCTGTACTCATTATGTCTAAAATATCAGACTATTACGACATAAAACGTCATCTTAATGCTACCCTTGGCCAACGTTGATAGTTTAAATCCCTGGAATATTGAACCATGATACCACGTGGGCCCATGGCAGCTACAGATTAAAAAAAAAATGTGTGAAGCATAACTGGCCGTTAGGGCAACTAGGGATTAGGGGCGGTCACAACTATGCGGACATTGGAATGACTGATGGTGTGGCTATTTGTTGGTGCTGTTCAGCCGTTGTCGTTATTTGTGGAAGCTGAAGTGAATGCTAATCGATTGCCACAATAGATAGCTACATTTCAGTGCAGAAAATGATGTGTGGCTGACATCGGAAAAGTATAAAAATTACATTTGTAGCCAGGATCGGTGGTCAAGATTGGAATTTCACCGGGGATCAGAGGGTGTTTTCTGTCACTTAATCACAAATACGGGCCACTTCTGGCCTGCTACGATCAACAATCATGTCTAGCATTACATACTTAAATGTGAAGACGATAACCCGTTCCGTCTATCGGTGATTTCTATCAAAACATGGGATTTGAAAACTGCGCTCAGCCAACCTTGTGTGTTAAAATAAAATTTCACCGCCTCGCATTCCGAAACTTCCGGTTAATTGAAGCGTCCGCTTATCCACTAAGTGTATGTATTCCAAGTTATTAATGTAAAACGGAGAATTTTTGAAATACCAGTTTGTATTTTGAGTCTCGCTCTCAGTTCTGAAATATCCCACTTGTGGCGAGACGACAAGTGTTGTGAGAATAAATTGTACCTTAATTGTAACAACGGACTTTGTCGCCGTTCAAAATTCAATCCCAGTAAAAATATTAAGTGGCCGACAGCTCGATCATATTTCTCTATGCAATACGTGTAAATGCAGAAAAATGACAGTAATAACAGGTTGTAAAAATATAAATTTTAATCTACAATAAAATAGTCATAAATAATAATAAAACAGATTAAAATACACGATATAAAATTTGGGACAAATCAATATTTTGCAAAAATAATATCAGCAAACCTGCCAGTAGCCAGGTTTAGTGACTCCCTGTCCAGAGAATGCATCTAAACGAGGTTATTGATTATATCAGAGCCTGGTATTTATTAACAAAAGAGTAAATACATAAAAAGTACAATGTCAAACCCCACAAGCATGTATTTCATAGCAGCATTGTAAATAGGGCCCTGCGAACTACATATTTTCGATTCGAATCGAATCTCGAATCGAGTCTATTATTCGAAATGGAATCGAACCTCGAACCGAATACAGGCGTCTTGAAGTCCCGACTGATAAATAATCCAACTACATCATCAAGGCATGCCTTCGTCGAAGGCATGCCTTGAAGATGTAGTTGGAATATTACCCAATAAGGATTTTTGTTCAAAAACAGAAACAGGGGCGACAATTCTGTACTGGGCACTACACGGGGCGAGCCGCTAGCAATCGTGAGCTCATCGTCGAGATTGCTTTGGAACTTTAAATTTGCTGGTAGTGACTTGTGAAACCGCAATTACCATGCTTGGTGGCCTAGGTACAGATGCCTTTTATGTTAATGCAGCGGAAATTACACTCAGTCTTTATTTTCAATATTATTTATGTAAAATTTCTATCTCAGCTATACGTTTTGTGTTCCGACCGAGATGACTTGTATATACCAATCGAAATTCCAATAAAAAGATTCGAAGGAAAACGAATCGGACAGCTTATTTCGAATCGAACCGAATACCATCTTAAGATTCGAAATCGAATCGAATCGAATTTCGAAGCTTCGCAGGGTACTAATTTTAAACTTAATTCTTACCGGATGTCATTGTAAAACTGGTTAATTTTTTAATGATATGAACTTTTAAGATGAAAAAATGAATGATTTGGTTCTGGTTACATGCAGTAGAAAAATATATTGGATCTGTCTATCGGTTTTTATTTTCTGTTTACCCGACGTAAGGAGCAAAACCGACCATCGCCATTTAGCCCACAAAAATCGCCATTCAAATTTTATTACTTTTTCATTTTTTTATCTGAAAAACATAGCTTATGACACCTCACTGAGCTCGTCCCAATGATGGGGTCATAAGCTATGTCTTGGGAGCCAAAAAATTAAAATGTTTAATTATTCAAGTATTTGTTTTAAAGTATCGTCTACTATTTGGATTAGGATGGTTGAAATGTGTGCCATATTTTTGCGGTTCACATGTATTTAAAGTCTCTATGTACCTTCCGATATCATTTTAAATGACGATAACATTTTTGTGAAGTGCTTATAAAAAGAGTAAGGGAGGGGAAAAAATAGGATTGCTCGGGAAACCGGAACCATTTATTTTTTTTTCCTCTGCCTGATGCTCACTTGGCCATGTGATCTTCTTGGATTAACCTTTTACCTAACGAATCGACCACATCCACCCGCGTAGTTTTCAAATTAAGCAGATGAAAAAAACATATTTAAAAAAAAATACAAGAAAACCATTTCATGTCACTCCTCATTGGAACGAGCTCGACGAGCTCGTTCCAAAGAGGGGGTCACATGATGTAGTTTTGTTGAGATTTTTTGAAAAATGTGAAAAAACAATAAATAAAATAATAAATTTTGATATCCTATGTGTTGGGTATAGGGTTAAATTATACTGACTCTCATTATCTACTGGTTGTCCATTGGCCTATATACCGTTTGCTTACTGTTGGATTAAATTATTACTGAACCTCCCCTCAAATACAAAACTGATTCGACAAAATCTCCCCAAACAGTATTTGGGAGAACTCGGCGCAAATGAAAGGGTTAAAAATATTATGTATCCGCCACTATAACACTGCCCGATGACCGATGTTTTATTAACTCCTGATCTTATCTTGTGTCCCTCATTGAAACTAGCTTGTAGTACTAGTTTAGCAAGCTCGTTCTGACGAGATTTGTTTATTGGGGTCTAACAGTGAAATCGTGTCGGACAGTGTTACGGGTGAAGCTAGCCCGAGTAGCAAGCGAGAACCACCGAGCAGCGGTGAGAATACCTGTAAGACTCTCCATCTTACTAACCCGGGGGGGGGGGGTAGCATTGGGCGTAGCCTTGTAGGCAAGTATACTATCAACGTGCTGTGCATTCAGCCCACTTCGCATGCGTGCTCTCGCTTGGGCGGTTGGAATTAAATGTCTTGCTCAAGGGTACGATGCAAGGGCGCTGATCAGAATCGAGCCAACACCCTTCCGACCCGAAGTCCAGTGTGCCAATCAATGAAGTAGAACGATCATGGAAGAAAAAACTGAAAAAGTAACTGTCCCTGATGGGCAATTTGGAAAGAAAAAGTGAAAAATTACAATATTTCATTGTCGATTTTAGTGAAAAGGGTGGATGGTTGGTTAAGACGAAATATTGGACAAAGGGTTAAAACAATTTCTCTATAACTGTGTATCGTGACGTGTTTTCCCCGTTCACTTAAAGCAGTGGGGCGTCCTTGTGTAGTACAAACATGGCCTGAAAGTCCGTAAAATATTTTTTTTGTTTGGTACGTCCTTTCGAAAGGACGTACCAAACCCAAAAAATATATTACGGACTTTCAGGCCATGTTTGGACTAGTTCTTGAGAAAACTTGTGGGCACACCGTCCCCTACCTTTGTCTGAGTGGTGACGCCAGTTTCAAGACCGGGAATGGCTTGATCTTCACAAAAATCCAACACAGCGAGCACTCGCGCGTCTTGTTAGCCATACTAAACCCATTTAAGCTGTGTGCAACTTAGACTCGCCCAGGCAACAGTATCCACTTCTTTTGAAGAGTTTTGGGTATCGAGTTTCAAATTTTTTCTATAGCGGTGAGGTGAACCCCGGGACCCTCTCCAACAAAAGGGGGACACCTCCTCTCGGGTTCTCCCGACATTTCTTGCTGTCTGCGCGTTTAACACCATTCGGAATAGGCGCGCAGCTATAACTAACGCGCGAAAAGGGTCGTTCCCTCACTCCTTAATTTCGGAAAGCACCACTGACCTATATACAGACAATCTATAATGATATACAGCGCAATATATGTTTTTTATAAGCAAAAATAAACTTTGAAGCAATTAAATCTTGCGAATGCCACTTACCACATTGTAAACACAAAAAGACATTTAAAATGTAACTCGGAATGGGAAGATAAAATGTTCAACCTATATATATATATACATACACCATATTCGGGCACGTCGCCAGGGATTTTTGTTGGAGAGGCGCGCACAGTGGCAATAACGATCACCGGAGAAAGATGTAAAAAAGGAGTATCAACTGGAGCTCGGTGGTTGCATCTGGGAATATATTATGTGAAGTTTATGTTCTAAAACATAAACACTTTTGCCTTATTGTAAATGTGAAAAACTACATACAAATTTTTTCTAGCGGTGATGTGAACCCCAGGACCCCCTCCAACAAGAGAGGGACACCTCCTCTCCTCTCCGGTTCTCCCCAACGACATTTCCCGCGTCGGCCATCGCTGCATGTGTGTTTAGCACCATTCGGAATAGGATCAGTTAGACTGGCTAAAATGGCAAAAAGTTCCCTCAGTTGTAAAACTGCATGAGTAGAATCAACACGACTACCATATACTGACGATGGCATATTCAGAAATGTAGAGGCGGACCCCGCCCCCCCCCCCCGAACTCGTGCCCAATTTTCTATTAAGTGGATAGATACAAATTATTACAACATTTGATCGATCTGGATTGTCGTTTTCCGTCGAGTTGACGAGACTGCATCATTCAGATCAAACACAACGCCGTATGAGTCGTGTTTGATCTGGCTGAACTGATCTCATTGACGAGGCGGATTATGATGGCCCAAATTGATTAAACTGTTGTAATAATTTGTTTCTATAAGAACGTGGATAGTTAAAAATAGAATTGATGCATGTTTTATTTTCCAGATGTATATTATACCTATATATGTAATTCTGTTAATATGTGATTCTGGCTGAAACTAAACAGCGATAGGCTTGGTGTAACATATAGAGCCCTAAACACCAGGACCAAGCATTGCCTTGAAACGTGCAGGTACATTGATACTTTTTTATACCCGTGGCTATAAAAAGGAGCATCAAAGTAGTGCCTAGGCGTTTCGCAGAAACATCATGCAACATTTACATTTTAAAACAACATACCCCGATACATCGCACTTTCTATGCGATGTATCGGAGCAAGTGAGGTAGCCATATTTTATCAAAACTTTCAAATCACAAATATGGAATAGTCCTCAAGTTGAAGTCCAATCTTGTGGGAGGAGCGTTTGCACCCGTCGCACTTTCCCTGGCTACGCGCCTGATGTTGGCTGGAAATATCAACAAAAATAACAAGAGACCATGTGGCTCATCTGAACACATATGGATTTCGTTTATGGCTGAAAGCTTGGTGGAGGTGGAGACAAGGGTTAAATTATTTTTAAAATGATTGTCTGAATGGATAGACATGCGCTGTTTTCAAAATCTGACAAAATACGTGAAGGATCAGTTAGACTGGCTAAAATGACAAAAAGTTCCCTCAGTTGTAAAACTGCATGAGTAGAATCAACACGACTACTATATATTGACAATGACATATTCAGAAACGTAGAGGCGCACCCCCCCCCCCCCCCCCTGTGCCACTTTTTTATTAAGTGCATACATACAGATTATAACAACATTTCATCGATCTGGGTTGTCGTTTTCCGTCGAGTTGACGAGACTACATCATTCAGATCAAACACAACGCCGTATGAGTCGTGTTTGATCTGGCTGAACTGATCTCGTTGACGAGGCAGATTACGATGGCTCAAATTGATTAAACTGTTGTAATAATTTGTTTCTATATGAACGTGGATAGTTAAAAATAGAATACGACGCCGAACACAAAAAGAAATTTTGGAATGTTTGTACAGAATGTTCAGCGCAAAGGAATTCCTGACATTTTACTTCGTGTTTGTAAAACTGTTTTCTTCAAAGCAACGCACGTCAATGATGTCACTTCTTGGGACCTCGTTTGTGATGGGCATGATATGGATTTAGAAAGTTGAGACTCTTGTATCCCAACAGATCAGATTAGACTAGAACTATCACTGAAGGTGATTAATACCCCCGCTTTGGGTTTTTAGAGGAATGAACTTCTGATCATGTAGGCGAAGGCCATAAGGAAATGTATACATAAAGATCATTTTTTGTTGTTGAAATTTGTATTTGCATGTGGCCTTCCACAGAACAGCACTGAATACTTAAAGAGCCCACACATATATGGTTTACATTTGGAAAAACACATTTACAATGTGCAACATGTATTCAAAATCGGTTCATTAATGTAGGAGGAGTTGCACACACAAGAATCCCATTTGAAAACCCATAATAAATCCAAGTTAAAGGGAGATAACCTGGTTAAAATTGTCGCAGATCAAACATTTGGGAATATGCGTATGTTCACTTAGTTGTGATAATGTTTGAAAGGTTTCGTCAAAATTGATTGATAAATGTAGGAGGAGTTGCACGCACAAGAATTTCATGTAGAAACCCATAATAAATCTAAGTTAAAGGGAGATAACCTAGTTAAAATTGCCACAGCTCAAAAATTTTGGAATATGCGCATGTTTACTTAGTAGTGATGATATCTGTAAACTTTTGTCCAAATTGATTGATAAATGTAGGAGGAGTTGCGCACACAAGAATTTCATGCAGAAACCCATATTAAATCAAAGTTCAAGAGAGATAACCTGGTTAAAATTGTCGCAGATTAAAAAGTTTGGAATATGCACATGTTCACTTAGTAGAGATGATGTTTGAAAGGTTTCATCAAAATCGGTTCATTAATGTAGGAGGAGTTGCGCACACAAGAAAGAATTTGTTCGGATGGAAAGACACAATAAATCTAAGTCAAAGGGAGAAAACCTGGTTAAAATTGTCGCAGATCAAAAATCTTGGAATATGCGCATGTTCACTTAGTAGTGATGATGTCTGAAAAGTTTTGTCCAAATTGATTGATAAATGTAGGAGGAGTTGCACGCACAAGAATTTCATGTAGAAACCCATAATAAATCTAAGTTAAAGGGAGATAACCTAGTTAAAATCGGTTCATTAATGTAGGAGGAGTTGTGCACACAAGAATTTGTTCGGATGGAAAGACACAATAAATCTAAGTCAAAGGGAGAAAACCTGGTTAAAATTGTCGCAGATCAAAAATCTTGGAATATGCGCATGTTCACTTAATAGTGATGAAGTCTGAAAAGTTTTGTCCAAATTGATTGATAAATGTAGGAGGAGTTGCACGCACAAGAATTTCATGTAGAAACCCATAATAAATCTAAGTTAAAGGGAGATAACCTAGTTAAAATTGCCACAGCTCAAAAATTTTGAAATATGCGCATGTTCACTTAGTAGTGATGATGTCTGTAAACTTTCGTCCAAATTAATTGATAAATGTAGGAGGAGTTGCGCACACAAGAATTTCATGCCGAAACCCATATTAAATCAAAGTTCAAGAGAGATAACCTGGTTAAAATTGTCGCAGATCAAAAAGTTTGGAATATGCACATGTTCACTTAGTAGAGATGATGTTTGAAAGGTTTCATCAAAATCGGTTCATTAATGTAGGAGGAGTTGCGCACACAAGAATTTGTTCGAACGGAAAGACATAATAAATCTAAGTCAAAGGGAGATAACCTGGTTAAAATTGTCACAGATCAAAAATCTTGGAATATGCGCATGTTCACTTAGTAGTGATGATGTCTGAACAGTTTTGTCCAAATTGATTGATAAATGTAGGAGGAGTTGCGCACACAAGAATTTCATGTAGAAACCCATATTAAATCAAAGTTCAAGAGAGATAACCTGGTTAAAATTGTCGCAGATTAAAAAGTTTGGAATATGCACATGTTCACTTAGTAGAGATGATGTTTGAAAGGTTTCATCAAAATCGGCTCATTAATGTAGGAGGAGTTGCGCACACAAGAATTTGTTCAGATGGAAAGACACAATAAATCTAAGTCAAAGGGAGAAAACCTGGTTAAAATTGTCGCAGATCAAAAATCTTGGAATATGCGCATGTTCACTTAGTAGTGATGATGTCTGAAAATTGATTGATAAATGTAGGAGGAGTTGCGCACACAAGAATTTCATGTCCGGAAAGACGTACGGACGGACGGACGGACGGACGGACGGACGGACGTACAGGGCGATTCCTATATAGCCCCCACTTCTTCGAAGCGGGGGTATAATAACGATGGGCTATTATTGGGGGTAGTCATATGATAAATATGGATATAATAAAGTAATCTCTGTTTTCTCAAGTCAACTTCGTCGAGATTTTATAATCCTGACATTTATTTTTACAAATGTTCAGTCCCAGTTCTTCCCATAGCAATTACCTCAATAGTATACGTGTAAGAGAATCGCTGTGTCTGCACTAGGGAGAATTTTACAAAAGGTACTATTGTACATCACGTATTATTCGGATATTATCTCGTATACCAGGGTATTTTGGGATAACACCGCTGTATACCATGTTACGTTTTACGAGGACTTCAGGATTTCAGTCAGGGATTTTATCACGCATGCTCCTCGACAGTTTGAATTCGCTCTAACAAACTGAAGCGGGTGTGCCGTCTTAACTTAGAACATTCCTCCACAATGGATGCAGTATGAACGGCGTAAGTACAGAAGGACTTTTCCGTTCTTTCAGCTGATGTGATACAAGGTTAATGCATATTTGACATACTGATGAATTCTAACTGCACTATTATGCTGATTAAACAAACCAGCCCGATGACGCCCAGACAGATGATGGGATATACTACTCTGTACTTCCAATAAGATTTGGAACATAACATCACAGTCACAGTAGTTTCTGAAACGATACAATATGAAAAGTGATAAAATCGGTCTCTGTTATAACCTGCTCCCAATACAGCGCCCCACCCGCCACCACACACAGCTTTGCAGGAAGTAAGAGGCGGGGTAACGAGTGGAGAGTCATAGTTAGAACTACATGCTTGTCAAGAAATAAATGCTATAAGAATTCCCTCTTCTTCAACTGTCTGGATTGCCCGCTGGGATTTTAAGAAAGAACAGAGTGATGTCAAGAATAAAAAACATCAGATTTCCCTAAGACCGGAGCCCAAAGTCAGTAGGTCCACTGTCCAGTTTTGAGTCTCAACTATACTATTCGAAAGAAGTACGGGATATCCAAACTGATGTTGATATTTTCGGAATATCTATTGACGTTACTCAATCGGTGATTAGTAGGTTGTGGTCCAGACTGATTAATCTGTCTCAAACTCTTTCCGATGCAGAGACAGATAAAGACTAATTTATAAAGGGTATTGATTGGCTCTAAGAAAAAAGACATTTGATTGGTCACGCTATAAATAGTCACACATTCCATCGGGGAAGCCCTCAGACACGGAAGAAAAGGGATTGTTTGCAAGAGTTGTGTCTTCCCGTGTTGCTCAGTCATTGGAGCTGAAAATTGCATTACAGAAACTCAACAAAAAGGGAGCACCTTGTTTGAGTTTTTTGAACCCCCTGCAGTCCAAATGTTTCGAACTCATATATCAAAGTGATGTAATTGCAGCCATGAAAACTGGCTATGGAAAGAGTTTGATTTTTGAATCATTGCCTTATTATAAAACGCAGATATTTCGGTACATACCAGTAATTTTGATAGTGAGCGAAGTGTAACAAGCCAGGGGGCATAACTCGTCAGTCTAGTTTTGGTCACGCTACCGTCAGACAGGCAGTGTTGATGACAGACGTCGGTCAGGTCGTCCAAGGGCGGCAACTGCTAACCAGGATCGTTTCATCCGAACCACAGCATTACGTAACCGCCATCAAAGTGCCTCAGAAATTGGACAGCAGCTGCACCGAGCGACAGATGTGCGAGTCAGTGGTCAGACTATCCCAAAGCTCCTACACAGCTGGGATTTGTACGCTCGACGACCTAGAATAATTCCACCTTTGACTGAACGTCACATTGCAGCAAGGCGTAATTGATGTGGTGCACGACAGCGCTGGGACAATCGTTGGTGGAGCAACGTTATGTTTTCCGATGAATCGAGGTTCACTCTCGACTTCCACGACAGGCGAAACAGAGCGTGGCGGTGGCGGAACGAAAGATACCATGACGTAACCGTTAGACAGCACGATCGTTTTGGTGGTGGATCGGTTATGGTGTGGGGAGGCATAACCATGACAAGCAGAACAGCATTACATCTCATCCAAGGGCGGGTCACAGGGTAATACTACCGTGACAAAATGTTAGCAGCTCATGTGGTGCCATTTGCGCGACGTCACGGCCGTCGATTCATTTTCCAAGATGACAATTCAAGAGCACACAGGGCCCGTGTCGCTACAGAGTTCCACCAGGAGCATAACATCACTACACTGCCATGGTCAGCACTAAGTCCAGATCTTTCACCAATCGAGCACGTCTGGGATATGCTTGACAGGCGCCTACGGCAAGGCCAACAGCCCTCTACCAATGTCCAGGAACACGCCGCTGCGCTGCAGGAAGAATGGAATAACATCAGTCAAGCTGATATTGGACGTTTGGTGAGGAGAATGTCACGTCGGATCCGAGCTTGTCTCGAGAACCGAGATTTACAAGGTATTGAGGTCTTAGACTGAATGTGGTAAATTCTCTGACTGACCGTCCAGGTCTTCCACAACACAGTGCGTGGATTGTGTGCTTGTCAGACACCCAACTATCGCTGAAGTCATTCACCAGATGTCACAGTGCAATGCCTCAACTGTCTTTTTGATGAAAATATAAATATATTTCTTCATATATCTCACTTTTATCAAATATCCCCTACTTTTTTTAATAGTATATTATCAGGTTCATTAATGATTTATTTCATCGTCCAGTTGTGGCTTCCCTTGTGAATTGGACCCTCTGATAGTGAAGGCAGCGAATACAACCCCTTTCACGGCCCAGTCTGCTGGCAGTTGGAGTTATTGACTCGAGTATTTTTGTCCACTGCTAGTCAGTTGGGCCTGTGCAAGTTGTTCCAGGACGAACTGAGAACCTGGGAGCCAAAATGATGTCACAACTCAATGGGACGACTCAATGTGGGATTTGACAGAGACCCGGAAGCATTTTATAGGCACAGTGTCAAAGGCTTACATGTATATTGCACAGTGTCAAAGGCTTACATGTATATCATGTTGGAAAGACCTGGTTCACAATCTATTTCAACGATTTCATGCTACAACGTGGGCACACGAGCTTCATTCAGACATGGACATAGTCATGTTGCATATGAAAGATGACCGTAGGTTCCATAGTGTGGATGGAATGCAAGGACGTAGCTAGAGGTTCTAAGTTCGGGGTGTGCCTCCCTTAAATTTCCAAATGTACCCCCACCCCCAAAGCATCTAACGTTTGAGAAACCTATTCACCCCCGTTTGAGTGAGAACTGCAATAACCGCGAATATTCAACTGCTGAAGAAATCCGAATGTGCCCTTTCCATTGTGGTCGAAATATATAGCCTTTGGGCTCTAGAGTTGGAAATCGGCTGCAAATGGCGCCTTGTTGCACTCGACGATGCACTAAATATTGACTCCAATTAGTAAATGCCTTATTAAAATCGGTCATTTTCAACTGTTGGTGGTATGAGGCTTAAAAATTTACCTCTTGATAATTTTGGCAGGGATTCCGATTGGACGAGTGGTGAAACACCCCCTACCAACCCACTCCCTGTCGCCACGTCCCTGTGAGAAGAGAATGCCGTGACACCGGCACACGGGGAATCAATAAACATCGTATACCCAATCGTACACCTGCTTATACATTCTAAAATCAGTTGGGTTAAAAATTTATCCAAATAAACTGGGTTGAGTGAATATGAACCTAATTGCGTTCATATTCACACCACCCAATGATTTTCAACCCAACTGATTTTAGGGTGTACTTCCTGTTAACTGATTACATCTTATGTACTCTGTCAAACAAGATATCAACACATTAAATCCAGTGTGAATGTGTATGTTTGATTGTATGGGATAACCTTCAAAAATCCTGTACCATTTGACTTCGTATTTTGCACATGTGTTCTGCACACTGCCGTCGGTGTTTCTGTCAACTCCCATTCCAGTTTGACGTCTCAACGTGAATTTTCACCTTTTACCATCCGCTTTGATAGGAAGGGCTGTTATCTGGCAACTGGATAAATTTCTAGTTGCATTATGGGAGAAATGTGCTGCTGAAACTTCAGTGTGCAGGGAGTTAGCGAAAAGGAAAAGCTTGGGGTATCTTAATCCCTGCACACAGATGTCGAAATATCTCAAATTCAGGCTGCACATTTTCTCATAATACTTTCTAATGTAACTAAAAATATAACCAATTCAGCCTTGTTTGACAGAGCTCATTGAGTTTTGTCAAACACGGTTGAACTTGTTAAATTCCATGTGAATTTCTGTAATTTGACACCAGCGTGCAGATGGTTGATAATATGTGAGGTTGACACTTGATGCAGTTTGATTTATTTCACTTTCTGGACGCAGCGAGGAAAGTTAGAAACAGCCATGTTAACTCCTTTGTGAGCGTGAAAACGATTTTCGGACTGAAGTGTTTAATAAATAGAGGATCTCCGACGCGTCTTCAGTTCACAGTACAGTCCCAGTGAACTGGTCGTAATCCACACGTGGGCAGTGATGTCCATGCATGCGTTTACCAGGTAATAAAAATCATCATTTGCAAAAGGTTAAGTAATGAAGCACCCGGTGCTTCATTAATTAAAATTTTGATGATTATTCCTGTAATTAGTATTTGGAGTTTAATATTATTGCGCCCGTGGAAATATTGCCCATCCGTGACAAGTGTCCACGGCTGCCGAACTGTATATCGAAATTTATAAAACGAGTTTAGTAAATTAGGTTTGGACAGAGCTTTAGCGAGGTCCAAGCCTAATTTTCTGGACGAGTTTTGTAAATTTCGATACAAATTGGGTCGAGTTGAAGATTCTATTTATAATATGATCCAGAAACCTCACAAATAACACTTAAATACATTAAATACATGCTATTTCTGTTAATGCATGGCCGTGCATAACAATTTTTAACGAATGGGCTTAATAACCGGAAGAAGGATCAGATCATATAATAAAAAAAAATCGCGACATCGACGCCGTAGCTGCGACGGGTGGTGCAATCTCACAAAATTCTAAGTTCATCAAGGGCCATAACTCCAAGAAAAATATTTGGAACAACACATGCATTGAACAGAGGCTAGACATCAAAAAGATACACTTACATGCCAAATATAAAGTCATTCCATCAAGTATTTCAAAAGTTATTGAGTTTTGAAACTCGTTGGTCACCGACAGACCGACAGATCGACCGACCGACAGAAAGACAGACCGACATTGCCTCTTATAGAGCTGCTAGTCGCAACTAAAAATGCGTAGCATCCCAGGAGCATAGGACAAACCACGTGCAGGCCTTCAGAACCTGTATTTTTATCAATTTAGAGGTATGTTAATCACAAACGTATAGCTTTGTGTATTGCATTCTAGCAAGCCACAAAGGCACATGTATGGGCCAGCACTGATGTACACCAGTCTACCTTCGTCCTTCCGTGACTGTGCCCCCCCCCCCCCCCACAACCCCCACCATCTCTCTCTCTCTCAAGTTCGAAATTCTTCCTTCGCCTATGCGTTAATCATTTGACTTCCTGTCGGTTGGATCAGTAATTGCGCCATTGACCCCTAGTACACTGGCAGTGCAACAGAATTTTCTCCAATTACTGTTTTTCTCGTGTTTAATTTTTAATTTACCCAATTATATCTTGTTTGACAGAGCAAGCTGACTCTGTCAAACAAGGTATATTTGGTTAAATGACATACTGCATCGGGGGAAATATTTGCTGCTGAAAACTTTGCCATTTTGACCTTAGAGTGCAGAAGGTTAAACGTGTCGTTCCGGGGGTCGTGTTTTGACGAGCAGGTTCCACCAACTTCTGAAACTTACTTTCTGCAGACGACATAAATTTCCGAATCCTATTCTTCTGAGCACCATTTAAGTACTGACTACTCTGTACTTCAGAAGGCTCCATATTAAGAAATCTGTTCTGTGCGCCAAGATATCTGTTCTGAGGAACCTAGTTTGTAAATAAATGTCGATAATAAAGATCTGTTCGAATTGGGTACGGCAGTTATTCTTTAGAGGGATGAGGACAGATAATTTCACGACTCTAAGCGACATGAATTCCCCGTATCCCACAAGATTATATCTATCATATCCAAACCGTGAGCCACTGAACTGTTATATTTTTAACATCTGTCATCAAATACACACCAAAAGCTGTTGGGTTAAAATTCACCCAAATCAACTGGTTTGAGTGACTATGAATCCAATTGGGTTCATATTCACCCAACCAGGTTGATTTGGGTTGATTTTAGACTGTAGTTCTCCCGATTCAAGAGTAAATTGAGGGTTTTCACACACTGGATGCGATACGAACGCTGAGATAAAGTAATAATTGACCATTTCTCACTTTGGAATTTCGACATGTAGTGCGAGGTCTCTAATTTGCACCTTGCTGCTGAAGAAAGACAAGTTACTAAACCGGATCCCATATCCAAAGCGAAACATACAGTACTGTGATTACAGAAGCAGACGACAGAGGATTTCGTCGGGACTACGACCTAGTAGGCCTAGCGATCCAGTCCTGTCCGTTTTTCTGCGCAGAACACTGTAGAAAATCACTTGTCGAAAATGTAAACACGGAAATGTGACATTTCAGATACTCTTTTCGTTTGTGTTTCAAGAATCAATATTGTATTTATAAAATCTGAAGCTTTTGTGATCACAGTGTACTAAAAGTCATTAGATGATTTTCAGTCTACTGTTCGTTGCCTCAAAATTGGAATCTGCAATAGTCATTTCTAAAGGCAAGTTGGCAAATTGGTTTCAGCTGAGTCAATATTTCTGTTTGTTTTTCTGTAATGCTCAAATCTGAGGTATCAAGCCGTGTCAAAACTCCAGCCTCAGAAGACAAATTGCTAGTTTCACCATGTCCAGAAAATCGTCCGCCTACTAGAACATCACGCTCTACCCCAGTAATCACCTCTCCAATTCTTCCCAATGTCATTCTTGCTAGCGTGCTTTTTAGATTATTTTTTCTTTCTATATATCTGTTTCTTTCTATATTTTTTATGCTCAAAATCAAGTTCTCTGGTGTTGCGTGGACAAAGGCACATGTTATTACACTTGTTGAATTGCTATCTACATATTTTCGCTACAGTGGAGTGATCTGGGTCGATCACGTTGAGGTGAGGAGGTCAAGTCGCCGAATCAAACGAGCTGCCGCAGGCTGCGAGTCTGATCCAGCGATTAGACCTCCTCAACGAGACGTGGTGCAACGACCCAGATCACTTCACTGTAGCGATAAAGGGTTTACATGTATTATATGACTTATAGTTCAACATCGCATGCCGACGCTAGCATTAACAATTCTCCCCAACATTTTTTGGTAAATTGGATTGAATTATAAAAAGAACTATTTTTGTTTATACTTATTTTTGTAACAGGTGCACACTTCCAGAGAATCCCCGATGCACATGAATACGTAACAAAGTGTTGCAAGCAGACGAAACTGTAAACAAACCCGGACCGCTATTCGAGCGCACCCATTGCAGCTCGGAGTCAAGTACTCTCTGCGACCGGAACAACTAATTATGCGAATTTGAACGCACTCGGAAATAGTCCGTCATATTACAGTGATACGGAATCTGATTCCACACTGTGGATTTTCCGAGGACCAGGAAAAGATTGTCAAATAGTAGTGATATTTTGCGATTAAATTACATAGTCATATAATAAAATGATATATTCAATTGGGCGTCTTGATCACTTTTAGGAAGTTCATTTTGGGGATTTACCGTGATCTGGAACTCCGGGACGACATGAAAAATATCTAAAGTTGTTTTTTGAAGCTGGGGGTTATGGTCTGTGTCTCTGGCGATATACTCGACTTGTCTTTCCGAAAAAGCGGTTTTCTTTCCACCTGAACAGAGAACGGAAGAGAAGGGGTATTTTGTTTGGTTGTCGCTTTTGGCTCATTTTACAAGGGCGTTGAACATTTTTCAAGTGGTGGCGTAGCTACAGATTTGAAGGCAGAAAATAGCGATGCGAAGCACCAACACAAACTACATTTAACCGCGACGATGTATTGCACTATTATTTTAGGTCCGAGAAATTTGATTGTCTCGGTCCTCTTAACTCGTGAAATTCATCTCTGATTTATTTCGTCACGAAAAACTACTTTCGATAATGTTATCTCTCTGAAATTATTGGACGTGCGAGGGAGGTCCAATTTGGAAGTATGTAATAGTTGAGAAAACACATGTGGCATCAGCAGAAAATAAAGAGAAATATCCTTTTGTTACTTTTAACAAACGAAAACAAAAGACAGCTCTTGGAGGGGTCTGTTGTTTTCGTTTATTAAGAGTTTCAAAAGGAATCTTGGCTTCTTGTGGCAAGCCAATTAGAAGCAACTAATTAACAGTTCACTTTGGCTCTTTGTTTAGTGAATTTGGTTTTTACGGTAATTCCAAGTTTCTATTTTTCCTGGGAAAAAAATAGCAAATCTTATACCTTCTAGATCTTTATATTAATGTAAAGGATAGTGTTTATATCATACGATAAGTCCTGATGCGCACACTGTTCATATAATGAATGGAAAAAAAAGTTGCAGAACATCAAGGATGGTGAAAGCGCCGTTTTCGTTTTTTTTCAAATGGGTTTAAACAGAGAATAATGGTCAAATTGTCAAACTTACTGGGAAAAAAAACGTAAAAGACCAGCTTCTGTATTTTTATACTACTCTAAAAGTAGTGAAGGCGGACACTCCAGGGACAAACATTTAACACCGAATTCCCCCGTACCCCACTGTGGGCACTTGAGGTTCAAAATTAACAAAAGATTCTCCATAGGGGGCTTGTCCCTCAAGTGCCATTTTTGTCCCTCAAGTGCCATTTTTGTCCCCAGAGTCTTTTTTTTTTGCCTCCAATGGGGGCACTCTGGGGACAAAAATGGCACTTGAGGGACAAGCCCCCTATGGAGAAACCTATGTTAATTTTGTACCTCAAGTGCCCACATTGGGGTATGGGGAATTCAGTGTTAAATGCTTGTCCCTAGAGTGCCTGCCTTTACTACTTCTAAAGGAAAATGCCTGAAGTTTGTGAAATGACGCGCACATCGATGATACAATTTCGTTAACATTGCGAAATTTCAATTTTTATATGAAATTCCCATATCCTTAGTGTTAAATTTACTAACAACTTTGGAATATTTAGGGGAGGGGGCAAGGGAGCGCGGTGGCTCAGCGGTTGCAGCATTAGATTTCAAACCTAATGGTCCACGGTTCGATCCTCGCAAGGATTAACTGCATTGTGCCCTTGAGCAAGGCACTTAATTCCGATTGCCCACGTGGGGCACGTTGGCGCTATGGACTAAGGCGTACGACACGTCGATAGTGCACTTGTCGCCAAGCAGTGCTAACCCTGCTTGTGTGGAGTTAGTTAGTTAGTTAGTTGGGGAGTCTGACATTTGCTCGCCGCTGCCGTGGTTCTCTCCAGATACGCCGGATTCCTCCACCCGTAAAACTGTCCGACAAGAGGTGACTCTGACTGTCGAAAGTGTAAACAGGGCGGGGGCTAACTTTCCTGTAAATTTGGACGGCAATTGGCAATTATTCTCAGCCTAAAATAACCATCGCAAAAGGGTGAATAACTCTTGCAGAACAATGAATTCCGATAAAATCTTTAACAAGAGTGGTCGTCCGCCTATTCGCATCCCTCTCCATATATATACACCAAGCACTGCTCATGCCTTACCTTTATGACAGACCACATACTCTTCATTTTCTTGACATTTTTACTCATGATGAAACCCATGGTTATCATCCAAGCAGTAATAACTGCAAGAGTAATGGTATTGGCGATGTTGACATTGTTAGGACAGAAGCATCCCATCTGAAAAAGTATAAAACATTTTTCATTCAGCTTTTAACTTTACCCAAAACTATACTAATAAATCTCGAGATATAAGCTTGTTCGTTCGTCAACCCCCCCCCCCCCCCTCCCCAGCCAAAACCGACATGGGTGATATAAAGGAAAAAACACCTGAGATATATGGCCAATTCATAAGGTATTTACCCAAGTCTACGATACTCGGCCGTGAGTGGGTTTGTGCACATAAATACCGACCACATGTTCGATTACCGGTACCATTCAAGGTACATGAATGGTACTTCGTAAGGTCTGAAAATCTATTGTTTTTTTAGGTCAAGTACCAAAGTGACAGGATTACTGAATTAAGGGCATGTACTTTGCAATCGTGGATATTCACCTCACTCGAGCGTCCTCAAATTTATTAAGTTTCGAGTTTAACAGAACGTGAGTGATTGGATTACCACAAAAACATCAACAGGCGGGAATTTCTAGCTGCTAACTAGAGATGGGCAATACACTTAAAAAACGAACCGATACCGATATCATGGGAAAACCGAAAAACCGAACCAATCTATGAATACTGATACCGTCTGAATTTTCAAATTTTCCTACATTCGCTATTTATAAGTTCCTGCTGAGGCTTGATAACAGACTAATTTTCTTTTCAGTTTTACTAACCCTTAAGGGCCTATATAAGTAATGGAATTTTGTTTATTTTGAAATTCTCACCTCTCATATTCCTTAAATTCAGATTAAATATACACAAAGTATACATCAAAATGAAGGTTGGGATGTATAGAACACGAAACACATATGTAATCGACTCATCGAGTCGACTATAGGCACCACTGGTTCCTGGAAGTCTGCTGCCGTATTCGCACCAGAACTGATAATAAAATTATATTTCATCAGAACAACTTGTGGCCAAATGTGCTTCATATATCCAAGAACAAAGCTAGACATTCAAAACACTTTCGAATACAGCGATAGGACTGCATTTTGGAAAAGGACAACACTGTCTGCATTTTTTTTATTGAAGATGGTTTCCATGATCGACAGACATGCGCAAATCATTCGTCACCACGAATTTCCGTCGAAAAACAAAATCGTAATTCTAAGAAATTTCAACAGGTATCATGATACTTTGCATTGAATATGGCAACTGGGCAATCTCTATCTAATAACAGTATACTGTATGAAGGCGATCTTTTTCATTATTTGATTTTAGACGGCGTTGTTTTTACATGCTTTTTCTGTCCGATGACGTCGACCGGAAATCGAAAGTATACTCATACGTAAACAAAAGCAGAGGCTTTGGAATTTTCCCCAATGCAGTTCTGTCGCCATGTTTTGAAGAATTTTTATCCGCTAGCTTTGTTCTTGGATATATAAAGCACATTTGGCCACAAGTTGTTTTCTTGAAATATTATTAAATTATCAGTTCTGGTGCGAATACGGCAGCAGACTTCCAGGAACCAGTGGTGCCTACAGTCGACTATATGAGTTGATTACACATGTGTTTCGTGTTCTATACCTCCCAACCTTCATTTTGATGTACATTTTGTGTATATTTAATTTGAATTGAAGGAATATCAGAGGTGAGAATTTTCAAAATAAACAAAATTTCATTACTTATATAGGCCCTTAATGGACTGGGCAACTGTCCTGAATTCCAACTAGGCTACAACCTGTACATGTACAATTGCTTAGCAGTGATTTCTAGTCGAGTCGTGGCTGCCTGTTAAGGTAGCTAAAACCTGACTAGAAATTACTGCCCATGTGTTTTGTCTATTGTTACCGGGACCTCCCAAGGATGGCATGGTCAGGGCACATGCTCGGAAATCCCAAAAGCCTGAAATAGGTCTTTAAACATGCAGGTGTGTTTAGAACAAGTCACAAAATTACTGTAGATATGATTTGTGGTCGTTAAAGAATGCCATTGTTGAGTTCACTGGCAGTGTCATTTATAGCGTTGTGGTAGAATGACACTACTACAACTTATTCTAGCTGTTTTTCCTGATGTGAATTCCTCTTTGGCCCTATCAGCAAATCTCAGTCAAGTTAGATATCGAATACCGAACCAATACGGAGGAATACCCCCAACAATACCGAAACCGAACTCAAAATTCCAATACTGCCTAACAACCGCCCATCTCTACTGCTAAATGCTTGCGAAAAGATTAAAGGCGAAGAGGCAACGTTCCACTAAATGGACATCCGAGTGGGAGTCATAAACTGCAATAAAGCAGCACTCGAATGCTTAAAAGATTTGAACAATCCACCGTAAGATGTAAATTAGGGAACATTAGCTCAAACAATGCGACCTTGGACATTTATTTACATTCACATAACCAGTTGTACTCCTCCCCTGTACTTAACCAGATTACTGTTTGCAGGATAACACATAGACCAGAAGCACAACAGTTACTTCTAACAGGTATAAGTAAACAGAAATCCAAAACAACAATTATAGTTTATGGAAATACATGCTTTGTCAAGCAGATGGGAACTGTTATCAGCAGTTGTCAGCTTAAAGATACACTTTGTTCAATCATACACTATAATATTTACCTAATCATCTCCGCTTTAAGGGGCGTTGTTGGGTCTTGAATAAATTTACTTTTGGTGAACGCCCTTCTCACTATCTTTTGTACGTCCCACCGAGATCGAGAAGTTTTGGACATTAAATGCACAATAAGTCGCTGATTTAAAAAAAAACATTGACTGTCAGATTTTGCATGTATATGAATAAGCATATGAAAAAAACCACTGTATGCAAAGTGAAAGACATCAAAAGCAACGAGAAATTGCTAAAATGGGTAATTAAAAAACTTTAATGCAGATGAATTTTCATATTTATTATTTATTTATCGGTGTTTAAGGTCACATATTTCTGCACAATGGCTATTCATGACTACGACAGTTTTACGGGTGGAGGAAGCCGAAGTACCCGGAGAGAACCAACGGCGAGCAAATGTCAGCTCTCCAACACACTAACTCCGCACACGCAGGGTTAGTATTGGTTGAAAACAGGTGCACCATCGACGTGCAGTACGCCTTAGTACACAACGCCACCGTGCCCCCACGTGGGCAATGGGGGTGAAGTGTCTTGCCCAATGACACAACGCGGTTGCCGCAGGTGGATTCGAACCGAGGACCTCTCGGCTTGCAGCCTGCACCTCTCCCTACTGAGCCACCGCGAAACCTCCAAACCACCCAAAACGAGGGATTATCAGGTTCTGGGTGGTACTTCTACGAAGAAAAACTACAAGTATACAAGGGAACACCCCTGTTGTTGGGGAAAACCCCATTCTGTGGGACTTCATATCAAATAAAGTCGTTTTGGTGATTTGGAAGGATTGTCGGGTTTATTTGGGTAATTAGATTTACCACCTATTCCATCGAACATACTCTCCGAACATGCCCCTATCCTATTAGAAGGTTTCAGGTCACATAGCAACCACGTGTTACCATAGAAACCAAGATGGCGGCCTCCCGCATACAAAATGGCCGACGGAAACACGTATCACCCTAACAACACGCACTGCGCATGCGCACTAACACCACGTATCACTATGGTAATGACGTCACAAGATGGCCGCTCACGCGGGTTACCACGACAAGCAAACATGGAGCCACTGGTTCACGTGACATGACGTCACTTCCGAGGCCATCCAACCTGGAGGTGAAACATACGAGACATACTACTATTGACTAACCAGGTCTGAATGAAAAAAAGCTGCCTGCCATTTTGGGGGGGGGGGGGGGGGTTTATTTATTTTTTTTATTTTTTTTTTTTTTTTGAAAATCAAATAAATTCTCGCCTTGAAGTTAGTGCATTTAATAGATACGAATTATATATGAAACATAAAAATACTTTTGCATAACGAAAAGTGTGGCTTTGTCAAATGTCAACTTATTTTTTTCAAATGCGGGTTTTTTTCTGTCTCTTTAAGAAAGGACGCCGCGTTCCTTTCTGACATGAATTTGCCTGATGGTTCCGTGGTACGCATCTTTACTTATCGTGAGCTATTCAGACAAGGTATCAAAAGACACCGTATAAGTAATCAAGTCAATAAGCAGTATCGAGATAAACGCAGTGGTGAGATGCGACTGCTTTTACCACGACATTTTCATTTGCCGTGGCTAATTTGAAGGGCTTGTCTGTCTCGCACATAACCAAACTAGCAATTGCCTGTGAGACTTTTTTTACTAAGCAGATGTCTTTGAACGTACCATTTATCGCGCAATGGAATTCTGCCCAACGGGTCAAAGAATGATGTTTATAATAGTTGGCAACCCATCACATCCCTTCCGCAAGATTTACGCGCCTGTGTCGTTCGACCAGTTTGAATAGGAACCACTTACCGGAATACTCGCAAACGTATAAACAATAATCAGGAGCCACATACAAAGAGCAATAACATCTCCAAATATGTCACGAGTTCCACCAACAGGAAAGATTTTGAAAAACTTCGGGTCTTCCAGATCATTGTCGTTCCTAAGCTGTATTGCGTTGGTTACCAGAAAGTTATGTAGAATAAATGGTCTGTAAAACACAAAAAACAGACATTAAAGATTATATATAAAGAACTGCCTTTGGTAAAACAAGAAATAGGCGACAATCTATGTGAAAGTTTGACAGAGGGTTTTCGTACAGGTACTCGGCACAAGTCGTGAAATGCAAAGAAAAATGATATTTGATAGCATTTTTTTTTAAATCGATGCTAACGTGCCCCCACAATAGTATATAAATATTAACAAGGTACCTAACTTGCTTTTCGAAAACGATAGCACTCATCTTCATTATACCCCCTCAAATATGATTCACATAACGTATCCAGCAGTACCCGGTGTCAGTGGAAAGGGGAATGAATAAGCTTTATAATGTTGTGGGGCATTCCATCGTTATTAGGAGTTACCGTTTCCGTATCGATATTCGTTTCTGCAGCAACTCCGGATTGCGCAAAAAACATGGACGACATCGAAGCGATCGTTGACGCTTAGTCCGTGTACAAATCTCGATAAGTGAAGGATAAAACATAGTTAGGATCAACAGACTCTGCACAAATGTAAGGAAACACTGTACTATCGAATGCAGTCGGTAATAAGGGCGAAAGCTTGATATATATTCCTATTTTCGTGTTTTGAGTTCCCAATAAAACTTCTTATTGGGGACTTTTACAACAGATTTGAATGGGGGAATCTGAACGTGGGTGGGTAGCCACTACGTTTAGATCGCTGAAATGGTGACGAACAAGCATAGATAGACCTCTGGAGCCAACCTTTGGTGCCGCCCCACCCCCATGCATCGCTAGAGACGTTTTACGCTAAAAATACGGTTTCGTTTATGGCGATAACCATATATACCTCCACGTGACAGGTATATTCTCTCGCTGCATAAATGCGAAATATTCGATAGTGATTACAAGTGCTGTTCGTAATCAAAGATTATGACATGAAACATGATTAAAAATATATTTCTGCCACATTTAGTCACAAATGATAACGATTTGGCCCCACTGATATCGAGATACTGCAAAAATACGACAGCTTTTTTGCTTTTTCATTTTGAAAAAAAAAATCGTTTCAAAAGCGCGCTCAATTCGATCCAGCGGCGATCATAGAAATTGTGGTGAAACCGGAAGCCGCAAAAGCAATGATGCTCGCAGATCGGTTTCGGAAATGCCCCTATCAGGGTGCAACATAAATGTACATAATATCACAGGCACTCGACGTATTATCAGATTTTATCAATCTTGATAAAATATATATTATATTATCAATACTAAAAAAAGGTTTTTTTAGTCAGAAGCATATTAAAAGTGATGATATTTGCAAGCCAGAAAATAGGCAGACTGTCATCTGCAAAATGAGGTCCCCAGAGGTTGAATTTAGTGATGCTGCCCTGCACAGCAGGGTAGCATCACTAAATTTACCCTCTATGTACCTCAATCTGAATCAGGGTCTCAAAACTAAACAGAAAGAGGTACCCAGAGGATAAATTAGCCCACTGTATGGGATAGCATCATCGAATTCACCCCCCGGGGACCTCATTTTGCAAATGTCAGATTGCTTATTTTCAGGCCTGGATATTTGGGACCTTTGTGAACGTATAGTGGGGGCATTGTTAATTGGAGAGCAACTTTGCCAGTGAAAGTTATCAGATTAATACCAGTCTTTATTTAACAGTGATCTTGGCATTTGCCAGTGTTCTTGTGATAAAGTGAGCATTTGGTCTTTTATATGTCGTTTTGAAGGCGTTAGAGAGCCCCACCAAACAAGCCACCATAGACCGGCTGCTTACTTTTATTTTGATGTATTAAGGACAAGTAGTGGAGTGGATCTCCACACGCGGGGAATGCATTACTTATATAAAATATCCTTCGATAGATCACAGAAATATTATTCAGTTACCAGAAGTTTGCCATGTTACCTATGGTATTAACTATTTACCCACCCGAACAGCAGACGACACTTGGAAAAAACATTCATGAATGACTATACATTTTCCATTTTTGTCCCCCAAAAACATAGCTTATGGCCCCTCATTGGAACGAGCTCGCCGTGTTCGTTCCAATGAAGGGTCATAGGCTATGCTTTTGAGACAAAAAAAAATGAAATGATAAAACTAGAATGGCATTTTTTAAGAATAACGTTGGCCCTATAGGGCCGTTACGTTGACTATACGGTTGGTTAACATATCAAATATGAACAGAAAGTATGGTAAATCGTTTGATGTTTGAAAGTTATACACAATTAACCCTTTACCCAACGTAACGGTCAAAACCGGCCAGCGCTATTGTCAAAAATCGCCAAATAATTTTCATTATTTTTTCATTTTTTGCTTCAAAAACATAGGTTATGACCACTCGTTGGAACGAGCTCGTTCCATCGAGGGATCATAACCTATGTTTTTCAGACAACAAATAATCAACAAAGGGTTAACATGGTTATTCAGTTAAAAAGAATTCAATAATGTAGTTCCTTGTCTGTAGGTGGATGGCTCTTGTGAAATTATATTGGTTTGTGTATGCAGCGAATATGCAGGTCTACAATTATAGTTTATTGAATATTATGTTCAAAAGCCCCCGTACCAGCAAAAAACGGCCATAGGCGGTGGCTAGTTTGGTGATATCTGAGGGTCGGAAATTAGCCACTACAATCAGATATGCAGTGGTAAAAGCCATGGCGATCTGCCATTGTTTTTGCCACGACATTTGCCTTGTGTCGTGTCTGAGTACTGTGATCCTGGATTCCTTATATGTAAAGCTCTCCAACCCGCAAATTATATTTACGTTACACAATCATATAACTTAGTTCAATATGAAGAATATTCTTTAAAAGTCTTCTTTTTCAAATCCCCAGGTAAGATTTTTTTATATTTGGTATGCATCATTCTTATAAGAGCTGGATTCATGTTTGTTCAAAGTGTGTTCATATTTGGGCTCCAGGCGGCCAGGGACGTTGCGACCTCAATAGTTGGAAATTCGGAGGGCAAAAATATCAACAGTTAGAAATTTAAAAACTACTGAATATACGGTATAATTCACTAACAGACCTATTTTCCGACTGGAGGACAGAATAAGGAAATATTCCGACTACCGAGACTTTCGGGTGAAAATCGGGTCAAAGAATTCCAACTCCACGCGGCCTGCAGACTGATGCCGTATCAACTGCACATACCCGCTTTGCGTTACGCGTTTTGTTAGCAGCCGCTGATAGTCTAGGGGTGATCATTTATAAATCATTGTGCCCCATTTTCGTCGACTGGAAATCAATTTCATTGATTCAGATCCCCTGCCAAAGATTCGCGCCTTTGGCGCTCGCAGTTTCACGCCTACCATCCTAAGGCGCTCGTGTGTCGGGATTCCTAGTTAGAATTTCAAAGCCCCCCCCCCCCCCCCCCCCCAATTAAAAGGCCTCTAGCTATGTCCCTGCAGGCGGTACCTATACAATGGTTTCATTCCCATCACCAATTGTTCCTCAACTAAGATGCACCTATACAGTAACATCAATATATGGCAGGCCAATTACGTGGTTGTTCCTGTCTTCATTTGGTACCCACTTATAAGTAGCTTTGAAGGTAGAACAAATGGCACCAACTGAGAGCCGCTGCGATAAAAAAAAAAAGAATTATCACGTGCGATCAGCTTTCAATCTCCTCTCCTTTCTCGAGAATAAAACAGCCTCGGTTTTGAACGGGAAAAATACTTTCGCTTGTGGAAAAAAATGTCCATAAAGCTAATAAATTTAACTAAAATACAGACAACAAAAGCATTCTGAAGGAGGAAGGCAGGGTGGTTGTCAAATCAATAACAATTGGAATAATGTATTGCAATAGGGCTTGACGTGAAAAGTGTGTTCAGTCCCTAATGCAATAATTCACCGCAATAGGGGTTTACGTGGCAAGTGTGCTTCAACCCCCGTTGCAATAATTTATTGCATTGGGGGTTGTATAGCAATTGAGGTTGGCACACAATTTAAAACTTGAAGTATGTCCCATATATGGAGACCAAATTTGAACACAGAGACTTATTTGAACAAACCTGAATCCAGCTCTTTTTAGAATGATGTATACCAAATATAAAAAAAATCTTACTGGTGGATTTGAAAAAAAAAGAATATTTCTCATGTTGCATATATATATAGTTATATTCCACTTAGTTAATCTCGAGCTCCCATAGAGATCCCAAATATGTTTACCCGACCATAACATGATTTCGCTAGACGGTTTTTGTGTACCGTGAATATAATTTGCGGGTTGGAGAGCTTTACATATAAGGAATTTACGATCACACAAAAAGACACGACACTAGGTAAATGTCGTGGTAAAAGCCATTCGAATTGCTCCCATCAAATTATTTTCCGACAATATGGAACAAATTAGACAATGCAATACGGAACATTCCCGACAGAAATACTTTTAAAATGGCCTTAATTAATTTACTAACTAACTCCTATTCTACTTCTGTATCCTGCTCAAATCCCTATTGTCAAGATTGTAACGCTTAAGTATACAATTGCTTGTCTCTGAATCTCATCACATTCTGTCACAGCTTGTTTCTCCATCGCTTGGAGGTCATTTGTCATCTCTCATGAGGAATGGGTAGTGCAGGTGATGTGGCTGTGCGACTATCGGCGTTCTTCTTTCACTCTCGAGCGCATGGGTGTGGCGTGGAGCCTATTTGCTCCGCTCTGTTGAATATCTGAACTGAGCCAACGAAAAACTAATTTGTGAGGCATCCGCCAGGTGTCGCCTGGGTGCCAAAGTGATCTGTGTACAACCGAGACACAGGACGCTTTGACACGCTGGTGACGTTACTTAGAGTAAATTAAAATAAATAAATAATCGGTTCCCCATGCTTTGAAACAACAAACTGCTGAGCGAATATGTGTCTTTGGATTTCTATCTTGTTTCTCGACGCCAATCTATATTCTTAATACTTGTGCTCTGCTATTGACATGTGTTAATGAATCGTTGGTTGTCGGTCTGCCGCGCCACGCGTTACTATTAAGTCGCCTCCTGTCTGTTGAGGCCCTTCGGTCATACCTTTTTCGATGCTTGACGCCAAACACAGAGCGATGGAAACTCAGCATACTATAGACTTATTTGGCCAAATCCCCTCCTTTTTCTGCAAATAAAGCTATTTCTAAATTTTCGTAACATTCACCTAAATGAGATCAGGTGCGTCTTGTGGTTTACTGGTCCCCAAGAGTCAGGAGTTGAGTGCAATCTTACATTAAGGAGAAGGCAGGTAGACAGCCAATCTGGCTATGCCCTCTCCTTGTAACTTATGTATCACAGAATCAAAACATAATCTTTTATCTTCTATGTAATCTGTATTTCTCACATGTGTTCACAATTATTGTACATCTCGATGGTACATTTGTTACAAAATAAAACATTGTATTGTATTGTATTGTAAGCCATGGCACATTGCCATGGCTTTTACAGCAGCATTGCCGATTGTAGTGGCTAATTCCCGACCCTCATATTTCGCCACCACCTATATGGCCGTATTTCGCTAGTACGAGGGCCTTTGAACATAATATTCTAATGGTACTAGACCTACCCCTACGCGACAAAGAATGGGGTGACACCACACCCACTTTATCCCAACCCTTACCAATGATTGACGCCCCTGTACCCAACATGAGATAAGAGGTCTGCTCTCGTAATTTCTCTGCAGACGAATTATTTTGATGCAGAAGTCTTAACACAACTAACAGACGTTTGAATCGATAAAGATATCAAATTATCCGACACCGCGTGCAATAATGCATGTTATTTGTCACGTAGCCAGACGAAGCTGATAAAATTTCAATAAAATGCATAACATATTTTGTGTTGCGGTGATGAAATAATTGCCCGGTGTTGTAATGGTACCTGATCAAACAGAAAACATGTTAAAATCAAAACAGTAAAAGGGCGATTCCCTTGTACACTGGGGTATTTTGGGAGGATCATGACTATGTTGTAACAAGCTGTTTTTCCTTTTTGGTGAACGCAGGAACCTTCAGCTTCGTGGAGACATTAGCGACCGCTTACCCTTCCATTAATTGGATTTGACTCCCACGTCCCCTCTAATCGCATTTCTCAGATCAGTCCCTGCAAATAAAACAAGTTCTCCGCGGGCTCGGAGCCTGAAAAATATCCTTCGCTGAGTTGTTCACAATTCAGCTGAAGAGCTAAATCATCAACCCTTTAGACAATGAAGTCAGAATCCGAAATCTAAAGCGTGAAAAATTTGCAGCTTAAATTTTTAGATTTTGAAATTATAATACAGAGGGATAATTTCGGTGTTAAAAGCCAGGGACCTGCTATAATACCCCAGAATATGAAACTTCACAATTATCCATACAAAGATACAGATCAAATATAGAAGCATATGGTTTCATGAATTCTGGGATGTAGCTAGGGGATCTTCAGTGGAGGGGATCTTCAGTGGGAGGGGGGGGGGGGGTTGATCAGTTAGATTACTAACTGTGGTTGGAGTGCCAGCTCGACATGTCTGAGATGGATTCCGAGGCCTTCCTCTGGCTTAAATATAGTCATTTTGTCCACAAGAAAAATGCATTTCCCCAGGTAGGTCCACGAGTTTTCTCTTACACTGACCAGGCTACACAAGGACTATATTCACTCAATACCTACTCCTTCCAACTGACTGCCAGTCAGTTGGAAGGAGTAGATTTTGGTCGAATACTGAGCTTTCAGTCTATAATCCTTGTGTAGCGTCATCTTTGTAAGATAAACAGAACTATGAATTGGGGAAAAAAACCGGGCCGATCACATATTAGAGTCAGAATTTCGGAAAAATTTGTCAGCTAAATTGGAAATGTTGGAGAATTTGATCTAAAACTAAAAATTCAAATCGACTGGTCGGAAAAATCTGAAAAGTTAAAAGAAATTGGTTTCTTTGAATTTGCAACTTTTGGAATTTATACCTCCTAAATTGCGCGGAGCTCGGTGGCTCAGAAGGTAGAGGTGCAGGCTGCAAGCCGAGGGGTCCTCGGTTCGAATCCCACCTGCGGCAACCGCGTTGTGTCCTTGGGCAAGACACTTCATCTCCACTGCCCGCGAGGGGGCACGATGACGCCGTGTACTAAGGCGTACTGCACGTCGATGGTACGCATGTTTTCAACCATTCTAATCCTGCCTGTGCTGCAGTGCGGAGTTACGATGTTGGGGAGCTGGCAGCTGCTCGTCGTTGCTCGGTGGTTCTCTCCGGGTACTCCGGCTTCTTCCACCCGTAAAACTGTCACGGTCATGATTAGCCATTGTGCATAAATATGTGACCTTAAACAACAATAAATAAATATCTCCTAATTTGCAACTATTGGAAATCACGATGGTTATTTGGGGAAGGTCAGACACGCCCACCCCACCCTCCTGTCTTAACGAACCTGTCTGAATTACCACAAGAGGCCACCACAAATGTCTCTTATTTTGGCTCACTTGTAATACCATTCTATTTCTACTTACCCCTTACATATATTTCCCAATAAACTGGTTTCGCGTGACTCTATTCCAAAACTTCCCTCGGTTTCAATTTCCAAGTCTGTGTACTCGTGCATTCTGCATTCATTTCGAATGTTTGTCTACTCCTCTTTCCTAAAAGATAAGAATTTTCATCAAATTTTCAGCTGAAGCTGATCAATCCAATGATATTCATCTGTTTTCAAGAATATTTTACCTCTGTTGTAACCATGGATTTCTGTTTTACAATCCCTCGATTCATGTATAATCTTGTCAACAGTCTGTTGATAATTGTGTGGAAACAGAGAATGTTCCGGGTTGATTCATTGATCGAAAATTTAATGGAAGATGCGATGATCAAGTACGCGTATGGGTTTGTAATTTGTCTGCAATTGTAATCCTAATTTTACCAGGCGAAGTCGAGTGCTTTGTTGCAAACAAACTGCGGATTTTCAGTCTCACTAAAAACATATCACTTAACGGATGTCCTGGTTTGGTCAGCATATCGTCCCCTGAGCGCCAATGTGTTCTATGTGCCAGTAGGCACATAGAACACATTGGAACTGAGGGGACGATATGTAACACATTTTTAAAGGGGATACACACCGGAGGCGACAGGTGGTCAGTTACCCCGTTTATGTGACACAGTTTGCCAGCGTGGGTATTTCTCGACCTGGGGCAAATTGTTTTGTCCCCACTACTCATTTACCAACGAGGGTATATCGTTGTGTTTAAATGAATACAGGAATGTGGTCGGCAAAGCGCATTATTCAAAACGCCAAATTATTAAGAATTAAGAAATACAGGTATGTGGAAGGTATTTTGCCAAAAAGGTTCTTGTCCTTACCCGTTGGATCCTCTCTATATTAAGTTGTGTCTGGCGTTCATTCCAAATGTCTAGTAAAGCTGCCGTGTCTGGATCTGATCACCCTGTACCTCTCTGAGTTTCTTGCGCATCTTTTCGTTTTTTTCAACTTTTGGGATTAGATTTTGGACCCATTTTTGATACAAAAAAAATGTTTATTGACAACGTTCAGCATTGACAACGTGTAACTCGTCTGAGTATATATTCTTCACTTGCAAATCACGCTTCTACGAAATATACCCACGTGGGCAAATTGAGGATTGCGTTTACATGTTGAAAAATACCACCCAACTGATTTATCCACGCTGGTAAAAATATTTGCCCCTGGTCTTGTGGGTGAGTGAGTTACCCACGTTGCTAATTTTTTTGTCTACGTTGGTATTTGCGTTTATATGACAAGATTTGCCACCGTGGCAAATTTACCAACGTGGGCAAATTTGCCCACGTTGGTATTTCTTGTCATATAAACTGGGTTAATGAAACGGTGCTGGGAAGTGGGAGGGGGACACAGCTGTCCAAGACTCATTGGGTCTTCCATGTTTCAACCTAGTGGGAATATTTATTTATTGGGGTTTAACGACACGTTCGACAGTCAGGATCACCTCGTGTTGGACAGTTTTATAGGAGGAAGTCGGAGTACCCTGTGTGAACCACCGAGCAACGGCGAGCAACTGTCAAGACTTCCCAACGTACTAACACCGCACAAGCAGGGTTAGCGTTTGTTGAAGGCAAGTGCACCATCGACGTGCAATACGCCTCAGAGCACAGCGACACCTTGCTCCGATGTGGGGAAACAGGATTATGTGACTTTCCCAATCACACGACCTAGTTACCGCTGGTCAGGATCGAAGAGTCAACCCCTCAGTCCGATACTATAACCACTGAGCCATCGCGTTCCTTATCTCCTCCATCCCCCCCCCCCCCCCCCCCGTCCCCTCTCCCGTCGGAAACCGGACTTTGTCGCTGCTGAGAGAAATAGATTCACGCCGCGTATTCAGCACAAACTCAAGGAGTGTCGCCTGAATCCGTGCGTGAACGTATGTCACACCGTGACGAACCCGCCAGTTTCGTTTTTGTTTGGGTGGTTCTTACCCTAAAGGGTTCAATGACTTTTCCTCAAAAAGCATAAATCAACAGGGGTTCACTGAAAACAACAGTTTTAATATATATAATATAAATATATAAATTTGGTTATTTGTGACTAACATGAAATCCAAAGAATCAGAAAAACAAAACTTCAGTCACACTCCACCTACACAGTTTTTGAGTCAATTGCGGGTCCGCATTCTTTGTTGTCTCTGGTTTCCCTTCCTTGTCGCTGATGTATGGACTTTGGTCGCCTTTTTACTTCACTCTTTCACTGCCGTCACACGGCCACTAACGTATTGTCACTTTACTATATCGCCTTCCTCTAACAAGTGACGGAATGTCACTTTACTACTGACGTCGCACGGACACTAGCTTATTGCCACTTTACTGGACGCTTTTCACTCAAGCAGTCGCCATCAATGTTTACTTCTCCATTAATTTATCTGAGAATAATGTACATGGCTTGCCCTCTAGTACAGGTATGCCGTCTTTCTAAATACCAAGAGTTCCCTGAGCTCAACTTCCTATTTCTGATCCTACACTTCGATATGGCCACCGACTTGACCCGCGACTGTTTCTGTTCTAAGTATGAGCTATGTGGCTCTCCTCACATTACAACGTGCCCATACTTTCGCACCGATGCGGCCCCTCCTCTAATCTATAGCATGGGACCTTCCCAACTCCTATGACCCACAGTCTTACACGCCTTCAGATTGGAATGAAATTTTCGAGAAGACACCCCCCCCCCCCCGACTCTTATGGCAATCGCAAGGACATTAATTCACACTTTAATTGCTTCTCTTGAACTTGGCCGCTAAGGTCTATCTTAATTTAATATTCGTTTTTGAGTTCCTTTGAAAGTCTTGATTTTTGGTGTATCATGACATTCGGGGACCGATCAGATGCGTAATATGGGTGTGTGTTAAGAATCTGTAGGATGTATTGTTTTTACAACAATTACCTATTAACTGGACATAATTACACAGAGAATAACTGCAGAAGAGTAATGGTTTCCACTACGTTTAATATCTTACCACACATCTTATTTTGTCGTCAAACAGAAATGCGGTAATGAACATAAAATTCCATGCTTAATTAGCAGCGCATGACTTATCGTTTTGGTGACAAATCGGTTTTCGGGGTCCATCATGTACCCATCTTTACGCTATATACTTAGCCCGAGTGAGAAAGATTATCAAAAATATATTATAAGTTATTTCCGCCAACGTGTATGGTATATGGAGATTTAATACCTGGATGTCGGTTTTTAAACACCGAGCCGAGGGCGAGGTGTTTAAATGAGACATCCAGGTATTAAATCTCCATATACCATACATGTTGGCGGAGATAACGTTTTTGTCCCGTTTGAAACACAATACAAACAAAGTGGAAATAAATTTGTGGACACATTTCTCAGCTCCGCAATCATTTGGACCAAATTCGTGATAATAATTTTGTTTTTATAATCGCAGAAGACAACAGATAGAGTTACAACCCTTGGGTCGTTAAGGAAACGAGTAAACAGAATTTTGTTGACATATCGTCCCCGGAGTTCCAATGTGTTCTATGTGCCTAGTGGCACATAGAACACATTGGTACTCAGGATGCGGATTATTTGCTCTTATTTTATTTTATGATTGTATTGTCGAGGGAAATCTGATGATATTTGTGACTATTTTCGGTTTTTTGGTTCGAGTTTTATAATGAGGCGAGCGGAAGCGAAAAGCTTTCATTAAAACCATATATCCCCGATGTTTCGCGTGCGCTGAAATACCCTGGATGTTGTACCCTCTTATATACCCTGGATGTTGTACGCTCTCATATACCTTGGATGTTGGGCGCACCCTTTGCCATGGCTATTTGTCCAAGGCATTCTGACCAATCAAAAGACAGAATTTATCGGGATATAGGGGGACAAACACTTTTAAACAACAAAATCGAGAATTCAAGCTACCACCTTGACACCCCTCCGCGATTACCGACCACAAGAAGACAACGCATGCAAACATAGTTTTTGGGTATATAGTTAAAATAATTACCCCCTAACCCAGAAACACAGATCATGACCCCAATACCATTAATCCGTTACCTAGCACAACCTCAACGCTATTCAAAAAAATTATCATTTTTTTCAGTTTTGTATCAAAAACACAGCTCGACCTCTCGAGGGGACATAAGGTATTTTTTAGGCAGAATATTTAGTGATTGAAGATTTTTTTTGCAAATGTCGTCTTCTGTTTGCATTGTATGAACGGTTACCACAGATGTGTACTATTTATCAATATTTATTTATTTATTGGTGTTTATTTATTGGGGTTTAACGACACCTTTAACAACCAGGGTCGCCTTAGGTCGGACTGTTTTACGGGTGGAGGAAGCCGGTGTTCCCGAAGAGAACCACCGAGCAACGGCGAGTAACTACCAGACTCCTCAACGTACTAACTCCGCACAGGCATGGTTAGCATTGGCTGAAGGCAAGTGCACCATCGACGTGCAGTATATACGTCTTAGTACGTGGCGCCACCGTGCCCCCAAGTGGGCAATCGGGATGAAGTGCCTTACCAAGGGCACAACGCAGTTACCCCTGGCGGGGATCGAACCTTGGACCTTTCGGTTTGAAATCCAATGCCGTAACCACTGATCCACCGCGCTCCCATTTAGTGGTGTTTAAATTAATATATTTCTGCAAAATGGCTAATCGTGACCCAGCATGAAGATAAACTCAAGTTAGGTCAATTCCTATATCCCCGTTGCCCATTTTAGAGGACTTCCACCCCGAACATTCGTGACTGGGTCCTACTTTATCAGTAAAACATAGCTTGTTTGTCACAGTAAACAAGCACCTCTTCACTTCCCAGAGTTCCCACGGGGGAAGGGGGGTGAAATGCCATTACTATTATCAGTGGAATGTTTAACCCTTTACCTAGCATGAAAAGCAGACGACACCTGCAAAAAAATATTCTTGAATAACTGATTTTTTTCATTTTTTGTCTCAAAAACATAGGTTATGGCCCCCTCATTGGAACGAGCTCGTCGAGCTCGTTCCAATGAGGGGTCATGACCTATGTTTTTGAGACAAAAACTGAAAAAATAATGAAAATTAATTTGCGATTTTTGTGAATAGCGCTGTTCGGTTTTGGCCGTTACGTTGGGTAAAGGGTTATAGCAAATGTGTACTGCTGTTGTTAATGTTTGGTAGCAAAGAAAGTACACGGTTGTTTCAATAATTCCAGCCGCTCGTAAATCCAAGAGAATTTCTCTTAACTCCTAGCATTCTGGTAGTATTTCATATTTTTTCATGACTGCATATTGCTCATGCTGCATGAAAAATTTAACAAATTATATCGTGTTTGACAGAGCTCAATCAGCTTCTTCTTTTTTTTCCCACACATTTTGTCGATTCTCACAAACTTTTGCACACGCATACAGGGGCACAAAATCTAAAAATGTACCGAAGCGGAATTTTCGATTTAAACCTCAATTCGCGAGAATTGGAAAAAAAAACTGTCAAAATTAGGGTTTATAGGAACTTTCTCGAAACACGTCTTGTAAGACTTATTGCTTCTAGTTTTCATTTCCCATACCCTATAAATTGTGTTTGTGTTGCGCAAGCAAAAGAAGCTGGCATAACATTTCAGAATTAATGGAGTACTTTTGTATTTTCCAACCAGGTCTGCTAAACATTTCGTCCAGAAAGCCCAACAACATGTTTAAAGACAACGCAATGTCACTTAGTTTGGTTTCTTTACCAAGCAACGGTACTCTAAAAAACTGCAGGATTCAGAAGTAGATATAAAAAGAATTTATTTGTTCGCAATGTCAAGGTGATAGCTAAAAGTTGCGATTTTGTTGTATAAAAGTGTAAATATTTTCGATAGGCAATGACGGACCCAGAAAATAGATTTTTCAAACTCTGCTAATTAGGCATAAAATTTAATGTCCATTATGGCGCACGTGTTGAACACCATATGGGCTATTCTGATAACAGATCAATAGTAAGAGAGACAAAATTTTCTTCTGTATCGTTATCTGGGTAATTAAGGCCAGTTAAATTGTAATCGTTGGAAACCAGTGCATCACATATGTTCTGGACACAAACCCATATTACGCATCTATCCTGTCTCCGAAATGTCAAAATATACCAAAATGCGTGTCTTTCAAAGGAACTTTAAAGCGAGTGTTAAATTAAGATAGATCTAAGCGGCCAAGTTCAAGAGAAGCGAATAACTGAGAATAAATGTTCTGGCTATCTAAATAAAAGTCGGGGGATTTCTCGAAAAATCGATTCCAGCCAATTCCAGTCGGAAGGTGTGTAAGGCTGTGGGTCGTTGCGAGTAGATGGGAAGGCCGCATGCTATAGGTTAGGGAAGGTGCCGCATCGGTGCGAAAGTAAAGGCACGTTGTAGGGGAGCCACAGAGCTCATATTGAGAATAGGAGCAGTCGCGGGCCAAGTCGGCGGCTATACATGAGAATAGGAACAGGAACAGGAAGTACGAGCTCAGGGAGCTATATGCATTTAGATAAACGGCATTACCTGTTTTATAAGCAGAATTCTGAGAGGCAGTTGGCCCGAGGGCACTCAGAGAAGGTCCGAATTTAGCCTTGGCCGTCGAGGGCCATAGACACCGAGACTGAAAGTCCACGTATTGTCGTAACCCTGTGAGGGTTGTAAGAAACGATTGTGGTTTGTTAACGGTTGCGAACCGTAGTGGCACAGTAGCCAAAGAAGTAAAGCGGTGAAGTTGAGGTCTAGAAACCGCATTAAGAGCTTGAGTAAGCGCCTGAATAGCTCGCGAGTTAAGATAGTTTTAGGCGGTACGAGAATTGGTGATGTTGGGAACACTTTGCAGAATATTTTTATGTAAGCTTTGTTAAGTATATATCTGAAGGCGAAGAATAACTTAACCCCGTGAGAACCAGACAAGGCGCAAAGTGATCGTGAACTGTGGTAGACGCCGATTGTATAGTGGTTGAACTGTAAGAACGCGGATAGAGTCGCACAAGCAGAACATTATATGTGTTAAGCCCGACTGACGGTGAAGTTAGCCCTGCGAGGAGGAAGCAACGAGAAGTGAATAGACACTTTGCATTTATCACAAACTATGAGAAGATGAAGATGAAGTGAGGTTGATCCATTGGACACAGCTAGCTGTGGGAGACGTCGAGGGCCTAAAGAATAAACTTTTATCCGCGTAATTTGTGTATTCTTATGGATAATTTTTGTGAGTAATTTGTTTCATATTATATTTCCTCGTACATGTAAATAAATAATCTTTTCAGTGAATTATCGTTTATCACCCTTTTGGCGTTGTAAGCCACAGGCACCTTCAGGAATCCTAAGAGTCCCGAGCGGATAGGGCATTGATAAGGTGGCAAGGTTTACGTTCGAACTGGGGTTCAGACGACAGTCACTGGTTGTCGGCTGAGCACTGATAAGAACATAAATTTTCCTCCATCACTTAACCCCGTAATCCTGCGACACGCAATAACCCGACCGTCCAGTAAAAATTCAAAATGGTATGTTCTGCGACCTAACCTCCGTTGTCCCGGATGGCGGTGTATATTTTACAGTTTTTTTCAACATTGAACCGAATACTTCCAAGTTCCAACCCATATTTACTTTTATATCTCTAATATCTTAATTACATTCATGAGGAAACATAGTCAGATTACAGGAATGAGACTTGGAACTCAACCGATTAATTAAAAAACAAATATAGCCTGTGGAAATCCAATTTTCATGATGGGAAAATTTCCTTGATGACATCAAGATTTAAAGCTTTATGGACAATAGGTTGATACGCCACCGAAAAAAGTCTTTGAATCTGTTACAAATTTTATCAGTCGAGTTCGGATACAGAGTTTTAACTTAAGATTTCAAATTATGCATTTGAGCATTAGAAGTACTTTTTAAAACCATTTTTGTTATGATACATTCACCCTCGCTTTTATTTATTTATTTATTTATTTATTTATTTATTTATTTATTTATTTATTTATTGATGTTTCAGGTGACATATTTCTGCACAATGGCTAATAGTGACCGCACTCATATGCGATAAGATGTTTTAGGAGACGACACACTTAAGCTTACTCTTCCTGTTGAATCCCTCATCTTTATAGTAACTTGTAAGTTCGTCGCCTGAGTGCTAGAATGTTCTATGTCCCGTATGGGACATAGCACACTCTAGCACTCAGCCGACGAGTTGTTACACTGTGTATATCAGTATTTTGTATTATATATATATATCCTTTGTTAACAATGAAATGTATGCATGTAACATAGATTCTAAGAATAAATATTGTTTAAACCGAGATAAGATGTCGATGTGAATATTTTCCCAAATGCGTGCAGTATCTACCGAGAATTTTTTTCGGTAAAAGGGGAAAGTTGCATTGATCGCTTGTCGTTTTTTGCCTTCATGCCATGTTCGAAGACCGGGAGAGCCGATGAGGTATCGCGGAACTAAGTATTGAAATTAGTGTTAACCGCCTTAAAATGTTGCAAAACAGCCTTGGGAAAATATATTGTTTCAATAAACGTTTGAAACATTCTATTGACATCTTGCATTATTGTTGAATATTCCTGATAAAAAAGAGGGTGATTTGATGACTTTTGGACCTAAAAAATACAATTTACTTTTTGTGTGTTTTTGTAGGGAATTCCCTGAAAAATATGAGCACGTGACCGGTACTTCCCTTTGTGTCAGTTTTTCACTCTTATTTGTTGCATGACCCCCTGTTTTCGGATCAGAAAAAGATGTCAAAATGGCTATACTTCACAGAGATATTTGAATACCAAAATTAAAGTGATGCGATCACATTTTTTTCTTCCTGAACGTTATAATGGTCGCATATGGGAAAATATTTAGTTCCATGATACCATGACCTCGCGCATTCCGCGTTAATTATCGGTCAGTTATCTCTCAACTCTTTCTCTGTATTTAAATCTGTTTTTCCTTCTTGCCTGCCAATTGAACACGCAATTGTGATCTGTTTCCGATTATCTCGATATTTTTATAGAATGTTATTGAGTGATTGCGTGATATATGCACAAAATAAGTTTTTCATGGGCCTTTTCTCGCGCGCTTGTGCTTGCACAAAATTTCTCATGTTGTTCTCTATTCTTATAAGCCTTTTTCGAAACTGCCATCTTGGCTTTTAATCTATGCAAGGTCGCAAGTCTCGGGGTGTAAACAAAGCGATTTCCATGTTTGTCTCGTTGAGTTCTGTGTCAGCCAAATCCACTGGGTTTGTGAAATATCAAGTTTAAATTCATAGAACCGATGTCATCATTCGCATTAACAGATGACTTTAAACGATGAGATATCACAGGTTTAAAGAATATTTTACGGAGGCGAGGACTTGTTTTGAGTGGCAACAAGGAAACGCTCGTTGCACGAGGTTTCTCACCTTGAGAAATCCCCGAAAGTTGTCGAAACAGAGCCACGGCCACTGAGTCATGACACAGCATGTATTCAAGCATCATTTAAGTCGATAAGAACTCAATTCGAAATAAGAAAAGTTCTCATACCATATTGCCATTGCCCAGGGATGTGGCTAGAGTCTAGAAAAATGAATCAAGGGCCGTGATGTCGCGCAAATGGCACCACATGTTATCACGGTAGTACTGCCCTGTGACACGCCCTTGGATGACATGTAATGCTGTTCTGCTTGTCATGGTTACCCCCTTGCCACCCCCACAATAACCCGATCCACCACCAAAACGATCGTGCTGCCTAACGGTTACGTAATGATATCGTTCGTTCCGCCGCAACCGCCACACTCTGTTTCGCCTGTCGTGGAAGTCGAGAGTGAACTTCGATTCATCCGAAAACATGACGTTGCTCCACCGGCGATTGTCCCAGCAGTCTGTCGTGTCCCACACCAATTACGCCTTGCTGCGATGTGACGTTCAGTCAAACGTGGAATTATTCGAGCTCGTCGAGCGTACAAATTCCAGCTGTGTAGGCGATTTCGGATAGTCTGACCACTGACTCGCTCAACTGTCGCTCGGTGCAGCTGCTGTCCAATTTCTGTGGCACTTTGATGGCGGTTACGTAATGCTATGGTTCCGATGAAACGACCCTGGTTTGCAGTTGCTGCCCTTGGACGACGTGACCGACGTCTGTCATCAACATTGCCTGTCTGACGGTGGCGTGACCACAACCTGCTAATCACCGATTGAGTAACGTTGAGAATTTGAGCCATTGCAGTTTGTCTGTTGCCAGTTTCCAACATGCCAACGGCACGTAAACGTTCGTCGCGTGTCGGTATTCGCATACCTGAAAAGTTACGTTTCGACCAGAAACTATTGATGAATGAGTTTATAGCAAGAAAAGAACGATGAGACCTCCGACAAAGCTCGCCCAGTAAAGGCAAATTTCAAAACGTACCCCCACAGACATTAACGCGGCGCTCCTGCGAAAAACCTGCACGAAGTTTTCGTGGGTCAGCGACATTCATGATCCACACTAAACTTGGTAACATATTGATGTGTCCAATCACGCGTATCCAATATCATTTTCCGAAAATATCAACATCAGTTTGGATATCCCCTACTTTTTTTTTAATAGTATATCTTATAATGTTTTAGCATGGGTTATTGAGCGGACAAGCTCAATTATATTAACTAACTTGAGTAGATGTGCAGGATGCAGCACTCTGACACAATGTTGTCAATGTGTTTTTTAGCCACTCATGCTCATAGTTAAGCTTCGCTATGATTAGTAATTTTCTGATCAGTTTTACTATTATACGGATGTACTAGTGGGTAAGTAAGGCTTGTTACTATCCTTCTAATTTGGATTAAAATACGATGCATCAAACAACACTTCAAGTATAAGATTTATCAGTATTGAAAATTTGGAGTCCACTTTTGAACATGTTCATAATCACTTTTGAATGCTAATGATTTTAAACAGTTACAAATAGAAACAAGGCGCGTTTTTGAGAAAGTGACGATAACCCTAATTTTGATAGTTTGGCAAATTTTGGCAAAAGAAGGGTTACATCGAAAATTCCGCTTCAATATATTTTTAGATTTTACGCCACTCTAATCTATGCGTGTGCAAAATTCCACGAAAATCGGTTCGAAAATGGCTTTAGAATTGTACGGACAGAATGTGAGGGGGGAAAAAGGCCATCGTAACTGTACACTAACAACCTGGCTACCAGAGGTTGGCCTATTATACCCGGGCACCAATCTGGATTCCATTTGATAGCATTTTTCTTTATCACATTTTCAGTATCAAAAGTACTACTTCAAAAAGATTCATTCACAATACAAGTCAAAATAAGTTGTAGGATAACCACTATAAACTTTACATATATATATATGTGTGTGTGTGTGCGTATCTTTCTCTTCTGACACTGATAAGACCAGGAGCTGACATAATTTTCTGGAAAGCTCTCACTGAGAGCGTTCCAGAAAATGATGTCAGATTTTGATCTCATCAGTGCAGAAGCAGCAGTATACTTATAGTTTATTGCTGTTGTACTGCAACTTATTTTGACTTGTACTGTACACTGTGAATATGAAGAGTATTGGTCCTTGCATCTTAGTTAGGAATGTAATAGGATGTGAAATTCATTTGTAACAATACAGTTTTCTGATACATTCTCATTTTCTATTGATCCAAAAGAACTGTGATAATGATGCAATGCGCAGACATCAGAGAAGTGTAATGTTGAATTGTGGTGTATTGAACAAGTATCAGAAGATTAAAACCACATTTTCACATTATTTGTTTGTTCTTATTATTTTTTTTTGTTTGTTACATAAATGATTTATTTGATTGAACATTCGATTTTTCCTTTATGCAACACTGGTTTAAGGGTGAGCCTGCAACTGTTTAATGGCCATCATCTCACCAAATGCTAGTTACAACAGCTGGTTATCAGTCATGCTACTATGCCACATATGTACTAACACCATTATATCACCTAAAGGGGTAAAATGTTCATTTTCCACCACGTCTTGGTCTTCTTCAGGGTCGTGCCATCGACGGACCTCGGAGTGAAAACCACAAACATGATGAAGCTGATAATAACAACTGCAAGCCATGTTATCATGATGTTTTACTTCTAGCATTTGTGGTAAAGCAGGACATTTACAGACAAGATGTTGTACAGTTACATTGAACTCATTACACGTCGGCATTTAGGGGTGACTTGCTCCATCAAATCGCTTGCTGGCCGTTTCATTTTGGAAAGGACAGATCTTGGGCGACGAAAGAGAAACTCCTAGTTTCGCTTTTAAGACCAGCACTTTTTATCCAAGCACAGTGATCCACAAGGTTGTTGTTCTGCCCGTCGAAAGTGTCGTGCAACTCCACTCTGCTCCAAACACAGTACATAAACATGATACACTGTTTTCCGAGAAAGTTGTTCGTTGAAATCGAGCGCGTAGCCAAGATTCTATAAGAGGGGGTGCCCTGGCCATTTTTTACTTTTTTACTTGGAAGGCCGTTATGGAGGTTCTGGGGCCTCCCTTAGTCTTAACTAGGACCCTCCGATCTTTACTCCCTCCTCCCACTTCTCTGAAGGGAGGTGGGAACCCCCCCCCCCCCCCTTCCCACACACACACACACACGAGATAATTTGGCAAAATTCATGCAGTGTTCCAGGAGCAAATCTGCGGCATTCTTAGCGTGTGTTGCTCTATATTGGCAATGCCGCCGAGAGAAAATACTGGCCTCGGGGGGGGATCAATTAGATGGCACCACCAACTTACCAAGGACCCATGAAAATATTCACCATTCCCCCGACCGATATCTATTATGACTCAATTGCTTCTCAAAGACTAGATTAGGTTCCACAAGAGAATGGAAAGAAGGGATATATGAATATATGCCTACTAGAGAATTCGGGGGCCCGCTTGGCCCCCCCCCCCCCCCCCCCCCCCCCCCCCCCCCCCCCCCCCCCCCCCCCCCCCCCCCCCCCCTGTCGATTCATACACACTGGGCATTGAAAAAAACTCGCAAACTAGCTGTCTCGGGTGGCGCGGCTTCGTTTCCCCCCCGGGCCACCGGGCCCCGGGGTTACTACCACGCCCCCCCCCCCCTCTCGACGGCTCTGTATATTGGAGACCATTTTAGGAGTGTATATGTTATGTAAAAGCTGCATTGGGTCAATGATTTGTTTGGGGAGGGGGGGGGGGGGCGAAAATTAATTTTTGGGTGCCCAGTTCATATTTAATCATTTTCTTTTCTGTTTGTAATTTCGACAAACTGCGATGCCTGTAATTGTGGTAAAGCAGAGCACTCACAGACAAGATGTACAATACACGTAAAATATTGACAACTTTGATGCAACGAATTCCGTTGTGAAAAATTATAATCAATGATAGTTTTTAAGCAATAACATTGACTCAGATAAATCATTTCCCTTGTTCCACAGTAAGGCCCAAATTACATATATCACACTGTGTCAAGAAGAAATGAAAGGCAAAATTGTCAGCTACAATTAAGCCAGCATCGCATTATATATTTAGGAGCCGTTAACATACATCCACAGGGAGCGCAGTGGTCAGTGGTTATGCCATTGATCTTCAAGCCGAGATCCATGGTTCGATCCCCGCTAGGGGTAACTGCGTTGTGTCCCTTTGACAAGGCACTTAATCCCGATTGCCCATGTTTGTTTTTGGGGTTTTTTTTTTGGGGGGGGGGGGGGGGCGATGGCGCTATGTACTAAGGCGTATACTGCACGTCGATGGTGCACCTGCCTTCAATCAATACTAACCCCCTTTCTTGTGTGGAGTTAGTACGTTGCTCGCCGTTGCTCGGTGGTCCTCGCCGGGTACTCCGGTTTCCTCCTCCCGTAAAACTGTCCGACACGAGGACGAGGTGACCCTGGCTGTCGAAAGTGTCAATAAACATACACCAGCGTAGAGTGAGAGATGGGATTTTTCAGCCGTAACGTACACTGAAGTACTTTAACAGCAGACAATACGTTGATGCACAGAATTATTTCGTCTCATCGTGAACATGAATGGAGGTGGCTTGAGCAAAACATAATTAGAACGTGTTTCGTCTTGATTTTATCATGATACAGCGAGTAACGCAGGGCCGGTGATGAATTTTGTCCGGGTCACATCGTCAAGTGGTGATAGATTTGTTGTGTAAATTTCGTTTGCGATACTGTTTCTCATTAAATAGTTGCGGACCAGACACGAAATAGTTAACGGACGGACGGACGGACGGACGCATGGACAACACCTAGGGACGCACGGTGGCAGCTGCCCTCCCCGCCTTCAGACCACGGGGGCGAGAGGGGGCAGACAATGACCTCCCCAGCTTCGTCACTCAAGTTTTCAATAATTTATTCTCGAAGTAAAGCTAAGAATAGACCCCAAATCTGTTCAATGGGGGGGGGGGGGGGGGGGGGCATGAAGTTTACGAGGAAGTGCCCCATCTCCATGGGAGGGGTACACCTCCGCTCAAACTCCCCATCTTGGGCCTTTGGCCTTCGAGACATGCTTGCTTCGACATGTCATGGCGGGGCTGCTAATGCGAATAAAAGCCTTTTTCCCCTTCCCCCACCCCCTGCACCCCCTGCTCTGAAGTGCTTTTGGCGCCCCTGACAACGCCATAACATAATACACTCGGTTTTGTTTGTGTTCTTTTTTAAACGCCGTCTGAAAGGTGACAACCACAATGGGTATCAACGGTGAGTCACATCAAAACAAGTGAAGACGTGAATTAATTTTAATCTCTAAATGAGTACGTCAATGGCCAGTACTTAACAGTCAGTTGTACACTTGACATTTGTGCTGTTCAGTTTTACTCCAAGGGCTGTCGAGAATTATGTCCGCGTCACACCTGAATGAGAAAATTGATCAAACAAAATTGTGCCCTTTTGAAGATTTCACGAAAATTCAGCGTTCACGTTATGTTATGAACATATGTATCCATGTTTGAATACTTCATAATTTATTAAGTATTCAAGTATTCATTTTTAAATACAATAATTAACAAAACTGGAATAAGATTTTGTTAACCCTTTACCTAACCTGAAAAGCAGACGACACTTACAAACAAAATTCTTGAACAACTAATTTTTTCCATTTTTTGTAACATGGGTTATGACCCCTCTTTGGAACGAGCTCGTCGAGCTCGTTCCATAGAGAGGTCATAACCTATGTTTTGGAGAGAAAATGTGAAAAAAATAATGAAATTAATTGGTGACTTTTGTGCAGAGCGCTGGCCGGTTTTGGGCGGTACATTAGGTAAAGGGTTAAGAGTCCTCACGGAGAACTGAATCAGAATGCAGTGAAGTAACTAAAAATTTTGAATTTCTTAGAAATATTTCCTGGATTGGAATTTGTGTGTTTTAAAAAAGTACCGTAAAATAAGAACACTTGGATCAAACTATGTCTTGAAATGCGCCGATCTATATTTATATATATATATATATATATATATATATATATATATATATATATATATATATATATATATATATATATACACTTAAGAAAGAAGTGTAACGCAAGGGAGACCATCCATGCCCCCCCTCCCCCACCACCACTGCCAAGCACGAGTTTCTAGTCATTTATGTTTGTTGACACTGAATTAATAAATACCATATCTTATCTAAATTAAACCAAAGCACCAATACAACAGACCTCCAAATGTATCCATGGGACACTAATGCCCCCGTTTTATGATAAACTATATTTCGTGGTTAACAATGTCCAACCAATTAGGGCCATAACTCAGATAAACATTATCGTACCACACTCAAAATCAAACCCGTTTGGTAAGTTGTCTGCAGTATGCAATATTTCAAGTTTGATTGAAATTGGACCCCTGTAACTGAAGTTACCATCCGGAAACCAATATCAACATCAACATCAACATGTCTTCTAAGTCGGGAAAGGGCCATAACTCTGCCAAAAAATATCGGACCAAGCCCATTAGCAATCCTAACCTATATTATGTGGTTATAAACCTATGAATAAAATTTTGTTTCATTTCATTCAATCAAACTAAAGTTATCGTCCGGAAATCATATTCGGGACGGACATTCGGACGAACGGACGGACAAGGGTAATACTTGATATATTTCAATATATTATCTCTTCTGAAGAGATGAATACATTGAAATCTATCATGTAAAATTATCTTTGACGACTATTTTTTGTTAAGTGTATATTTTCTGCATAGATGTTCTCGTGTTTCTTTAGGAAAATATATATGTATATAATTTGGCATTGCATGCCTTGTCTATCATCTTTAACCCTTCATCATGTCTTGATTGTAGCCCACTGGAAAAAAAAATATTAAAAACTCACAAACCTTTTATCACTTTCATTCGGCTTGCCTTGGGCGAAACAGTGGTCCAATCCTCCTTTTTTCCTCCGCGAGACTCAATATTAACCCTTCACAAAATAGCCACTTCTAAATAGTTCAATCCCACCGTGACAAAAACAAAGTCGGGGGGAGTTGCAATAGTTTTTCATCAGTCAAGACGTGACTAAAAAACAATATGATCGGTCTATTTATAACTTTTAAATCTTCAGATTTACTCAAAAAGTTGTATTGGGGATCATATGAATAAGAATTTGTTAAAACAGAATAGTTTTTAACGAGTTAAGCCCTGCCAAGAAGCGTAACTAGCCCACCCTCAGGGTTTACACCCCTGCCCCACCCAACGTAACGGTCGTATCAGGTCAGCTCTATTTACAAAAGTCATCATTCAAATTTTATTATTTTGTTTTCTTTTTTGCTCTAAAACAGCTTATGACCCGTCGTTCGAACGAGGTATATACAGAAAAATGAATTTTTTAGTTATTCTAATTATTAAACTATCAAAATCGTATACACGTCTATTAACCCTTTAGGGAGCGCGGTGACTAGTGGTTACGGCATTGCACTTTAAACCGAAAGCTCCACTGTTAGATACCTGCCAGGGATAACTGCCCTGAGTCCTTGGGCAAGGCGCTTAATAACGATTGCTCAAGTGGAAGCACGGTGGCGCTGTGTACTAAGGCGTACTGCACGTTGATGGTGCACTTGTCTTCAACTAATGCTAACCCTGCTTGGAGTACGTTGTTGGGTCTGACAGTTGCTCGCCACCGCTATGTGGTTCTCTCTAGGTACTCCGGCTTCCTCCACCCCTAAAACTACCTGATACGAGGTGACCATGGCTGTCGACGGTGTCGTTAAACCCAGTAAATAAATAAATATATTAACCCCTTGCCACATAAAATGATCATCCGACCTTCGATAATCATTAACCCTTTACCCAACGTCGACGATTTCAAAATTTATTATTTTAAATATAATTTTTTTAATTTTTTTCAAAAAATTTCAACAAAACCATACCATGTGACCCCCTCTTTGGAATGAGCTCGACGAGCTCGTTCCAAAGAGGGGGCACATGATATGGTTTTGTTGAAATTTTTCGAAAAATAATATTTTTTCAGCTGCTGAATTTGCAAGTTACGCGGGCGGATGCGGGCGATTCGTTGGGTAAAGGGTTTAACATTTTTTATTTTATTTCCATTTTTTTTGTTCCAAACTTGTCTTTTGACCATTCATTGGAACAAGCTGTTTGAGCTCTTTCCGATGAGAGGCCATAGCAAAAATGAAAGTTATATCGGAGACTATCCAATGCCCGTGTACTCTGTTAAACGCCCAGTCCACAACCGACCCATCGCACAATGATACAAATTCTGATGGGCTTGCTTCAAGAAGTAAACCAGTAAGGGAGACAGATTGAATTAGCTTGTAGACCCTGGGTTTAAAAAGTGTGGTATAGCCTGGTTCTAAACTTGGACCCTCCGGTCGTTACCGCCTCCTCTCATTTTCTTTTAGAAGGGAAGTGGGAGGAGGGGGCAAGGACCGGGGCGTCCTAGTAAGGACTAGGTATAGTTTAGCTCCGCTGCCTCCTGGGTCCACCGTGAATGGCTGCAGCAGAACTGAAATTCACTGTAAGCAAGATTAACGGGTTACACAGGAACTGTCAATGAGTGGCAGAAAGGCTTGTCACTCTTGGCATGTAACGACAAATATAAGCAGAAACGCGAGATTCAAAAAACGTAAGCAAATCAATAAAATTCAAGCTAACGATAAATGATACTGAAATACATGTACTATACACGTGGGTCGAATGTAAATTAGTGGCTCCCACAAATAAGTAATACAGTTGAGAAAAGAACTCTGCACTTACATGATGGGGAAAATCTGTTCTCCCAAAATTCTGAATACAGAAAACACTAACTCGAAACTATTTTCGCCTGTTCTTCGCGTTTAGAAACCGATAAGAGAGGAGTAACACGACTCCAAATATTTAACAAAAATGTGTACGTGATCAGGAAGCTAACTCAAGCTTTTTGAATGGCTAAACTAAATTGTATCATAATATAGGTTATTATGTTCAGCGCTGAACGGCGGTAGAAACGATTGTTGATTTTAAGTGATAATTCTTTTCGTGTCTCGTTCGCTTGATGTGTTTTCGTCACGGAAATTAATATTTGCATGAAAACGTTCGACAATAAAACTGGTTTAAGGTGCAATATAAGTAAATCGCTACCTCTGATATTATAAATTCAAATTAAATATACACAAATTATACATCAAAATGAAAGTTGTGATGTACAGAACACAACAAATATATGCAATCAACTCACAGAGTTGACAGCAGGCACCAATGGTTCCTGGGCGTCTGCTACCCATAACAAGATAATATTTCAGGAGAACAACTCGAAGCCAAATTTGCTTCAGATATCCAGGAAATTAAAATTCTTTAAAACACAGCGAATATTTAATTTGAATGTATGGAGTATCAGAGGTGAGAATCTCAAAGTAAAGAATTTTCCCTCATATAGAACATTATAGCACTCAGGCGACGAAATGTAGACAGTGTTGGCATTTCTCCAAACACAGTCATGTCGCTTCATCATGTAGTGTATTGAATTCCTAGCTTTGTTCTTGGATGTCTGAAGCATATTTGACCACGGGAGGTTCTCGTGAAATATTATCTAATTATCAGTTCTTAGCGTGTTGGACAGTTTGTAGGTACTTTAATAGAATGTCTTCATATACTGTTTGCTCATCCACAGGTGATTCACGGTTTGAATTAATTTTTACCTTGTTTAGGGTATCCCTAAGAACAAGACTGAGTCTCAAATCCAATGATTTTCCAAGTGCAGGCATATATTCTTTACGGTGCTATATACGTCAAGAAAAGTTAGCTTGAAAATAGACCTGTGACAGGTTATTTTCGATGTCATCAAAAACCTAAGGAAACTAATAATTTGTCACTTTTTTGCTGTGCATCCGTGCTTATGAGCAATGCTTTGCAGTTTTAAATACCAAAAATGAAAAATTCGCACTTTTTTAGATATTTGACGCCATCGAAAATAAGATGTCACCTACTTTCAAGCTAAATTTTCCCTTACTTATATAGCACCTTAAAATACTGGTTTTCTTCATATCTTACCAAATACCATTCTTGTACCAAGTTTGGAAAATCAAGATCTAGTCCTTTGTCAACACAAGGAGTGGGAAGTGTTGGCCCACGCCCTCTCTGAATGATAGTAACATCCCCAAGAACTGATTTGTCTTGAAGAACGTTGGGATTTTATGGGGCAGAGGCCTATAGAGATTATGTCAAAGACTAAGAAGGAAACTGAACCTTAGCAACGACAGAAACTAAAATTGATTAATTGGAATGAAAAGGTAGGATAAATAGAGTTGACACTTGTGATAGGCAGCCATGGATGAATTGTACTTCCATACTGAAGCCCTGTGGCATTTTGGTGGTGTGGATGCTCTTCGAAGAGCGTCCAAGGAAAAGAACAACAAAGTTGTGAAATGGTTAGAGATTCGAGGCACTTACACGATTCAAAACCTGTATGTCACACATTTCTTAGAAGGAAAGTGATTGTTACTGATATCAATGCACAAAGGCAAGCTGACTTGATGGATTTAGTGAACACAAGTAAATACAATAATGGTGTTTTTAGTAAGTATGCTTGGGTGATACCCGTTAAAACCCTTTACCCAGCGAATCGGCCGCACCCGCCCGCGTAATATGCAAATTCAGCAGTTGAAAAAATATTGTTTTTCAAACAATTTCAACAAAACCATATTATGTGACCTCTCGTTGGAACGAGCTCGTTCCAACGAGGGGTCACATGATATGGTTTTGTTGAAATGTTTTGAAAAAATTTTTTAAAATGATATTTAAAATAATAAAGTTTGATATCGTCTGCGTTGGGTAAAAGGGTTAAAAACAAATTTGGTGATTACAATGTGAAAGCTATTACCAAAGAATTCAACATAATTGTAAACCATTGAAATTACAAAACGATCAAGGTAAAGAATTTCTGAATACGAAATTTGAAAAAGACCACGAGAGTCGAATAATTCACTACACATAACGTGGAAACAAAATGTTACACAGCAGAAAGATTCAATAGAACTTTGAAAACTAAAATGTGGAAATAATTTACCAAGAATTACACACCGAATTTTTCACTTCAAAAGTTGGTGAGATCATACTCGTCATAGCTGCATCGATATGGCTCCCGTTGAAGTGAGCTTGGGAATTGAAGAGGACATTTTGTCCCCTGAGTTCCAATGTGTTCTATGTGCCAGTAGGCACATAGAACACACTGGAACTCAAGAGACGATTTGGCATCGACTATGGGAAAATCATAAAACACAAGTCCCCAAAGTGCAAAGTTGGAGACATGGTGAGAATCAGAAAAGTCAAGGTAACGTTTGAAAAGGGTTATTTGTCATTTGGAAGGAAAGAGTTACACAAAATTGAAGCATACTCAAAAAAATGTGATCGAGGTAAGAATAGGGAAAGTGTTAGTGAAGTAGTTAGGATACCACGCTTCATTAACTCGTGGATCTGCGAGCATCAGTTCGCCTACAAAAGGAAATGAATACGCATTCCCCAAAAATGGAAGAAGGGTCTTGACCTCTCTTTGGAATGAGAGTACCCAGAAATGAAATAACTTACTTTTTGCAAATAAGTATACACTACATCAAATTCATCATCAATGTTGCTAATCTCACCATCGACAACACAGACAGGAATTTGTGGACCACCCGCTTGAGTAATATCATAGGATATTTGTTGGCTTATCCAACCATTAAAAAAAAAAAGATGTTCGGTGCGGGTGTATATAAGGGACTCTACCAAGGAACAGTTCCATGAACGTATTTCCCGCAAGCACACTGTTTTCGTCTTCGTACATCACTCTGCTATCACAACCGGTGAATCTCAATGGGAGTGGGGGGGGGGGGGGGGGGGGGGGTGAGTGTGGCAGAGATCCAGTATCTAAACATTTGTTTGAATATTCGTCGGGAAGAGGCTTTCTTCACAGTATTCTGGACTTCGAAAGAACATTATCGGCACACTCGGAAAGAAATTCGTTATTCGGAACCAGCTGATGTGATATGGAATATCAATGGTGTTAAAGAGTTATTATTGCCTCGTCATAAGGTGGGGACTGAATTAGATGGGCTGACTGGTAAAGTTCGAATCGCGGTATGACCTGGAGCCGTGGTCACATTGAGTCCCACACTCAAAACATTTTGTGTTTTAACGATTGTCTGTTCATGTCGGGCATTTACGCATCTTTGCGAGCCGTAGTAGATATGAAACGAGGATTCTATTCGCTATATGTTTACTGTGACTTGGGTAGTGACCAAGTCGTGGGAGACACCAGAGTACCGCTTCGTCGCATCGTACCCGTACGAGGAAAATATGGCAGCATCATCTCCAAAACTTTTGAGAATGTGTACTTTGTACCAGTAGAGCGAAACAATTTCAACACCGTCCGTATATATATATAAGGGACTACACAGAAACCAAAGTACCATTCGAGTTTGGGAATGTGACAATAACACTTCATTTTCCGAAACTGAAGATCTCTTCGTTTCACTTAAACATGACTTACTGTAGTAATGACAAATTGTTTTTTAAACGAAACAAGATTGGAACGGTCTACCAGCTTTTTCTGTAGCTCAGATACAGAAAGGGTACGGTTTGGGTGGCATATTGGGAGGACTGAAGAATATCGCGTTACCTTTATTGAAAAACAACAGCACAAACAGCGGGGGAGAACTTGTGAAAAAGGAGCAGCATTTGCAGCGGATATCATCAAAGGGAATAACGTGAAACAAGCAGCGATCAATAGATTTAAGGAAGTGGGAGTTGATGCTTTGAATGAAGTGGTTGGTGGGTCGAAGCCCCCAGACAGGAAGGGTATAAAAATACACGAAAAATGTTGTGAGTTTGTCAGTTGCGAACTGGACTTGTTTTCGATACCACCAACGCAGACGATTGTGGAACATGGGCAATGAGTGGAATACAAGCCATTGGTGACAAAAGGAAGCAGTGGACCGATAGAGTTTAATATAGCGGGGTTTGGAGATGGTTATTGGAATCTGGCACAGGCATACCTGTATTTTAAGGAGGTGATTGTAGATTCCAATGGGTATCAATTCCACCAGATGCAAAAGTGGGTCCGGTCAATTTATGGACGCATTCCCTATTCGGTCAAATCGACATCAGATTGAACGAGAAATTGTGTCGTCTTCCAACAACACTTATCACAACCGGGCCCTCATAGAAACTTTGTTGGGTTATGGACTAGCTGCCAGTGATCGCAATTGACTAATGCCTTATGGTCCAAAGACACAGCCACACACATTGAAGATCTGGCAGGAGAAAACAAAGGGGATGTGTTAATGAATGAGGTTCACAACCATTCACAAGAAGAAGTAAAGTTGTGGACATAACTGGAAGATTACATGTGGACATGTTTTTTCAAACACGTTACCTACTGAACGGAGTAGACCCCCCACGTGAAGATGAAGATTCAAAAGGCCTATTCGCCTTGATGAACGATGCTGAATGTACAAGACCAAGAGATCAGGGGCGGCGGAACGATTTTCAAAGTGTGTGGGGTGGGGGGGGGGGGCTGGATCGGGCGATGGAAGGTTGTCGGTATGCCGGGCCGAGCACGGTTCGGCCTGTCGTACGAAAATTTTAATTCCAGGGTCCTAAAACCCCCATTTCTATGCATCTGAGCAGATATTTTGAGATTTTTCAGGAGTTGAATTTGAAAGATTTTACACTTTGAGAGCCGTTAAAAAACGTCGGTAAAGCATATAGGTAAGGTCTATTTATCAGCTTTGGTCGTATATACGACTAAAACTGATGAATAGACTTCACCTGTATGCTTTACCAGACGTTAACAGCAATTATACTGTCTATGGATTATCTTGTCTGGGGGTGGATTTGGTACTTGTATGTCTGTAAGATTACGATCTATTTCAGTTAACCGATTTTTAACAGACTGAATACATTTTATCGTTTGCTGCCACTTACTGCAAAAAATGATCTGAAATGCATCGAAACTGAACCAGCACGAGAAACATAGCTGGCGAAAATTTGTGGGAGGCTCTGGACCCGATCCTTGTTTCACCAGTCATTGGTTGTGTTAAAATGTATGCATACAAAAACATGGCCCGGTAAAAAATGGAGGGGCTGAACCCCCCCCCCCCCCCCCCACCCGTTGCCCCTGGAGATTCTTTATGTACTCATGTTTGTGCATAAACGGAGACTTCATTCGTTTGAGAGAATGGCTCACGAAAAAGACTGCGAAAGCAACGACAAGATATTCCATCGACTGCATGGAAACCCAAGTGTTTTCGGTACCGAATGGAAATCTGAGCATCGCTCAAGAAAAATTGTTTTGGGGACAGCTACCGAAACCCATGCTGGTGGGATGCGTAGACAATGATACTATCAATGGAAGTTTTGCCAAGAACACCTTCAAGCACTACAACATCAATTACCTCGCTTTGTGGACGCACAACAGATTCCTGGCAAACCTCTACAGCCTCGATTCGATCAACACGAAGAAGTAGTCAGATGTTATGCGACCCTGTTCTGAGGGACCAGACAGTTCGGAAACGAAGAAACCCACATAACACTTCGATATGGTGAAGAGAGGACACTTTATACTTGAAGTCCATTTCGAAGACCGTTGGCGGCTATGATGCACGGACTGGTGAATGCATAATTCCAGAATATTATAGAAGTAGATAAGAACACACACGTGCTTTTCGATTACTCGACATGATTACTCTTTGCAGTTGGAGAACGCCCTCCGATTGGATGGTTGTTTGAGCAGAATGTGTTTGGGTGTGTTTGTAAGAAATAGAAAGCCAAAAAGATCATACCAGTGGCTTTGAAAGCCAACACACATCCACACCACAGAAAAAGTGAACATTGGGTAACTCTCGTTGTGAGTCATCACAACGCAGAATACTTTGATTTCTATGGATTATCACCAAGATACAGACCATTCAAGAATTTTCTGAAGTTTAACGCGAAACGCATTCAAGAAATCTTACCTGTGTGCCGGCAGTGCTGTTTATTTTATTTGGAAACAACACTGCCGTGGTGTATCGATGGACACCATTGTCAACATTTTTACAACCGATCTAATGGACAATGATGTATTGGTTGATAACGTCCTAGATGAAACCTGCCACCAGATGTTGCTTTTTAATTAAAGAGTATAAAAGGGGCACACTTGACTTTCAGTTTATTCACATCGCACCTCTGACTTCAGAGTGTGAAGACCATCTAGACATTCACAAAGCAATCACGTGGCTAATTTGGACCTTCCAATTAACTTACAAAAAGCTTTATCAGCCCTGGGCGTCCCTTGCCCTCTCAACTGGACTCTCCAGACAAAAGGCAAGAGCGTCCACCTGACGCTGGAGTTCGACTCAGAGGAAAACACCACCACACCTTCTTCGGGAGAGGTAGCACCTTTTGTGAGAGGAAACCCTCTCACACTGGTCCTCACCCGAAGAAGCCTGGACCTGGCCCCGAAAAGAAAAGCAAGAGGAAGAAGAGCTCATCAACCAGGCGCCACGATGCCCGGCGGTTGGAAACGTTCCTGAAAAGGAAGAAGGAAGAGAAGGCCGAAGAGAAGACAGAGGATGCCACTACCATTTCCCCCTCCATCTCCTGTGACTCCCATTCACCCCCCATCTGCCTCTCCTTTGAGGGGTAACCTGGAGGATGGCGACGTCATCAGCGAGGCGGAGACGGAAATGGAAACTGGCTCTCTGAAGTCTCCTACTCCAATCTCTCCCCTCCATCCGGATCTGGAACGAGAAAGGATACAAGCCTTATTGGACATGACGGCAGAAGTAAACAGCATGCGGGAATAAGTCAGGAACATGTCAGCTGACAACAACAAAACGACGGCACTCCTGGAACAGCACACCAGCCACAGCACTCCTGAAGCAGCCAGGACTCGACCATTCCACTCTAGTCAGTTCTCCAAAAACATCAACAGCCCAACTACACCAACAACCACTACTGTCTCTCCATCACAGCTACCTCCACCCAAAAAGAAAAACAAGCGACATAAACACCGCTAAACTGTCAGAGAGGGTCGAAAGGGGCTTGCCCATAACCGTCCCTGCGCGCCTTCGGCGCGCGAAACTATTCAATTCGGATCAGTTTATTTCACTTCATTTTCCACATTCGCACCTCTGACTTCAGAGTGTGAACAGCTTGGTTAGCAATCATGGAAACACTGGAATTATCACCAAGACCCATAAAGACCATTTCAGTTCTGGGCGTCTCTTGTTCCATCGCCTGGAGTGTCCAGCAGAAAGGCAAGGGCGTCAACCTGACATTGGAGTTCATAGTAGACGACATCACACCGCATAAAACGGGTAGAGGTAGTACCTTTCGTGAGAGGAACTCCTCTCACACTGGTCCTCACCCGAATGATTCAGGAGGCCCTGAGAAGAGACTGAAGAGAAAAAAGAGCCTGTCTACCAAGTGGAGGAATGCCCGACACCTGGAGGCCTTTTTGGAAAAGAAGAATGAGGAAAAGACAGAGCAAGAGACGGTCGCCACCCCCCCCCCCCCCCAACTCCCACAGACATACCCAACGAACTTCCGGCTCCCAAGCCGGAATTGTTGGATGCGGACAGTCCTGTGGAGACTGAGGTGGAATTGGAAGTTGCCCTCTCGACACTTCCCGATCCCCAATCGCCTCTCCCTTCACCACCAGAAAGCCTGGACCTGGACAGTATACGTGAGGAGGCCGCACAACGCAGAATCACAAGGGAACGGCAGGATGAAGAAATAAGACAGAAATTTGAAGAATTAAAGGCCACCACGATTTACCGAGAGGTACCGGTAGGTACCGAGAGGCACCGAGATGTACGGAAAAAAGCTTTTTAGAATTTATTTTCACAATAAGTTGAATGCAAACGATATATTTCATGCATTTTATGCATTTATTTCTGGAAATGTGGCCATTAATGATGCAATTTATCGCGATAATCACAGTTTGGAGTTATTTATTGAGTAGCGCGGTTGACCTCTCGGTAAATCGTTGTTTTCTCGGCTTGACAAGGGGCACCGAGAGGTACGCAAAAAAGCTTCTTATAAATTATTTTCACAATAAATTAAATGCAAACGGTATATTTAATGCATTTTATGCATTTATTTCGGAGGATTTGGTCATTAATGGTGCAATTTGTCGCGATAATCACAGCTTGGTGTTATTTATTGAGTAGCGCGAATGACCTCTCGGTAAATCGTGTTTTCTCGGTTTGACAAGAGGTACCGAGAGGTACGGAAAAAAAGCTTTTTATAAATTATTTTCACATTTAATTAAATGCAAACGATATATTTTATGCATTTATTTCGGGGATTTGGTCATTAATGATGCAATTTGTCGCGATAATCACAGCTTGGTGTTATTTATTGAGTATAGCGATTGTCCTCTCGGTAAATCGTGTCCTCTCGGCTTGACATTGCCGTAAGTTGAAAAAACAAACAATTCCCATCACCATTTACCAGGGCCTTGAACCTGCAAGCTCTTGTACTGATTACAAGCCCAATGACAATACCGTAACCATGGTCTGTACTACCACGGACATACAACCTGTATTAACCACCACCGAATCAGCTGGCCCCGAGCCACTGAACACCGTTCTATCCACCGCCAGGTCCACCTGTCCCTTGATGTCGGACTCCAACCCTCCGCCGTCGGTGGATGACATAGATTCCAGCATTTGCACCATTAGTTGTCCTACTAATACCTCCTCAGAGAGCATACAGTTCACCTACAGGACTTCAGATGAGCGGGGACCCTTGTCCCCTCCCGCTGAACACAGCGCGTCGGACGCAGGCCTCTCCCCTCAACTTGCGGCCAAATCGGATGACTCTTCCCATCCTTGTTCTTCAAGCACCCAAACCATGGCCAAGCCATGCATGGATAACAGTGATCCGTGCAAAATACCAATGTTTACCTCTGCACTCACCGAATGTTCCCATAAATATACCAGAGAGGGCATTTTACTAAATCTAAGCAAGATAGCCGGGACTAAACAAATCTGACTAGGACACCGTGCCCCTATCAGCAAAGCTCAACTTGCCACAACTCACTGTCCGGCCCGGCACCGCCTGCCGACTAACAAAAAAAGTATTCCAACACGTCAAACGCGCCGGTAGGCGACACACACGACGTCAAATGGAACGACAGTCTCACCTCACCGTGCAGGCTGACAAGGCTAGCGCACAAATATTACCACTCTGTCAAATTACACTCCCAGTACACATAAGAAAATTGTACTGAGGAAGGAGTTAAAATTTATACCAACGCCTAAAAGACCTTCCAGGTCCTTTGCCATGCAATGGCCCACACTCCTGCGCCAAGTAGATCAGCGTTACAATTAAAAAATGTTAACCCGCAGCCCGCCAAGGGTTGATATGAAGTCCATCTATGGTAACCACACATTCGCACCGTATGTGTGCTTTATTAAGTTGTGTCCACGGGCTATCGCCCAATTACAAACAAAATCATAGCACCAACCACACCTACCCTCCTTCCAGATGAGGATGGTGCAGGATGGTGACACACTTTTTTGCACGATAATTGTCAAGAGTCTACGTGGGCCAACCACGCACGAGCTAACGGTAACAACCGGCTCAACATGACGGGCTACCAGTGCCCCTCTTGCCTTACACCTCTGTCAGACGTTCTACTTGAAGCTTGCGAGCGAACTGAGTCACACATGTTGGGCGTGCATGTGTGTTTCGTTGGATGGTTGAGGTGAAACTTAAAACATGTAATGAAGAAATCTACAGAGTCGTACTTTTAGAATCGATCCTATAGGCTATACCTTCATTTAATTTATGGCGTATATATAAATAATCATGTATGCTGTGCACGGTAACACCAAGTTTGCTGCCACTTTTTAAAGGCAACCATCAATATGAAAGGGGCCAAGCCCCCCCCCCCCCCCCCCGTCTCTATCTCTATCTCGCGGGGGGGGGGGGGGGGGCACAAGATTTTCCGCTACTAGCCTACGGTACGCCACTGAGTAGGCTGAGTCGGATAGGCACATCTAATTAATTAGCGAAATTGTCAGCCAGAGGTAACCACAAAATTTAAGAATATACACACATTCTAAATATATTCTCACACCAGTAAATAATTATAATAAATAAAGTAAATAAGTACTGAAATAATTCTGAAATTGTCTTTATTATCCGTATAGAATAAAAACAAGCATTGATAATTTTACTTTACGTTATTTTTTATATACCGTTTGCATTCAATTTAAAATTATTGTGAAAATAATTTATAAAAAGCTTTTTGTGATTATTATCAAATTGAAACATTAATGACCAAATCCCCAAAATAAATGCATGAAATATACCGTTTGCATTCAATTCATTGTGAAAATAATTTTCAAGAAGCTTTTTTGCGTACCTCTCTGTGCCTCTTGTCAAACCGAGAAAACACGATTTACCGCGAGATCAGCTGCGCTACTCAATAAATAACTCCAAACTATGATTATCGCGACAAATTGCATCATTAATGACCAAATCCCCGAAATAAATGCATAAAATGCATGAAATATACCGTTTGCATTCAATTTATTGTGAAAATAATTTTCAAGAAGCTTTTTTTGCGTACCTCTCGGTGCCTCTTGTCAAACCGAGAAAACACGATTTACCGAGAGGTCAACCGCGCTACTCAATAAATAACTCCAAACTGTGATTATCGCGACAAATTGCATCATTAATGGCCACATTTCCAGAAATAAATGCATAAAATGCATGAAATATATCGTTTGCGTTCAATTTATTGTAAAAATAATTTCTAAAAAGCTTTTTTTTCCGTACCTCTCGGTACCTACCGGTGGTTTACTGACGTTTCGTACACAAGACGTTTCGTGCGGTCTCCCTAATTAGCGACAAGAAGCGTCAAGAAGCGACAAGAAGCGTCAAGAAGCGACAAGAAGCGTCACGAAGCGACAAGAAGCGTCAAGAAGTGCCAAAATTCCTATATAGCGTCAAGAAATTAAAAATAATATTGATTACATATTTATAATTTATATATTTATAAATGAAATCTTATTTTTCTTTCTATTAAGATTGGACTCATGATTTAATACAAAATATACATTTTCTTTGATTTGTTCTGGAACTTTTGTGCAGGTTGGTTTTGTATTAACCAAAATATCTATAAGCCTTTCTGTAGATAGAAATTTCCCATCTAAACGGTCTTGTTCAGTAAAACTAGATTTTTCAGTGTCTTGCGTCTCTTGACTGTGATCCTCATGTAGGGGATCGTTCATAGAGATATCACTTTCTATGTCAATTTGATCTAAAGAATCGTCACAAAGTATCTCATTTTTTGACATGTCTCGAGCCTTGTCATTTCTACATTGATCTACATCAAGTAGATCATTAACAATACTTTTAAAAGACTCACGTCGCTCTGACATATTTGTTGTGTCAAATATAGTTGGGCAGGCTAAATTTGACTCATTTCTTGTACTATTTAAAGGTGGAAATTCATCCATGTCATCAACATCGATAATAGATATTGGTTTGCCAATGTTGACTTGAACAAGTGGCACAAAATGGTTGGGTGTCCATGTTTTATTGAACCCAAAAGACGTACTCGTCCATAAAAGTACGATGGGTTCTTTCGACTTGCCATGAGCGGGTTGAAATGTGGTATTTAAAATACCTATTGTTTGGTCCATGAAACCATTTCGGGGTGGATAAACAGACTTAATTGGGCAACCCAATACCGTTGCCGCGGCAAGAATTGTCCACGCCGACGAAAAAGCTTTATTAGTAGCGGCGCTTTTACACGCCCAATCACAATAACCGCGGTCATCAAATAATTTATATGCAAACTACAAAGTTATAGCTGGATCCAAAGAAAAATGAGATAGAGAGAGTGTATATGAGAGAGAGAGAGTGTAACAGTAAATATGATCCCCCTGGAAAATTTATCCAGCGGACTAGATTTCCTAGGAAATACCATCTGGGAGAATGGATTTCCTAGGACATCCATACCCAAAATAGGAAAGAAAATCCTGGTACAAATGTAAACACTGATTACATAAACAAAAACACTCAAGGAGGTAAATATCATGACTTGGATATTATTTCTTGGTGATTTCAATGGTGGAACTTTTTCCCCTAAGGAAATTCGGTTCTATCCATGAAAAACATGAACAGTTTCCTGAAAATAAACCCTTCAACTCATGTTAGTATTTTTACCATAAAATAATCTTTTGCCTGAAATAATGTTTATTGAAAGATGACGTTGTTTACTCTTTATTCTTATGCCCTTTCTCTGTGACCTATATTGGATTAAAATACACATGATCTAATTTCTGACATCATTATTGGCATTCTATGGTTAGCTGTTAACAAAAAATAAAGAACAGTGTTACTGTATTGTTTCCTTGGACAAAATCATGTCGATGAAATACACAAGAAAATCAATAGTTTGTTCCATTTTAATGGTCATAGCACTGAAAATCTGGGTTTTGGGGGTTTTTTTTTAAATTAGAATCATGTTCATGATGTAATGTTTCAAGAACGGGAATGAAAATCCCACCTCTAGTTGGGATGGGTGGGGCAGCATCTTGCTCATTCATGTTAAGACTGATCAGACCCTCTCATTGAAGCCACATTATTTATCCATTGTTGCATGTATAAACTACAAAGAACACACACCAATACCAGCACAAAATTTTCATGGAGGGTAATGACCCATTTTCACCTTAATTTGTTGGTGTTAAAACTAAACAATAATAACAACAACAATACAGGATAAGATTATCAGTGTAGAGAAGCCTCTCTGTGAATTCTATCCCACTCCACATTATTATATGTTTGTTGTCTTAGAGAATATCAATATTTATATGGGAGTATTGACAAACATTGCATTAATATTAACATTTTTAGAGGATATTTTGTTCTATTTTGAGATGGGATTTCCTAAGGAAATCCTATCTGGGTGGATACTATTTTGGGAGGATAGAATCTCCTCTCACAAGAGAGAGAGAGAGAGAGAGAGAGAGCGAGTAATTAAAGTAGTTAAAAATCATAACATTAGCAACAAGGGCGACAACATACACAATTTGTAAAAAATAAAAACAAATTAAAAACAATTAGGAAAGGGAGAAAAAGTACTTTATAAATTATTATTTTTAATTTCTTGACGCTATATAGGAATTTTGGCACTTCTTGACGCTTCTTGTCGCTTCTTGACGCAAGAAGCTTCTTGGCGCTTCTTGTCGCTGAATAGGGAGACCCGTTTCGTGCACGCGACGATTCGTACTCAAATAAGACGTTTCGTACACAAAAATTGGACGTTTCGTACACGAAGTGAGCGTTTCGTACACGTGTTTAATTATCTGTTTTAGACCTTGTATTATAAAATTATTTATTATTTTTGTTACATTAAATTATTATTTTTACATTTATGAATATCTCCCCTGGATATTTATGTAAAATTATTCCTGTTTTTAGCTCACCAACTTTAGTTGTGTGAGCTTATGGCATGGCTCGATCGGTCAAGGTCAGCGTACGTGTCCAATAATGTTAACGCTTCTGTCATTTAATGGAAAGTCCAAGGGATTCTCATGAAATGGAACCAGAGACTCGTACTATCTTTGAAAGGCAAATATCGATAAAATTTTATTGCGTTTTTATGACAACTTATCTCCAGCGATACTGTACATTTTCGGCGAATCACCTCATTGCGTTATGCTAAACTGATTTTATTTTATCGATATTTGCCCTTTATTGATAGCAACAGTATTTGGTGCCATTTAATGGAAAGTCCAAGGGATTCCTATGAAATGTATCTTACTGCATTATGATAAACTGATTTTATTTTATCGATATTTGCTCTTTATTTGCCCATAATGCAATGAGGTGATTCGCCGAAAATGTACAGTATCGCTGGAGATAAGTTGTCATAAAAACGCAATAAAATTTTATCGCTATCAAAGATAGCAATATATTTCGTATTGATGTAATACAATAAAATCACACGCAGAATACAGCAAACACATAAAAACAAAACATGTTATTTTTGTTTAATGAATTTGTTTTAATTTAGTATGTATGAGATTTTAACTAAAATCACCACATATTTATTGGAAAATAAAATTATTTCATGCAAGAAAATAGTCGTCTTTCTTTCTTTTAAACCCAAAACCTGAAATTAGAAGGAAAAAAAGTGAGATATAAAGAGAAAATGCGAAATTGAAATCTGTGTACGAAACGTCCAGGCTTTTTGTGTACGAAACGTCCTAAATTGACCGTGTACGAAACGCCCGTGTACGAAACGTCCAGACCCCCCTACCGGTACCTCTCGGTAAATCGTGGTGGCGGAATTAAACAGGCAAATCGAAATACATCTGTCAACACAACAGGCACGAACACAACAACAGCCATCACGAGAAACAACCCCCGATGCAGCAAGGACTAGACCATTCCGGAGTATGGACAATTCGGACCATGTACGATTCGGACCAGATTTTTTTTGGACGATTCGGACCAGATGTATGGGCGATTCGGACCAGATAGCTGGACGATTCGGACCAGATAGTTGGACGATTCGGACCAGATGTCTGGACGATTCGGACCATATTTAATATGATGTAAAACTTGTTTAGAATTATCTCACGCTTTAACCCTTAGTGATATGGCCCAAATGTGTTCACGTTTCGTATCATATTTAATATGATCTCAATATGATCTGATATGTAAGAAATTAAAATAAGTGTGATAAATTAAAAGAAAAACTACGTAAATATCTATCCAGAAGTCGTTAAAAACCTTATTTATAAAATCATCAGTACACTGGCTGCATATATTGCAACTGCGGGTCTCTACAGATTAAAGAACACTGTTTATAGAGCATTTGCCACAACGACTCTATGCGCTATAACAACATTCTGTCGAGTCTGTTTGTACCTCTTGTGATATGCACATGGTGTTTTTATTGTCTCTTGTCTACGGAAAGCCCTTTGTGTGGCTTGATCTCTTTGATGTGGAATTTATTTGTTTGCTTGTCATATATAAAAGACTAGATTATACTGATCTTATCATTCTGGTTTCCTGAAATTGAGTTGGCGGACATGGCAATTTTATGCCTACATTGCAATAGATCAGTGACTTTGCGTCACCAGGCAATAGATTGTGACAGTTGTGGTGCCTGGCAACATCGTGGTTGTGGAAACACTGGACTTTCAAAGTACATGTATGGACGTTTAAGACGAGGGGAGATCTCTCATGAGTTTATCTGTGAAATGTGCCAGGGCAACACAGACACACAAACACCCACACAGGTTAGTACAGACATACAAACATCTGCACAAGGCAGTGTCGACACACATACGTCACAAGACAGCACAAACACACAGACATCTGCACAAGGTAGTGCTGACACAGATATACATGCATCACAAGACAGCACAAATACACAGACATCGGCACAAGGTAGTGCTGACACGCATACGTCACAAGACAGCACAAACACACAAACATCAGCAGATAAAAAGTAGAGGACCTTGACCACCGAGTTGCCTTAGCACTTGTGACAGTCGGAGGGGGGGGGGGGGCAGTGACATGGCTAATCCCAAGTGTGGTAGTTAGGGCCAAATGCGTATTTACAGGTGGGTTGTGGTAGTAACTTCACACAAAAGAAAACTGGCCAGTTTAAGAGTGGTGATGACTTGAAAGTTGCACGGTAAAGATTCTGGTCAGAGTGTTAAGATTTTGTTAGCCAATAGGTAGGGTCCGATTTGTTGGACGAGTTGGTATATAATAGCTTGAGTTGATGAAAAGATTTTGTCGCGTACCCGGGATGGGTAGGGTTAACGTTTCATTTCTTTTATGTTTCAGACTACTTATGCCTCAAGAGACAGTGCCCATAAGCTACTTAGGAAAATGTTTGCTCTACCATTGCTCCCCCCTGAAGATATCAGATCTGCCTTTGAAGAGCTACGTCACAAGGTCAGCAATGATGCCACACAACTACTGAACTTCTTTGATTCGGTTGAAACAACCTGGATCGATTGCTTTTTTTTATCATCCAATAATTTGTCCACATGGGTTAAAAAATATATCGTCCAATAATTTACACAAAATGAACCCAACCCATTTATAAATGTCATTTATAAACGAGATTTGGTTCATACTGTATAAATCAATGGGCGATTTTGGGAAGCATTAATGTGGTCCGAATCGTCCAGAAAATTTGAACCCGTCACGTTGTCTCGATCGTCCAATAATTTACACAAAATGAACCCAACCCGTTTATAAATGTCATTTATAAATGAGATTTGGTTCATATTGTGTAAATCAATGGGCGATTTGGGAAACATTAATGTGGTCCGAATCGTCCAGCCATCTGGTCCGAATCGTCCAGACATCTGGTCCGAATCGTCCAACTATCTGGTCCGAATCGTCCAGCTATCTGGTCCGAATCGTCCATACATCTGGTCCGAATCGTCCAAAAAAAAATCTGGTCCGAATCGTACATGGTCCGAATCGTCCAGACCCCGACCATTCCAACCAGGTCAGTCGGCAAGCAGCCCACAAACAACACCGACTGCCACTGTCACCGTGACAGTCCCTCCATCAAAACCACCTCCTCTCAAAAAGAAGCAAAAAGACATAAGCGCCGCTGGGTACACAGACTCTCTCCTCCTTTACCATGCTCAGACAAGTACAAACTCATATACCAGCTAAAGAGGATGGAAAGGGGCTTGCCCCACACCTACCCCGCGTGCCTCCGGCGCCCAAAACCATTTGATCTTTCTTTCAGTTTATTTGTGCGTCAACAGCCGAAGAAAGATGTCAACGAATGTGACCGTCTTCAAAATCAACAACGAATTACAGAATTGGCTGTTCAAGAACGAAGTTCGATTCCAATTTCCACGAGACACCAATTTCCACGAGACACTGGGAACAAGTGACCAAAGCAGTGGATATAGTAAAAATACTAAAGAGGAGCCCTGAAATAGGAGAGCCAAACCAAAGAGGCGAAGAAAATCAGAGAAGAATTATAGATATGGAAGTTCTGTACAAAAAACTGATTTCACCCAATTTTGGAACAAAATGGCTGCTGGCGGCCATCTTGAATTTTGGACCAAACCCCAAAACACATATTCTGGTCTCACAATGATAACAAAGATATCCAAGAAGTTTCGTGAAGATCTGTTCATAAATACGGCTTTTAGTCAGCGGTGCATTGGCACATGAGGCAGACGGACAGATTTTCGGTACAAAATGTCCCACATTCGAACTTGACCTAGATATTAATAAAAGTAATCCATATATGAAATTTCATCGAAATCGATTGATTTTAAGGAAAGTTAGAGTCTGCAACCATCAGCCAATCAAATTTCAGCAACCTAATTAAATATGCGTTGAAAATACCCATATTCGAACTTGGACCCACAATTGATGAAAGTGAGCTACTACCCAAATTTCATCGAAATCCGATCTCTGTAAGGAAAGTTAGAGTCTGGAAACCAAAAACATGGAAGGACGGAAGGACACCCCAAATTTAATATCTCCCCTTTTTTTCAAAAAATGGAAGACAAAAATGAAAAATAATTCTGATACGCCCCAAAACAGTAAAAAAAGTGGACATGACTCATCATGGGTTTTACTCTGACAGAAACACATTACTAAAAAAAATAACAACTGATTAAAATGTAAACTGATGGAACAAAACATCCATCCACCCTCTTGAAAAGTTTAAAATTGAAGAAATTACCTAAAAGACAAGGTACACATTAAGTTAATAACTTCATCAAGTCATTTCCTCATTTAGTAGTCACTATTTGTCAATTTACAATGGATAAAGCAATATGTTGAAAATGACTTGCACCAAATTTAACTGGCCTGCACCAACTACTTGGGAGAAGACATTTTGACCTGAACTAAAAATGAAAGTGTCAATGATACTGTAGCTCAACTTGTTTAAGACATGTACATGTATAGTATGTGCACAGCAATGACAAACATCTAGGTAATGACCTGATAACAAACCTACATGTAAAGTATTGTAACAGTCTGTTCATAAATGCTGACCGTAGCCTGTAACAAATATATAGGTAAAGTATTGTAAAGGTGGGCGACAGTTAGATGCTAAACTAGAAAAGAAATCTTTGAGTCCCAGAGTAGGTCTGACTGAACCCCAAAATATTTGTTCTCATAGCACAGTGATAACAAAGGCATCCAAAAACACTCATTCCTGTCACAAGGTGATAACAAAGGTACCCCAAGAAGTTTCGTGAAGATCAGTTCATAAATACAGACTCTAGCCTGAGCCATATTGACATGTGCACTTACTGTGTATAAGTAGCACTGAACAAATCAAAGTTCATCTAATTTGCAGAATTTCTGCATGAGCAAAAAAACCCTTATCATATGTGATGTATTCCATGTTACTAAACATTCCTACAAAAATTTATTCAAATCAGAACTTTCATACAGAAGTTCTGTACAAAAAACTGATTGCACTAATTTTGGTACAGAAAGGTTGCTGGCGGTCATCTTGAATTTTGGGCCGCACCCAAAATCACTTGTTATCATCCCACAGTGATAACAAAGGTACCCAAGAGGTTTCGTAAAGATCGGTTCATAAATGCGGCCTCTAGCCTGAGCCATATAGAAGTTTTGTACAAAAAACTGATTGGACCTAATTTTGGTACAAAATGGCCACTGGCAGCCATCCTGAATTTTGGACAGCACCCAGAAACACTCGTTCTCATCCCAAGGTGATAACAAAGGTACCCAAGAAATTTCGTGAAGATCGGTTCATAAAGACAGGCTCTAGCCCGAGCCGTATTGACATGTGCACTTACTGTGATAAGTAGCACTGAATAAATCAAAGTTCATCTAATTTGCATAATTTTAAAATTCTGTACAAAAAACTGATTGCACCAATTTTGGTACAAAATGGCCACCGGCAGCCATCTTGAATTTCGGACTGCACCCAAAAACACTCGTTCTCATCCCAAGGTGATAACAAAGGTGCCCAAGAAGCTTCTTAAAGATCGGTTCATAAATACGGCCTCTAGCCCAAGCCGTATTGGCATTTGCAGTTACAGTGCTCAAGGTAACATTAAATAGATCAAAGTTAGTCTAATTGGCATAATTTATGCACGAGAAAAAAACCTGTATCATATGTGATGTATCCCATGGTACTAAAGATTCACACAGAAAATTATTCAAATCAGCACTTTCATATGGAAGTTCTGCGCAAAAATCTGATTGCATCTAATTTGGGTACAAAAAGGCTGCCAGCGGCCTTCTTAAATTTCGAACCGGACCCCAAAACACTTGTTCTCGTCTCACGGTGATAACAAAGGTACCCAAGAAGTTTTGTAAAGATCGGTTCATAAATACGGCCTCTAGCCCAAGCCGTGTGTATGGCACGATGGACGGACAGACGGACGACAGGCCATGGCAATACCTCAAATTTGGCTTCGCCAAAGTTGAGCTAGAAAATTATTTCGAGCCTTGCTCCTTTGATCAGTATATCCAAAATGTTATAAGAGACTTTTGACAGAGTTATGTGGAAGGAACCATTGAAAATGTCTCCAATAGCACCTTCATTCACAGTATCATATGTGTCAAGTGACAGACTATTGGGGTGGGCACTCACAGATCTTTTGATCAGTATATCACATATGTTATGTGACACACTGTTCCAGGGGTTCCGATTACCCATTCAACCAGTGTATTACATGTTATGTGATGGCCCACTGGAAATTTCTCCAACAGGTCTCCCCATCACTGTATCGCAAGTTTCTAAATGGTTTGATGTGATAATTTCTGAACAAGAGGCCCTAAGGGGCCTTAATTGCTCACCTGATAAAATAGGTTAAAGAAGAAGTTGAGGCCACATTCAGCATCTACATGTTAATTTAGTTAATTAAATTCAACTGAGAGTGGGGGTCTGGATAAGGGTGTATTGGGTTATTTTTTCATCCTACCTTTCCACAGGGTGAAAGTTCTTTTTTTTGCAGAAAATTACTCAAGATCCTCCAAATCTTCTTTCAAGCCAAAAATGTTTGCCCAAACGACCCCCCTCAACTTCAATCTTATGTACTCACATTTGCATCTAACTAAAGTTTATCACAATCAGATTTTTCACAAGTGGGCACAATACATTTAAACAAATAGTAAATTCTCCATTGGATTCTGTATTAAATTTCAAATTTCTCTGGTGCCCACCAAAATCAGGCAAGCATTACACTTTGAACAAACTTTAATCTTGGAGTCATAGTAATGCTATATATCAAATATCAAAAGATTCTGCCTGGTGTGTCTGAAGAAGAAAATCTTTGAATAATATTCCTCACACTGCACTAATTAGTTTAAAATTTGGGCTCCCTGTTGGATCCAAATATGAGACAAGGGATTTGATTAGAACAACCTTGAATCTCCCCACACTAAGGATGTCAGTATAATGCAACAAAAGAATCTGACTCGTGAATGTAAATAAGAATCCTTATTATAGAATAGTATTTATATTGCACTAAGTTAAAATTTGGGATACCACAGGGAGCCCAAATATTACTCTGGTGTCTTGATTTGAACAAACCAGAATCTGTAGAATTTAGTTAGAATAAACTCATGTTCCACACCTTGCTCTCACTATCATCTGTAGTATTCATTAAAACCCGGAATAGTCTATTCATCCAAAGTTATAGAATTTGCTTCCTCAAATTCCTACTTTTATAGCTAACTGTCTTTTTATATATTCGTCAAACATTCTTGTCAGGACAAGTTATGGCAGCTTATTGACTTAGTTATTGGAGAAGAAGAAATGTTGTATACCAAATATGAAAGTATTCTAACTGGTGGATGATGGATCTGAAGAAGATGATTTTTAAAGAAATTCCTCATATTGCACAAGTTAAAATTCAGGCTACCACAGGACGCTCAAATATTAACCCATGCACTTGACTTGAACAAACTTTAATCTCACTGATAAAGACCATTTTATGATCGTTGACAACAACTGGTCAAAACTGAGTTTTTTCTTCAAATTTTTTGACAATTCTCTCTCATTTTACTGCTTCTAAACGACTTTTAATGGAGCTTTTTCCATATTTTTGTAGTGAGTCCTCATGAGGGGTCTCAGTACTAAAATGTAACACAAGTTTATGTGAACTGAAAGTCATTTCATGCTTGATTGTGGCAAAAAAGCAGTTGAGATTGAGTTTTGTCTTCAAATTTTGTGCTCCTTTGGGGAGCCCCAACATAGATAACTGAACTTTTCGGTTCCAAATATCATTCAAACTATTTATTCCACTTAATAGCAGTGGCTTACATCATATTCTGTTGAAATATGTCATTCAAATATGCAGATAAGGGCCTAGTGTAAGATGGTATTTTTCATAAGTAATATGTGCAACATTCAAGCTCCGACCCCATAACCCTAGGAGCCCCCTACAAGTCTGAAATATGGTTAAAAATATGTAGTAACACCTATAGCAATATAATATACATGATACTGCAATAAGCAATCAACCTAAATAAATTTAAAGCTAATACTATAGATACAACCATATTGTGTGGGTCATATGGTCCATAACCCCTATTTGGGGTTCAGCTTAAGCCCTCAATGTTCAAACTTTGATGTTATTGTAACCAAACTATGCAGAAGACACCAATAATACATAAACCACATCAAATGTTTGGAGAATTGCCATTTATATGAGAATTATAAGCTATAATATACCAAAACCCTCAAATTGGGGCTCAGGCCCCTAAAACTCTAATTTGGGCACCTTTATTTCAATTACCATCAGATTGCTTATCGGAAATTACTCTAGAAACCATTTTTAACATAAAGTGAACACAACGTAAAAATGCTCTGGTAAGGCATGACTGAGTTACAAACCAGAAAAACATGCATGCAACTTACCAAGGATGTCACTTTCGTGATGTCATTATGTCAGTCTGGGTATTTATATCCGACTGTATATATATCATTTTATAATTTGAAAAGCAAGTAACTAACAGCCCTTTTAAAAAGCCAGCTAAATTTCCTAGCTCGTACGAGTTTCTGTCATGAGCCTGCATGAGCTTCTGTTGCGAGCTTGCACAAGCTTCTGTCGCGAGCTCAAAAGCTCATAATTGGAATAAATGCAAGCTTGTGCGAGTTTGCACATGAGCTCATAGCCACTAGCTTGTGCGAACTCGTTGCAAGCTAGTGCAAGCTCATCCCAAACATATGAGGTCATCGCGAGCTTGCACAAGCTTGTACTTGTTCCAATTATACAACATCACATGCTCTTAGTTTTGCAAGCTCGCACGAGGTCATGAAAAATTTGGATTTCCAACATAATTACAGTAATACATTTTAAAATAGAACCAGAATGTTTTTTAGCTGCCTCAGAATTTCTGTGTACTTTAGTTCGAGACCTGTATAACTGATGAATCTTTTGTATATCAAGGAACAAGAGCCATTAGAGGGACATATCTGGAGGCAATAGCAAAAAAGAGATATATTGAATATAAATAAATGCTTTTAATACACAATAATAGATCAAATCAAATTTGAACATGTTTCTGAACAAAGAATCACTAAGATCATTTTAACCCTTTACCTAACCTGAAAAGCAGACGACACTTGCAAAAATAATTCTTGAATAACTAATTTTTTTCATTTTTTGTCTCAAAAACATAGGTTATGGCCCCTCGTTGGAACGAGCTCGTTCCAACGAGGGGTCATAACCTATGTTTTTGAGACAAAAAATGAAAAAAATAATGAAAATTAATTGGCGATTTTTTAGAATAGCGCTGGCCGGTTTTGGCCGTTACGTTAGGTAAAGGATTAACATGGATACATGGCTTTAAACCCTTTACCCAACAAATCGCAACCGCCTGCGTAATATGCAAATTCAGCAGTTAAGAAAATATTATTTTTCAAAACATTTCAACAAAACCATATCATGTGACCCCTCATTGGAATGAGCTCGTCGAGCTTGTTCTAACGAGGGGTCACATGATATGGTTTTGTTGAAATTTTTTGAAAATTTAAAAAAAATTATATTTAAAATAATAAATTTTGATATCGCTTGCGTTGGTTAAAGGGTTAAAGTAAATATACTACACTATTATAAAACTAATATTAAATTTACAGCAGCTGTTATTAGGATGATCAATATATAAAAGGTTTACTAATTACCTGATTATAAACAACAGTAACAAGAGAAAAATGTTGAAAAACATAGAGCTGAAATGGTTAAGGGGTTTTCTTGAACGACTAATCACGTGAATTAACTTTGGTTAACCGATTAATCACTTGTCTAAATAGATATCTGAATAATTGCCATACCGTTGATGATTTACAGCATGAACCCTTTACCCACTGTAACAAACAAAACTGACTAGGCCTATATACAAAAATCTTCATTCAAATTTATTATGTTTTCAATTTTTGTCTCAAAAACATAGCTTATGACCCCTCATTGAAACAAGCTCATTGAGCTTGTTCCAATGAGGGGTCATAAGCTATGTTTCTGAGACAAAAATTGAATTTTTTTTAGTAATTCATGAATTTATTTTGCAAACATCGTCTGCTACCCGCAATGGGTAAAGGGTTAAGAATGACCATTTCCAGCTACTGATACAGTATGATGATCATGCAAGTAAACAAGTATGTCAGCAAGTAACTTGCATGCTTTACTCTGGTCTCATATAATTGATGTGAGTCAGTGTGACAATGTTTGCCTGTTTGTTCCTTTGTTAACCCATATAATACAGTAGTTCAAAAGTAATGGTTAATCAATCAATTACTTTTTGGATCGATCAAGATGTTGATAATTGATTAATCAATGAACCGTTTCAGCTTTAGAAAAACATGCAGACCTTACCTACCACACATGCATGATGCACCAGACAAACTTAAATTCTAACAATTGTATCTGGAGCCTTGAGTGGAACAAAATCACTTGATGTGTCTGTCTGATCCATTGTAAGCAAACTGCGAGCTCGCACAAGCTCGCAACAGAGGTTGTCAGGCTTGTTATTTCTGATGCAAGCTTGGCTTGCACAAACTTACCACAAGCTCGCAATGAGCTCGCATACGCTCACAACAAACTCACACAAGCTCACTGGCAGAAAATATTTTTACAAGGGAGGTAACCAAAATTGGGAGGGGGGCAATAACTCCGACAATTTTCATCGGATATCACTGGTCATCAAACTTGACATAGACATTGGTGCTATAGAGAGATATACCAAAAGAATTGCAATCCAGTTTTTATTGTTAATGTTATGCCATAAACAAGCATTACATGACAGTTTTTATTAAACAAAGGACAATAACTCCCATGAAGTTCATCGGATGTCACTGAACATCGAACCTGGCATAGACAATCTTGTTATAAAGATAAAAACCGAAAAGAATTGAAATCCATTAACTATTGTTCAAGTTATGTCGTACACAAGATTTACAGAATATTTTTATAACAAAGGGCCATAACTCCCATACTTAACAAGAGATATCAGTGGTCATAGAACTTGACATAGACATTGATGCTATAGAGATATATACCAAAAAGAATAGAGATCCATTAACTATTGTTCAAGTTATGCCCAAAACAAAGTTTGGATGGATGGGCAGACAGACAGATGGACCGAGCTCTACGCTATATCCCTCTCTTGCGGGGAGATTATAAGTTTTGATATCGTCTGCATTGGATAAAAGGTTATTCAAACTGTACCATCAAGGCATTCTGATTTGTTCAGACAGTGATGGCTCAAGCTCATATATCTGAAGTCTTTCTATACACCGGTAACAATCGCAGAATTTTTTGGAACAACGATACCGGGATTCAGTTCCGAAAACCATGCAGCCCTAATGGCTGAGACAAATATTTTTTCAAGACTTCAGTTTACATGATTGTGTAACCTTGACTTGTCATTCATAATTGGTAGTGCTGTCCAACACACGTACCTTTTGTCCTTTACGTTTGTGTGAATGTTTCTGTAAATCTGTCCAACCATTGTAAAGTTGTGAATAAGACACAATTTTCCAACACACAGATATTTGAACCCATAAAGTGATGGCCAAAATAATTTTTTTTAAGATTTGAGTTTTAATAATCATGTGACCTTGATTATATCTTTCAAGGACTTTTCCTCAAAAGTCTGATTTTCAAGCACTATCAAGGATCTTTAAGAATCAATCCTGCCACTGAGATTAATTCTATAAACCTATGGCAGAGCCAAGGGTGGGCCTGCAATCACTCCCCCCCCCCCCCCCCCCACACACACACCTGCCCCTCAATCTCCCCCCCCCCCCCCTAAAAATCTAGAAATCCATGGTTTGCAAATTACAGATGATATACCATGAAGGCTGTTCTTTCAAATCTCAAAATAGCACTTTTGGGTAATATTTTTCAGCCCTGGGCCTCCCCCCTCCCCCAGATAAATTTTAAAAAATATACCAACCCCCACTAATGCGAGAGAGACACCACCTTGATACTTTTCCCCAATTCAAGACTTTGATCTTTGTGATATGCCTGTGTCATAAAAATGTCTACACCCACCCCACCTCCAAAAGATTCATGTGCCCTCCCCTCCCCCCAGTATGGGTACCTGGCTAAACCCCCTGCTATAAACTAAACTGTACCTCACTGCTTATATCTTTGGGTTGTTTTTTAGAAGGTCATTATGCAGGTTTTCGAAACTGCAGCCTTAGCTTTCACTTATTTTCCAGTAGCTTTTATGTCCAGTTATTAAACACTTATTTTTTTCATCATTTGAGATAAACCCATCCATTAAAACTAAGGTTATCTCTATCACAACAAAGTGGCATTTTCAAAAACTCAACTTATTAACCCTTTACCTAACATGGAAAGCAGACGACACTTGCAAACAAGTTGACACAGTGTTATTAATTTTCCTGCTTGGAAAACACCATGACATTTGATGAAGTGAAAGCTGTTACACTGTGACCATATTCACAGCATAACAGCTTTCACATCATCAAACACCATGGACTGGATTGGGAGGAGTTATCCCGTTCAGCGCTGATTGGCTTGACACCATCTTTGGGGTGGGGAAGGGGGATTTGAGTGGCAGCATTTCCCAGATATTTCAACAATCCAGTTGTATAGAGATCAGAGAGTTGAACTGACACAGATAAATACTAAATACTTTCTGGTTGGAAAATAATATCAAGAAGCTTCAAGATTTGATTTGATTTCGAATCTTAAGTTGTTATTTGGTTTGATTTGAAATGGGATGCTTGATTTGTTTCCTCTCGAATCTTATTCACATGAATATAGCTTGGTATCAGTCCTCTTCATCTTTTCACAAAATGTATAGTTCAGATGGAAATTGTACATAAATAATGTTGAAATAAAAGACTGAGTGTAACTACCACTGCATTAGCATAAATAGCATCTGAACTCATGCCACCAACCATGTTAATTCCAGTATCACTAGTCCCTACCATTGTTATTATTTATTTATTTATTAGGGTTTAATGACACTTTAACAGCTAAGGTCATATCGTTTCAGTGACAGTCTTACGGGTGGAGGAAGCCAGAGAACCCGGAGAGAACCACCGAGCAACGACGAGCAGCTCCCCAACATCATAACACCGCACTGTAGTACAGGCAGGGTTAGATTGGTTAAAGACATGCATACCATCGACGTGCAGTACACCTTAGTATACGGCGTCATCACGCCCCCATGTGGACAACCAGGGTTAAGTGCCTTGCCCAGGGACACAACGCTGGAGTCCGAATCAATCACTCAGATGGTCACCCATCCAAGGACTAACCCGGATCAACTTTGCCTAACTTTGGTGATTTGGTGAGAACCGGTTACCGCAACGCCACCGTGCCCCTCCTAGCACTGTTAAATGCAGATTTAAAGTTTAGAAGCAAGGTGAACAGTGAACTATAATCCTGGCAGGGTAATCTTCCAACTAAATCATTAAGGCATGCCTTCAACGAAGCCTTGATGATGTAGATGGGTTATTTTATCAGTCGGGACTTGAGCCATCACAGTCAGAACAAATCATGTTTATAGCACTCCCAACACTCATCGGTCATCTTCAAAATGCCTCTGATTCAATTCAAGGTTCAATTTGATTTTGAATAATAGATGTGATTCGATTCAAGATTTGATTCGAATCGAAAATGTGTGATTTGCAGAGCCCTACTTCAGTGACTGTATTGATTACGATCAATATTATAATATCATGTCCGAGCTCTGGTAATAAAGATATAATTATTTAAATTCTCATCCACACCATGCAAAAACTTTGCGTCTGAAAGCTATAGTTGTTTACAAAGGAGTACAAATATATGACCTGATGATACCCAGGGGGTGTAACTGTGGTGGGGTGTAGGGGAATGTGACACCCAACTCCCTCCCATCCCATCCCCACACCCCTATCCTCAATACTTTTCTAATTGGTCCATTTTCATCAGGATTGGCATCTTAGATTTCGATTCGTTCTTGCTGGTAATCATGTACTTTCTTAGTGGACTAGATTGCTTCTTGGACTAATGTCACAAACATAGCTGGTATAATGCAAATGGAGGTCTGTCACAGATTGGGGGATGTTTGGGACTCAGCGGTTTTCAACACCATACTGAAAGTTACCAACAAATTACTAAACATCCAATTATTGATGCCGAAACTGATGTTTTTGCCACCATCAACATAATTTTGTAATCCACAGAGATTGTGTGTTAATATCATTATCATCATTATTTTATCTGGTTGGGTAAATTTTCTTAATTTTGCCATTTTGAGGGGTGAGGGTGTGGGAAGTGAGGCCACTGTAAATTTCAGGGGGATATGGTCTCCTGTCCACCCCCCCCCCTCCCCCAACACACACACACTTGTTTACACCAATGGGCTCATAAGCTATGTTTTTGACACAAAAATGAAAACAATTAGTTATTCAAGAATTTTGTTTACAAGTTATTGTCTGAGTGCTAGAATGTTCTATGTCCCATAGGGGACATAGAACATTCTAGCACTCAGGCGAAAAAGTGTCATCAACCTCTCATGTTAGATCACGGGTTAACTATCATCCCCACTGACAACTATTCTAGCTGCATCATCAAGGCATACCTTTTTTTCCTCTAAATCAAAGAAGGCATGCCTTGATAATGCTGTTAGACTTGAGTCATGACAGTCAGTACAAATTGGGTTTACACTAATCGATCATCTTCACAATACCCCCCGATGTCAACCCATCCCTCAGATCACTGATGAGAAAATAAGGAATTTGAAGTTGGGAATGTAACCAATTCAATCTTGTTTTACATAATAATAACTCAACTAACTCTGTCAAATGGGGAGGAGTGCTGTTGGGAGGTCTAACCCCCATACCCAACCACTCTTTCAAGGAAACTGCCTCCTTTATTGGTGTAGGTTTGTTGGGTAATACCCTAGCCCCTTGTCAGAGAGCACAAATCCTGGCAGCACCACTGATTGTAACTGCACCTCTTTTTCATTTTAGTCTCTTACCGAATATGACCAGAAAACAAACACAAAATTTCTTTCTCCAAATAAATGACATTTTTCAATCTTCACTTCCAAACATAACTTAACCCATCAGTGGAATGATCTCAACAAGCTCATTTCAATGAAGGAGTTAAAATCTATGTTTTATAACAAAAAATTGGAAATAAAACAAAATGCAAACAGCAAATTTTGTGTACAGGACTTTATAGCATAGGAATACATTTATTTATTTATTTATTTATTTATTTATTTATTTATTTATTTATTTATTGGCATTTAACTAGTAGAGTGCTAAATTATTTTTCAAAAGGTGATTTGTAATGTATTATTTTTCAAACATACCACACCTTCAGCAAAAACAGCCTTGATTTAATGTATTATTTTTCAAACATACCACACCTGCAAAAACAGCCTTGATTTAATGAGATTTTATTTTGTTAAAATTTATTGGAGAGTGCCTTTTAGCACTCTCCAATAAATTGTAACAAAACATTTTTATGCAAACATTTTTTTCTACTGCCAAGAAAACAAAAAGCTAACACATACAATGTAAAGTCACTATAGTGGGTTTCACCACTTTTCAATAGAGCTCTGACAGTGGTTTCTAGAACTCAACCAGTTAAGTCACTTGCAGCATCTATAGCTAGATTAGTCAACACCCAAAAGTCATGTTGAAGTTGACTAGTCTGCACCCCACTGTCTGCGACCAAGATTCACATAGCAATACCTCTGCAGCTGAATATTTTTCTGCATTTGCACACTTTACTGACGCCAGTTCATGGGTGACATACATAGGCATGATTGGCTATATTTGGATTATATTTTGGTGGTAAGTTGTTAATAAAATGTCCATATCATTTGACACTAGCATATAAGATTAATGATTCAATTCAAGGTACAATTGACCACAGATGTAGAGAGAAATCCTGATGAACGATTAACCACATGCTTTCGATATTCTGACTGTGGATAGCCACTTGCCAAACACATCATGTAATGTGCAAGTTGATGATTTCAACAACCCAGTGTTCTTAAAATCACCCACCTTAAATACAAAAAAAAGCCCTCTGAAACAGCGATTTAGTTGGCATACTACTATTTTAACAAGAAGCCATAACGAAATTATGTAAGTAACAAAAGCTGGTGTAATCAGCAACTTGTCATTGCATCGATCACATTCAAGATAAATTAAATGGCATGGGAATCTCTCTATCACAGAAATTTTATTGTTATGGAGACAAATTCAAAGAACTACACCGTTAACAGTATTAATCCTTGGAACCCTTGTTTTCAGGAATGGTATCACCTTTGTGTGCACTTTCAGTGAGATGGGTCGGTCCAATATCAATATACAGGGAGGATAAAATAATAACTGCAGTCTGCAGCCGTCTGGCTGCAGACTGCAGTTATTATTTTATCATCAATGTCCCTTGTATAGAGCCTTATAAAAAGACAAAAAATGGGACGAAATTATGTCTTGGACTGCAAAATCGATCTTACGAGTTCAAAGGGTTAAGGCATGTGCAGTGCAAGCACTGTCGGCGAGTTCAAAAGAGCCGAAGCAACACAGTTAACTTTCACGTCTACTTTGATCTCAAAGTCTGTGTCAGTTATTTTATTATTGGTGTTGTTGATTTCACTCTCTGAACAGATCAACTGACAATCGTTTTAACTCTTCCTCAGTAGACCTTGCATCAGAATTTTGTAACATTGTAATATTTTTAAAGCAAATACTACAAGTTCGGAATAGTTGATGTGGAAATACACAGTCGACATTGGGCCATATCAGTGCCGACAATGACTAGTCAACTGATCGTTTCAAAACTACAAACAACTGAATGAGTGGTTAAACAAGAGGGCCTAGGGGCCTGAAGTGCTCACCTGGAAAAAGGCCCAATGATTCTTCACAAAGTGATTAAGGATTTTTTTTTTTAAATAATTTGTCATTTTTTTTTTTCCGCTGACTTGGGCAGTGGTTTGTGAGAACAAGCACTGCCAAACATGTTATGAGTTCCCACAAGGAAACTGCATTATTACAAATAATTTATAGAAACAGAAAATTACCAATTTCCACAGAATACAGAGTAATAAAAAACAAGCTATTAATTGTAAATAGAATATGCTTTCATTTTTTGAAATTCACATTAAAAAAGTTTCCACGATCTAGTATAAGTATTTCCTTGAATTCTGCACCCAATGTAACCAACTGACTGTGTGTATTTTTACAGCCTTAGCCCATGTTTATTTTCAGGTAGTGTGTGTTATGGCAGTCTATTAACTAATCCTGTGCAATACCTATGGTTAATCACTGTATCCTAGTTAATGCAATGCACAGGGTTAGTTACTCTTTTCTTTCTGGTTATAATGACTAAAATAAGATCATCCCTATTATGAGACTCACCCTGTGCATTGGACAGTCTTATTGAGTGTACATTTTCATGTATTGTGTCATATGTCAGTTACCATTTTTTATAAAAAAAAAAAAATCATTAATAACTCAGTAACTAACCCTGTGGACTGACTGTACAGCCTTAGTGTAAATCTCATCTATAGCAACTCTTTCCCAATGTAATGGCCAAAACCAACATGTACTATTCTCAAACAACCCTGGAAATAAGCAGACTGTCATTTGAATAAAACAAAAAACATATGGATAAGGCCACACAAAGAAGATCTTCTGTTTCTCAGGCCATTATTTGTGAAATTGCATGCGGGCGAGCAGTTTTTAATTTTATTTTTTATTTCAGTAATTACTTTTTTGCCATCAAAAGTTCATGTTCTTGGTTCAAGTTTTAGGCCTCATAATCTACAGAATAGCATGGGTGGTGGTGTATTTCATCCCTTGAGTGCAAGAAGGCTTTGCAATGCTAAAGCATTGCAAAGCCTTCTTGCACTCAAGGGACAAATTCATCAATTTTTTTAACTTGGGTAAAACATCAGACATAAACCATTTAATTTTAATTTTTTTAAAGTTTAAATTGGTTATAAAAAGAGAGCATGCGGCAGCCAAAAGGACCATGCGGGAGGGCCTGAGAAACAGATTTTTTATTTTTTTAGGCCTAAAAGTGAAATATATATAAGGAAAGACTCTTTTATTAAATATATTTCACTTGTATGCATATTTATTTTGTTTCATTCGTTATGATCAGAGTTTCAATAACCTCTGATCTGAAACAATATTTCAAAATGGGAAAAAATAGTTGACCGCCTATTTTCCAGGATTTCAGGGCAAAACTGATTCCCTACCGGGATGCCGTGATCTACACTGAATTTCCAGGATTTTTCTGGGCATTCCAGGAGAGTTAACATGTCTGGCTCTGTAAAATAAGTTATGTCATCAGTGGTGAGTAAACAGAATAGTAAGTAACCCTCATAGGATTTTTCTGGGCATTCCAGAAGAGTTAACATCTCTGGCTCTGTAAAATAAGATATGTCATCAGTGGTGAGTAAACAGAATAGTAAGTTATCGGTTAGGTTTTTTGATATATTGCCGATCTCTATTATCAATCCTTAACAGGGACTTATAAATAGCGAATGTAGAAAAAGTAACCCCTAGTACTCTGGTAGTGCAACAAAATTTTCTCCAATGATTCTGTTTTTCTCATTTAACTATGAATTTAACCAATTTTATTTAATGCTCAGGCATCAATTCACGCTGAAAAATTAAGTCATATTCCCCTGTCGGTCGGCAAAACGAAATATCAAAATGATATTTAGAAATCGATATTTCATCGTAGGTTCGGATGACGAATCACATGTACTTTAAACGAGTCAGCACATCAGTAATGAATTCCAGAGTCCCAAATACAAACGAATTCGAATAATTGATAGTGACAGTGACTAAATCAATTCATTAAATCAGCGGTTTCAAAGTTTGACTTTCTCATTCACCTTCCAGCGAAAAGCCGAAATCACTTTCAAATTTCTTCAGTTCAACTTCACACGTCTTCAGTGCATTGAGTTCAAAAAAAATAAAATGACGTGTCTTGTTATTGAAAATAAGAAAGTGGTGTTTTTTGTTATTGTTCTATTTCTCCGAAACACATTGCGATTATTTCAATTCGCCAGCCTTGGTAAATCGTAAAGTTAGGGGAGAAATAAGACGGGACTACTTTTTGTGCGGATATTCACACATTCATATTCATGTGTGTATTGGCCTGTTGCGTCATCAACGGTTTTGGAAAGACGGAAAAATTCCACCTCCGATAATTTTTAAGTTAATTTTATGTGTTTTTCGTGGTAAAAGTGTGTTTCGAACTGATTTTGTTCCTGAAATCAACGGACGAACATATTTACGAAGAGCAAAAATTATCTGAAGCGGAGAATTGTCATATTTCGTCAGGAAATAACTGTGAAGCGAAAGGAATTTCTGCCCTCGGATTTTTTCATTGTTTACAAACCGTCACGACCTTGCGACCAACTGTGAAATTCGACCCAAGGATTTGCCGGAAGTGTTTCTGCTAAACAGTGACTGTGTAAACTGGAAGAAAAGATCATCGTAGAGCATTTTCTTTCTTTTGGCGTATCAAAATTGGAATATTCGATTCGAATTCTAATTAACGGTTTTTTGCCCGTGGCTGCAGCAACATTTGACATAAAAAGTATTGTGATTCAGCGCTCATCAATTCGCATAAGTTGAGATCCAGATGCGAATTACCGAAAATAATGATATAAACATACTCTGTTCTTATATCTACTCTAATCTTGTCTTGTATTCTTAACTGTTACATCTATGCCGGACTGTTGTTAAACTTTCTTACCTGTCAATATTAATTAATTAAGCTGTAGGTTTATTGCCTGTTAGATCGAAAGACATAAAAACCGTTTTCACCTCTGGTTCATAATATCATCATAGTACTTTTTCACACCAGCTGAGCTGTTCTGACAAAATGAAAACAATGATGACAAGAAGTGCCAGTCAGAAAACTAATCGGAATGAAACATCAAGTAACACCAGTAACAGTTACAAAGCTAGACCATCACAGAAATTTGATAGTCCTGTTCTAAAGCAACAATTGGAAAAAACTGCTAAAGTCTCCAAACGTTCTTCATACACCCAAAAGGATCAAAGACAAAGTCAACTAACATCAGATATTCATCTGAAAAATTATGAACTGAATAAAGGGAAGTGTTTCAGCAAGAAATTAAGGGCAACAGAAAGAACATACCAAGTTCAAACGCAGTACACAGGTGGTGGAATCCGGATGTTATTTCAAGCTGGACTATGGGAGCTAATACGCACTGCATGTACTGATTTTTACAACAACTACCCTGATCCTACTTACTTGGCCACTTCACGACTTGATCACGATAAAAATCAGAATACTCCTTCAGCGCTATACAAAGTTTTTAAAGGGTCAAGAGAATATCCAGTATATACTGTAAACCTTTACCATACCACAAGTTCTATGTTGATTAATGGGCCAGATCGGAATCGATTTGTGTCTGTTGATCTACCAGCAATTATTGGATACTGCAGATCAACTGATAGAACCATAGATGCAATTTCCCTTAACAATACCATCCAAGCATCATTAAAGTCAATTAAACAATCCAGGTCAAAACAAAATTTGAAAAACAATTCATTCCAACACAAATCACAGTTTGAACACAATGAAGAAACGAAAAAAGTAAAAGTGTTGCAAATACACGATTTGGCTACTAATAAAACAAATCACTTCAATGACAGCAATAATGAAGATGAAACATTAAACTGTACTGTCTGTAATAATTCTGTACTAGGTGTGAACAGTATAGAATGTGAAGTATGTCAACAGTGGTTCCATCCAATATGCGTTGGTATGAACGGTAAGACATTTCAAGAACATAATATGAATACTGATCTTCATTTCAGATGCATTTATTGCCAAGTTTTATCAGATGATGAAAATAAAAATGAATTGTCTCATGAAGAACAGACCTACTCCAGTTGTCCAACTACAGTAAATGTCGCCTCAGTATCTTCAAAATGCATGCCACTTGATGGCATGAAAGCCTTTAAAACTGTTGATAACAATGCTTCTCATCTCTCGACAGACACTAAAATCCAAAGCTCATGTGCAAGTACATCAGCACAGTTAAATGATAAAAGCTGTAAGATCTCTAGGAAAAGTTGCATGGATGAACTTAACCCCAAAACGAGTTACAATCAAGTTTGTGACTCTGGTCAGACAGTGAACAGTTCTAACAGTTTTTCAGTTACTTCTACCAACAAGTATCATATGAATCCTACAACGGTATTGCATAAACTACAAAGTGCAGCTCAAATAAGGAACTGTACAGATGAACAAATCAGTAACATAAGAGTTGTCACGAGTAACCAATCCTCATCAAGCTGTTCTACAACATGGGTCTTTCCTATAAACAAACAAATATGTAGTTCAGTGTCTTCAGCTATACCTGCATCATCATACAGTGTACCTAACAGTTCAAAGAGGCAGGAATTCCATGTGATTCATACGAATAAACCAACTTCTACCCAGTCCACATCAACATATAAAGCTGGCAAAAGCATTGAAAGAGAACTAGAAGATAAAATTAAATTAATAAATGATTTTATTAGACGTGAAAAAACCCGAGATGATTACATCAGAAAATTAGAAACAGAGATAAATGAGATAAAGAAGAGCATGTCCCTTCATCACTCATTGGAATATCAAAATGTAAAGGACTGCACCAGTAGAAGTCATGATGAAAAAAACTTGCAATGGAGTGAAAACATAGAAAAACTGAAGGAAAAAGTAACAGAACTGCAAACAGAAAATTTAAAGCTCAGATATGACTTTAAATTAGAAATAGCAGAATTAAAACTTGCTCATATGTCCAGCATTAATGAACTGAAAACAGATATTGATTTACTGAAAAGAAACCAAGAGAAATGTGAAAATAGAAGCACTTGTACTGTCCCTCAGAGTAACATCATGACAAACAATGCAACGATACCTGAGAAGTCTAATAAGAAAAAGAAAAAGAAGAAGAGGCAAAGGAAACCATGTACGTGCAACCAAGCTTCAAGTTTTAATCATACAAGTGTACAACAAGAGACATCTACAGAAAATTTACTATGTCCAACTTATGAGCTACTGCAACCAACCACAACATCAGAGGTCAGTGATGAAAAGGTATCAGTACCAATAATTGAAGTAATTGATGAGATGAACTTCCCAAATAATGAAACCGATACTGTCTCTGCAAATCGAACATCATCTATGAAAACATTACATTCATCTGCTGAAACTTCACCAAAATCGAACCATTTTTTAGAGATAGGCCTACACACAAATCCATTTCCACCTTGGCTCAACTGCATAGATATCAAATCATCAACCACAGAAATATTTCATTAGTCTCATATAACATCCATGGCATAAAATCCAATCTAACAGCATTGCAAGACCTCTGTAAATTTAATGATATCATCTTTATACAAGAGCACTGGCTTCATCAGTTTGAAATTCATGAAATCACCGACTACCTTAAGAATGAAAATTATCACTCCATGTGGAAAACATTTGACGACTCTAACCCTATTCCATTAGTACAAAAATCAAGAGGGAAAGCTGGTGTGGCATTTATATGGAGCAACGAGGTAGATCACTTATTCACAACACACTCTGATGGAAACAGTAGAATGCTAGTCGCAGAAATAGAATCAACACCCAAGTCAGTTTGTTTAATTGGAACATATATGCCATGTGATGGTTACCCGTCATCATTAGAAGACTACCAGGATCAGCTGTTACAAATTGAAGAGATTTTATTAAAATTCAATAGCTCAGACATCATTTTATTTGGAGATATGAATGCTTCATTTCACCGTAAACATATCATTAAGAAACTGGACCAAACACTAGAAGTCTTCTGTAAGTCACATGAACTGGTCTTAGCAACACAATCACCTACTGAGTACCCTACTGATCCAACATTCCATGGCTACAATGGCAACTCCTCAGTTATTGATTATTTTTTGAAAAAGTCATCCTGCGATTGTATAGTTAATGTCAGAACTGTTGACCTACCATCTGGTACCTCCGACCATATCCCAATCAGAACTGTACTTAAGGTTTCCACAAAACAGAAAGAGCAATCATTTCCAACAAGAAAGAAGAATAGATTCTCAAGTGTAATGAAGGGAAGACCAGTCTGGGCCAGATCTGACATCAGTGAGTATCGGAAAAACTTGAGAAGAACCTTTGCAGATGGTGATCATCCAAGGCTTAAAGATGGACTAGATATTGAACATCACACCAACCTCATTGTCACATATATTATCCAAGCTGAGGTTGGGGCTGTTATGAGAATTGGCACTTCTCGTGCGCGGAAGAAAATGAAAATGCTTCCTCGTGAAACAGTACAGATACACAGGGAAATGAAGCAAGCCTTCGGAGTGTGGAAACAAGAAGGACGAGTAAACTGTAGCAAATCGCACTTTGTCTTGAAAAATTTGAAGAAGAAGTTGAGAAGAGTTACCAGGCAGAACATCGCCATAAAAAGGAAGAAGCTATATAAAATAATTGAAAGATCTTCCGAGCATGACCAAAGCCTTTTTTATAATCTAGTAAGAAGACAAAGGAAAGCCAGTAAGAAGCAGACAGACACCTTGATAATAAAAGGCCAAGAATACCAAGACAAAGAGTTACCAGAAGCATGGGCAACATATTTTGAGGATCTTGCAACACCACAAGAAAATAACTTATTCAATGCCAGCCACAAAGAAATGGTGGAGGCAGATGTTGCCTTTATTGAAGAAAATGCTTCTTATATTCTTCCTCAAGACAATCTTGATTTTACAGCTGAAGAGATTTTAGCAGAAGTGAAAAAGCTAAAAAACAACAAGAGCCAAGATAAGAATTGCTTAACAGCTGAGCACATCAAGTATGGCATCGACATCTTAATTGAACATCTTGTCATCCTATTTAACTCAATTGTCAACTGTCATTATGTACCAGTATGTTTTAACGAGGGGATACTCAATCCACTCCTAAAAAACTCTACTAAGGACAAGAAATTACCAACTAATTACAGGGGAATTACCGTCTCAAGTATCCTGGGGAAACTTCTAGAATGTCTTATCGTGTCTAGAATAAAGAAAATCATAGAAGAGGATCAAAGTAAACTACAAAGAGGCTTCACTGCGGGTGTGTCACCACTCTTTACTTCTTTTATTCTGATGGAAGGCATAACGGAGAACAAAGAAGACAATACCAACACATCGGTAATATTACTTGATGCAGAAAAGGCCTTCGATAAAGTATGGCATGATGGACTGTTCAGAAAAATGGCTCTTCTGGGTATACCTAGGGATTACTGGCTTGTTCTAAGACAATGGTATAAAGGCTTTGAGGTTCAGGTCAAGTGGGAAGGCCAGCTCAGTAAACCTTTTAAAATACATCAGGGAACATTACAAGGCAGTTGTCTCTCACCTCATCTTTTCAAATTAGTAAACTCAGATATCATGAAATATATGGAAGACTTCAACCTTGGCACAAAAATTGGAACAACTTGCTGTAGCCTACCAACATGTGCAGATGACATGGCTGTTAGTTGTGATAGCAATTCAACAGACAAGATCTCAATGGCAAACGGTATAGAACACATAGTAAATAGAGACCGTATACCTATTAACAACCAGAAATCAGTGGAATTGAAATATCAGAAAGCAAGATACCACCATGCACAAAAAACAGATATGACATCAGAAGAAACTGGGTTCAGTATCAACAATAATGAAATTTTACAAGATGAACATGGAAAACATTTAGGCATATTGCTTTCAACATTAAGAAGCTGCAATAAAGAACGGGTAGAAGAAAGGATTAAATGTGCAACAAGAGCTTTATATGCTTTACTTGGAGCAGGTATGCACAGTAGGAGTGGATTGAATCCTAGCATTGCTCGAAAATTATGGCTATCATTTATAATTCCACGGCTGCTTTATGGTACCGAACTGTGGGCATTCGAAAAGTCATCAATAAGTCTACTAGAAAAATGGCAGAAAGAAAAACTTAGAATTCTTCAAGACCTCCCAAATAGAACTGCATCCATTGCTGTACTTGGTTTGATTGGTATTCCTCCAGTTGAAGCTATTATTCATATCAGAATGTTAAATTTTCTATACAATCTACTGAAAAATAACGCTTCACTTGAATTCAGCATAATTCAACGACAAGCAGCTCTAAAGTCAAGAAAATCAGAAAGTTGGGTGGTAAGGATTCAAACGGTGCTAGAGAAATATGAACTACCTAACATACATGATCTGATTAACAATCTGCCTCCAAAAATGTGGTGGAAGAAACTGGTGAAGAATACTGTTATGCATTACTGGAATGAAGCACATGAAGAACAATTTGAAAGTCAGAAGTTTTCATCACTTCGATTTATGTCATCAGATTCCTTAAGTCTCTATCAGCCTGCACTCCTATGGACATCATCAAAAGAAAATTCATCTGAAACACAAAAAGCTCGCATCAAAGCAAAAGTCATCTGTGGGACATACCATCTTCAAGTGCATGAAAAACTTTTTAATAAAGGTAGAACCTCTGAGACCTGTCGTCTCTGTATGAATGATGCAGAAAACCGAGAACATTTTCTCCTACAATGTCCTTTGCTACAGTCCACCAGACAACATTATATCACAGAAATGAAAAACATTATCAACAATCACATCTCTTTACAAGATCTACCTTCACTGGAACCTTCTACCTTAACTGAACTATCTCTTCATCTGATTCTTGACCCATTACATGTTTCTTTATCCTGTCTAAATCTTGACTACAGTGAAATCCTACATATAGAATACTTGTCTAGAAATTTAATTTTTGACTTGCATCTAAAAAGAACACAAGTGTTAAATGAAGCTGCAGCCAGGGGAGAAAAATTATAAAATTAAACAGATCTATAATTAACTTTAATTGAAACTTTACATCAATTGAAACAATCATACAAAATCATCCAATAATTGTTATTATGATCATATCCAGAAATATTAAACACTACAATATTTATATATTGGTGCTCCTGACAGAGGAGGAATTTCCAGATACAGATACAGATACAGATGGACGCCGGTTCGGCACATAAATTTTGCGCCTTAATGGCAAATAAAGGCCAGAAATTGGAGAGTTTGTAGTCGTAGAGCATTAAATAAAAAGAAAATTCACGAAAATTTGATGAATACCGAAAATATCTCGTTCGTGGCTACAAGAAATATGAGGATCTTCACTCGCGACTGCGTTGCTCGTGAAGATCCTCATATTTCTTTGTAGCCACTCACGAGATATTTTCGGTATTCATCAAATTTTCGTGAATATCCTCTATATATCTTGCTTGATAGATCTCACTGAGCTCTGTCAAACAAGGTATATTTTGTTAAATATTAAACTGCATTATGGGAAATATTTTCTGCAGAAAACTTTGCCATTTTGACATCAGAGTGCAGAAGGTGAAAAAATTCAGATGATTTTGGTATTCAAAGATTGGTTCTGTTTGGTTTTTCAGTATCCCTATGATATTGGTATTGGTTTGAGTTTTTTGGTATATTGCACATCTCTACAAAGTGAGAGAGAAACAATCGCATTTTTATATAAAGAATACCTATAGTTTTTGAGTGGATACCATAATTATTACGAGTGACTAGCAGGTGAAAATTTTTATTAATTTTATACCACAAATAGCAATAACAACAACTTTTCACCATGAAATAGTAAACATCCCTCACTTTTATAACATTTTAGCAAGTTTATCTCATGTTTGTTGATACTACCAAGTATTTTTAATAGGATTTACCAGTTGTACATACAGTGAAAAATACGATTTTTGGTCAAGACAAAAAAATGGTGTGTACATATGCACTATTTCCTTATATTTTTAGCAGAAGCATAAAATAAAGGATTAAATTTAAAAATTTATTTTTGTGTAGTGATGCACTTTCACAATCTGATCACTGCACTGTTCAAATTTAACCCATTACTATACCTTTACTTAACATTGAAAGTAGACAACACTTGGAAACAAAATTCTTGAATCATTAATTTTTTTTCATTTTTTGTCACAAAAACATAGGCTATGACCCCTCATTGGAACAAGCTTGTCAAGCTCGTTCCAATGAGGGATCATAATCTATGTTTTTGAAACAAAAAATGAAAAAATAATGAAAAATAATTGGCGATTTTTTAGAATAGCCATGGCCGGTTTTGGCAGTTACGTTGGGTAAAGAGTTAACAAAAATGTAGGGCAGCTAGCATGAAAATATCCTGTTAAATTTTACTGTTGTTTCATTATTTTCAAGGCCACAGCTTGTAATCCCTTCAATCAAAAGAGCTCATCAAGCTTGTTTCAAAGCAAGGGTCAATAAGCTACAGTTGGAAATTTTATTGTCATTTTACTCCAATAAGCATATGAGCAGGTCTAGAACAACAAAATGAAAGTGTCAATGACACTGCAGCTCAACTTGTCGAAGAAGGGACTGAACTAAATAGAAAGCTCCAGTAATGCCAAGTCATTTTATCAAGTTTCTACAGAAAAGACATCACACCAAAGCTACACATGAAATCTGATAAAAAAAAACGAGTGAGGGATGCGACCTGTAGGCTGTACTAATGGAATTGTTGACAATTTTTATACCAAATCGAAGACTACCACTGGCGGCCATGTTTTTCAACGAAATTCAGAACAATTTGATAGTTCCCATGTAGACATCACACCAAAGCTACAGATGAAATTTGAAAAAAATTGGGTGACAGATGCGGCCTGTAAGGTGTGCTAATGGAATTGCTGATGATCACAACCAGTCCCAATAGCTCATACTTGACATTGTCAAGTTGAGCCAAAAATCTTACAAGACTAGGAGAAAAGAGTGAATTTATTGAACGTCATAAACTCCCAAAGATTTATGGCCTAGCAAGCATTTGTAGTCAAGTGTCGACTACCTTAACAGGCAGACAACACTTGACTAGAAATAACTACTCCGGTTTTATGATTAACCCAGCTCACTTTTATCAGATCATTAGTAATAGAGACCCTGCTGTATTACATCACAGGTGAGAAGATTTGACTTTTCGTTCTTGGTGTTAAAGTGTTAAAGCTTTATAAAGCTCAGACCTACCACTTTAGGAAACTGTAAGATTAACATATCCATCAGCACTCCCACTTTTGGGGCAATAATGGGCATCTCAGATAGGGACATTTTGCTTTATAAATCAGGTGTCAATTTTAATTTTTCCAGATGGTTAACTCTTTACCCAAAGCACATGATATCACAATTTGTTATTTTAATTATTCCTTTTTCAAATTTGTCAAAATATTTCTACAAAGCCATATCATGTGACCCCTCATTGGAATGAGTTCCAAACCCTTTACCCAACATAATGGCCAAAACCAGCCAGCGCTATTCACAAAAATCACCATTCAATTTTCATTATTTTATTCATTTTTTGTCTCTAAAACATAGGTTATGAACCCTCAGGGGAACAAGATCGGTAAGCTTGTTCCAATGGGGGTCATAAACTATGTTTTTGGCGCAAAAAATGAAAAAAAATAATTATTCCAAGAATTTTATTTGGAAGTGTTGTCTGTCTTTTGTGTTAGGTAAAGGGTTAAGGCTCAAGTAATTACTTTTATGGACAAACAAACACAGTACAAATACCCACATGTAGATGTAACTGTTGCTAAAGTCGCATGTCGCATAGCAAGAGTCTTGAAGCAACTCTACAAATCAGTTGAATAACTGGGGGGGGGGGGGGGGGTGGGGGGTGGGGAGGGGGTTATTTGAAAGATTATAATACAACACAAGTCTATGCATGTTTTCTGTTCTGCCAAGACAGGCATATTCTTATTTTCTTTGGAAAGTTTACATAGAATCAGTTCATCAATTCGATTCTGCTAGTTAGAAAGCACTCAAATTTAGGATTCTGTCTGATTTGACACTACTGTAGCAAATAACCCCAGCATGAATTCCCACAGTAATGACTGGATCATATAAAATTCACCTCATTTCAGGGGGGTATTTGAAAGATTATAATACAACACAAGTCTATGCATGTTTTCTGTTCTGCCAAGACAGGCATATTCTTATTTTTAGCTCACCTGAGCGAAGCTCAAGGGGAGCTTAACTAATCACTTTCTGTCCGTCGTCCGTCCGGCGTTAACTTTACATTATCGACTTCTCCTCCTAAACCACTAGCCCAATTTTATTCAAATGTTGGTTAAATGTTTATTACCTAATGCCAATTCAGATTTGTTCAAATGAAGTTGCCCCTCCTCCTGGGTGGTGCCACACCCCCAAGGGGCACCAAAATCTTTGTAAATCTTCTTCTCATGAACCAGCAGTAGCAGAGACTTGATATTTGGTGTGCAGCTTCCTTTTGAGGTGTAGACTCAGATTTGTTCAAGAGAAGTTTGTGGGGCTATACTTGACGTTGTTATGAGAGGGGCAAAATTTTTCGCCCCGCCCAAAATTTCTATTTTCCAAACCGAGAGGCTGATTTGAACCAAATTTTATGTGAGGGCTTATTGGGTCATGAGTACTTGATTTATGCAAAAAAAAATTTTCCCGCAGCCCCGTGGGAACCGCAGGAGCTAAAAATAGAAAAAATTTAAAACGCCCATATCTCCAAAACTGCACGGCACTGAGAATTTTTATTTGGTGTGCAGCTTCCTTAGGACCAACAGAAAGGATTGGTAAAAAAAAATTGCCATCGGTTTTATCATAGGGTACAGTTTCGGGACTTTGAAAAAGTGCTGAGTCAGCACTTTTTAACACTGTAGGCAATGGGAAAAACATTAAAAAATCTTCTTCTCCAGATCCAGCAGGCAGAATCTTTTGATATTTGGTATGCAACATTGTAGGGTAGATCTGATTCAAGTTTGTTCAAATCGGCTCCCTAGATTCATATTTGGGCTCACTATAGGAGTTCGAATTCGAATTTAGTGCATTTCAGGCAAATTTCTTCAAAAATCTTCTTCTCCAGATCCAGCAGGCAGAATCTTTTGATATTTGGTATGCAATGTTGCGGGGTAGATCTGATTCAAGTTTGTTCAAATCGGCCCCCTGGATACATATTTGGGCTTACTATAGAAGCCCGAATTCGAACTTAGTGCATTTCAGGCAAATTTCTTAAAAAATCTTCTTCTCCAGATCCAGCAGGCAGAATCTTTTCATATTTGGTAAGCAACATTGTGGGGTGGATCTGATTCAAGATTGTTCAAATCGTCCCCTGGGTTAATATTTGGGCTCAGTATAGGAGCCCGATTTCGAACTTAGTGCATTTCAGGCAAATTTCTTAAAAAATCTTCTTCTCCAGATCCAGCAGGCAGAATCTTTTGATATTTGGTATGCAACATTGTAGGGTGGATCTGATTCAAGTTTGTTCAAATCGGCCCCCTGGGTTCATATTTGGGCTCAGTATAGGAGCCCGATTTCGAACTTAGTGGATTTAGGCAAATTTCTTAAAAAATCTTCTTCTCCAGATCCAGAAGGCAGAATCTTTTGATATTTGGTATGCAACATTGTGGGGTGGATCTGATTCAAGTTTGTTCAAATCGGCTTCCTAGATTCATATTTGGGCTCACTATAGAAGCTCGAATTTGAACTTAGTGCATTTCATGCAAATTTCTTAAAAAATCTTCTTCTCCAGATCCAGCAGGCAGAATCTTTTCATATTTGGTAAGCAACATTGTGGGGTGGATCTGATTCAAGTTTGTTCAAATCGGCCCCCTGGGTTTATATTTGGGCTCAGCATAGGAGCCCAAATTTGAACTTAGTGCATTTCAAGCAAATTTATTAAAAAATCTTCTTCTCCAGATCCAGCAGGCAGAATCTTTTGATATTTGGTATGCAACATTGTGGGGTGGATCTGATTCAAGTTTGTTCAAATCGGCTTCCTAGATTCATATTTGGGCTCACTATAGAAGCTCGAATTCGAACTTAGTGCATTTCAGGCAAATTTCTTAAAAAATCATCTTCTCCAGATCCAGCAGGCAGAATCTTTTGATATTTGGTATGCAACATTGCGGGGTGGATCTGATTCAAGTTTGTTCAAATCAGCCCCCTGGATTCATATTTGGGCTCACTATAGAAGCTCGAATTCAAACTTAGTGCATTTCGGGCAAATTTCTTCAAAAATCTTCTTCTCCAGATCCAGCAGGCAGAATCTTTTGATATTTGGTATGCAACATTGCGGGGTGGATCTGATTCAAGTTTGTTCAAATCGGCCCCCTGGATTCATATTTGGGCTTAATATAGAAGCCCGAATTCGCACTTAGTGCATTTCAGGCAAATTTCTTCAAAAATCTTCTTCTCCAGATCCAGCAGGCAGAATCTTTTGATATTTGGTATGCAACATTGCGGGGTGGATCTGATTCAAGTTTGTTCAAATCGGCCCCCTGGATTCATATTTGGGCTTAATATAGAAGCCCGAATTCGCACTTAGTGCATTTCGGGCAAATTTATTAAAAAATCTTCTTCTCCAGATCCAGCAGGCAGAATCTTTTGATATTTGGTATGCAACATTGTGGGGTGGATCTGATTCAAGTTTGTTCAAATCGGCTTCCTAGTTTCATATTTGGGCTCACTATAGAAGCTCGAATTCGAACTTAGTGCATTTCAGGCAAATTTCTTAAAAAATCTTCTTCTCCAGATCCAGCTTCAGAATCTTTTCATATTTGGTAAGCAACATTGTGGGGTGGATCTGATTCAAGTTTGTTCAAATCGGCCCCCTGGGTTTATATTTGGGCTCCGTATAGGAGCCCAAATTTTAACTTAGTGCGTTTCAGGCATATTTCTTAAAAAATCTTCTTCTCCAGATCCAGCAGGCAGAATCTTTTGATATTTGGTATGCAACATTGTAGGGTGGATCTGATTGTGATTCATGAACGTATTTATTTGTAAAGTTGATAGAATCTTAGACAAAATTTGCAGAAAAGATCTACTATAGAAGGGGTGGTATCCAGGGTGAACCGTTTACCCAAATCTAGCAGTACTAATGCATTATTCACACAAATCTTCGTTCAAATTTTATGACCCCTCATTGGAACACACGCATTCAGCTCATTCCAACAAAGGTCATATGCCATGTTTTCGAGACAAAGGAATAAAAATTTTAGTTATTCATGAAATTTTTAGGCAACTGTTGTCTGTTATTCACATTGCTTCATGAAATTTCAGTACTTTAGAAGTTACCTCAGAAACAAGGGTTAATTCCCCTTAATTAAATGTCGCCTCTAAAAAACAACCACTTTGCATATCTTACCTTTTTACCAGCATAACTGCCAAAACTTGTCAGCATTCTTCGCAAAAATCGCTATTCAAATTTTAATTTTTGTCTCTTAAACATACATGTACTTATCGCTTTTAAATACCCCATTGGAATGAGCTTTTTGAGCTCATTCCAATGAGAGGTCGCACACCATGCTTTTTGAGTCAAAAAAGCAATTTTTTTAGTTATTCCAGAATTTCGTACGTAAAACACAGCTTTATGACTTCACATTAAAATGAGCTCTCTAAGCTTGTTCCAATCAACATTCACGCACTATGTCTTTCACACAAAAAATAAAATTTTCCATTTATTCAGGAATTTTGTTTGCAAGAACACTCTTACCCCCCCCCCCCCCCCCCCCCCACAAACACACACACAAACACACACACACACACACACAAACACAGACACACACATCTAAAAGTTTGTCAGCAAAAAAACAGTTACTTCAATTTTTGAATGCATTATAGGAACAACTTGCCTAATCAAATTTAAATACTTTTGCATCATTCTGTATCTAGAACAAACCATTTACCATATCTTTACGCAAAATTCTCCAGCATCATTCACAAAAAAACACCATTATTTATATATTCACATTTCTGTCTCAAAAATATACCTGATCTTCCCATACCCCTATTGGAATAAGCTGTTTGAGCTTGTTCCAATGATGATAAAAAAAAATAAAATTTGTGAAAATTTTTGTTTTCTTGCATGCAAATATATACATGTAGCACATGGAAGATATCCACAGTTGGGGAGAGATGTCCAAGGCTATCTCTTCACATTCCTTGTTTGTGCTTCATGCTAAACCAGTTTGTCTGCAGAGATAAATTTGCTTTATTAAAAATCATTGGAGATTGGCCACACACCAATGATTTTAAATAAAACTAATTTTAGGTAACAAATGTTGAACTTCAAACAAAATCTATCACTCAACCAGTTAATGTTGATGAGGCATGACATGGTGAAGGTGACCTAAAATACTTCTTAGAGTCACTTTGTCAGGTGAGCGATTAAGGCCACGTGGGGCCTCTTGTCTTTGGAAAGTTTACATAGAATCAGTTCATCAATTCGATTCTGCTAGTTAGTAAGCACTCAAATTCAGGATTCTGTCTGATTTGACACTACTGTAGCAAATAACCCCAGCATGAATTCCCACAGTAATGACTGGAACATATAAAATTCACCTCATTTCATGCTCTATTGAGTCGCAATCCATAACAGTGTAGAATGTTGAGTGAGGTGAGAAAAGTTAAGTTTATATGAAGATTGAGGGGGACATATTGCAAAATGGTCTCAGAATTGGGAAAGAAATGTAAATAATTTCTTTGTTGAGCATTCTGGAATACCTTGTGCCTTTAACACTCCTATGCCTCAGTCCCACCTGTTTTAACCCTTTCAACCCAAAAGTTTGATTTGTGGGTCCAGGATCATGAAACAACCTGAATTCATAAAACAGATAGTTGCTCAGAGAATTTGTGTGGTAGACTGACCAAGATATTAAATGTGCAGCCCCAAGGATGCACGTTGAAAATATTGATTGGTCTTCCCCCAAGTAATGAAAATGGACTCTACTTGATGATGGCTCTGAACTGGCACAGAATATACCACAGGGGTCAAAGGCTTAAAAGAACTCAAGTATATGAGACCTGTCATCCTCAATTTGTTTTGGATAAAGCAATCAGTATAATCCAGAAATCTGCCCAAAGGTTCTTTGTGGAATGTCAATGTCTGAGTTTTGTTAATTTTAGCATTACTGGAGGATCGGGCTTCATCGTCATTGCTTGAACACGTTGAACACTCTCCATTCCTGGTGTTAAATGAAACTGATAATCTTTCAGCAAAGTAATAAGAAAGATCTGCATTTCCATCAGAGCAAACTTATAACCTATGCACATCCTTGGTCCAGAAGTAAATGGTACAAAAGAAAATGGTTTTAGTTTATTCTCATCTAAGAATCGTTCTGGTATAAATTTCTCTGGTTCATCCCAACATTCCGGACTCCTGAAAATAAATTACAGACACAAAATATATGTAAGAGTTATCATGAAGCACTAACTTTGACTACATGTCTTCCATGTGCAAAATTTAATGCTATGTTTTGTAATTTTGGGGGTAGGGGTGTTGGAAATGGGAGGAGTGTACCCCTGATGTTGTTTTCATCATCTCTCCAGTGACTGACATCAGATTTTCAAACTTTTTTCTTTGTGTTTGGGACCATGAATGCTAAAAGGTCATAAGGTCAAACCATCCAAAAGTGGAATTAAATATTTACATTTTTTCCCCATCCAACACATTTGATGTCATAGCATCAATGAGCATCCAATTTTGCCACAACATCCTTCCAACTATCCCTTGCGATGTGTGCTTACCTTTTATAGGAGTATCTTTTGCAGTTTTTGATGTAGGGTTGTTACAAAATGGGATATAAATTGCACAAACTTTAATTTTTTGGACATTGACGTTCTCTCATCATCTCAATGGCAGCCCAGACGAATTGTTTTTCAGCTGAAAAGTGATAACATTTCTAGATATGGTTTTTATTGGAGAATATATATAAAAAATTTCTAGAATGAGCGTTCAAGAATCCAGCCAGGCCTGCACAGTATATCGATAAACCGATATATACTGGTATTCAAACCAATATCGATTGAATACTGGTGTAATTACAAAAATATTGGTTTATTGTCATTATTTATTTACCCATAATTTAATTTTCAACAGGTCGTGAGTTTTTTAACTGTAACGCAGAAGGAATAATATTATCGCTTTACCCAAGGAATCGTCCACATATGCCCACGTAATATACAAATTCAGCAGTTGAAAAAATAATTTTAATAAAAAATTTAAAATTTCAACAAAACTATATCGTGTGACCCCTCACTGGAACGAGCTCAACGAGCTCGTTCCAATGAGGGGACACATGATATTGTTTTCTAGAATTTTTTGGAAAAATTTGATAAACTAAGATTTAAAATACTAAATTTTGATATCGTCTGTGTTGTGTAAAGATTTTTCGAACCGCATCATCAAGGCATGCTGATTTGTTCTGACTGTGATGCCTCAATTGGTACTTACGTTCAGATATCTGAACAGTTTTTGATATACTGGTATGCAGTGGTAGTTTTATGAATACCATTACCAGTATTCTGTTTTGAATATCGTGCAGGCCTAAATCCGGCAGATGTTGAACATAACTGAAAAATGTCATATTGACGTTATTTTGGAAAAAAGGGTATTTCTATTTATTTATTTATTGGTGTTTAAGGTCACATATTTCTGCACAATGGCTAACCATGACCATGACAGTTTTATGGGTGGAGGAAGCCGGAGTACCCGGAGAGAACCACCAAGCAACGGCGAGCAACTGTCAGCTCCCCAACATACCAACTTCACACAAGCAGGGTTAGCATTGGTTGAAGACAAGTGTACCATCGATGTGCAGTATGCCTTAGTACGCAACAGCACCGTGCCCCCATGTGGGCAATGGGGGTGAAGTGTCTTGCCCAAGGACACAAAGCGGTTGTCGCAGGTGGGATTCGAACCGAGGACCACTCGGCTTGCAGCCTGCACCTCTACCAACTGAGCCACCGTGCCCCCGGAAAAAGGGTAAGCTTTGAAATTGTAACAAATGTATATAATAGCACTATCATCAATGTAAAGGCCTGTGAAATTTCATAGCTGTGTGTATTATTATACTGAGCTGCGCATTATTGAAAATCAGTGTTATCAATGAGAAATGTGCAAAATAACCCCTAAATTTGAAGTGATGTAAAAACCTCTATTATGGTGATAAATCAAAAAACCAAAACACTGCAATCCCATAATTTTTTATCTCATAATTTTTTTTAGCTCTACAAGAAACTGAAATTTCAAAAGAATTAGACGCATTTCAATTTTTTACCCTATGACCCTCTATGAGGTCATCTCTCAGAGTTCAGCCATAACAGTAGGGCTGCACGGTATATTGATAAACCGATATATACCTGTATTCAAACCAATATCGACTGAATACCAGTGTAATTACAAAAATATCGGTTTATCGTCATTATTTATTTACCAACAATTTAATTTTCAATATGTCTTGAGTTTTTTAACTGTAGCCTCGTATGAATAATATTACCTCTTTACCCAAGGAATCGTCTGCATGTGCCCATGTAATATACAAATTTAGCAGTTGAACAAATAATTTTCAAAAATTTCAACAAAACTATATCAAGTGACCCCTCAATGGAACGAGCTCATTCCAATGAGGGGTCACATGATATACTGGGTAAAGGTTTTTCAAACTGCATCATCAAGGCATGCTAATTCGTTCCAACTGTGATGCCTGAAGTCTTGATTCTGGTACTTATATTCATATATCTGAACAGTTTTCTATATACCGGTATACCGCAGTATTTTTTGGAATACAATACCAGTATTCAGTTTTAAATATCGTGCAGCCCTACATAACAGTTGGGAATTTCCCAGGACAGCACCAAATTTTTAGATATGGTTTTGTTGAAGATCATATTTAAATGAAAGTGTCAATGACACTGCAGCTTAACTTGACTGTGCATTGTGTTTGATCAAAAGGATAATGTTCAATATTTATAAAAGGAATATGAAACAAGTGTTTGACCACCGAGGTGGTATTAGTCCCCTACAGCGCTTTTGTGACATAAGGTGATTTTGTCACAGAAGACACAAAAGTATATAAGCATCTTGGATTTTGAAAAAAAAATATTCAGCGTGCATAATCCCCTCACAACCCTTTATCCATGTACCATATATGAAAGGCATAGCTTGAACCATGTTGGAGGGAGGGGTGGTAACATAAAATAGAGAAAAAAGCTTAAAAAACACAACAATAATGGCCGCCATTCTGCCATCTTGGTCTTTGAATGCTCTGTGCATCATCCCCTCAGAACCATTTATCCATGTACCAAATATGAAAGGTGTAGCTAGAAGCATATTAAAGGGAGAGGTGGTAACATAAAAACAGACAGACGGACAGACAGACAGATGTTTGATTTTGAAAAAGAAATATTGAGCGTGCATAATCCCCTCACAACCCCTTTATCCATGTACCATATATGAAAAGTGCAGCTTGAACCATGTTGGAGGGAGCAGTGGTAACAAAAAATAGAGAAAAAAGCTTAAAAAACACAACAGAAATGGTTGCCATGGCGCCATCTTGAATTTTGGAAAACAAATATTGAACGTGCAACATCCTATTACAACCCTCTATCCATGTGCCAGATATAAAAAGTGTAGCTTGAACCATGTTGGAGTGAGGGGTGGTAACATAAAATAGAGAAAAAAGCTTAAAAAACACAACAAAAATGGCCGCCATGCCGCCATCTTGGATTTTGAAGAAAAAATATTGAACGTGCATCATCCCCTCCCAACCCTCTATCCATGTGCCAAATATGCAAAGTGTAGCTTGAACCATATTGGTGGGAGGGGTGGTAACATGAAAATAGAGAAAAAAAAGCTTAAAACACACAACAAAAATGGCTGCCATTCCGCCATCTTGGACTTTGAAAAAAAAAAGTTGAGCGTGCATCATCCCTTCAGAACCATTTATCCATGTACCAAATATGCAAAGTGTAGCTTGAACCATGTTGGTGGGAGGGGTGGTAACATGAAAATAGAGAAAAAAAACTTAAAAAACACAAAAAAATGGCCGCCATTCAGCCATCTTGGATTTTGAAAAAAAATTTTTGAGCATGCATCATCCCCTCAGAACCATTTATCCATGTACCAAATATGAAAGGTGTAGCTTGAACCATGTTGGTGGGAGGGGTGGTAACATGAAAATAGGGAAAAAAACTTAAAAAATACAACAAAAATGGCCGCCATTCTGCCATCTTGGATTTTGAAAAAAAAATTTTGAGCGCGCATCAGCCCCTCAGAACCATTTATCCATGTACCAAATATGAAAGGTGTAGCTTAAAGCATGTTGGAGGGAGAGGTGGTAACATAAAAAACAGACAGACAGACAGACAGACAGACAGACAGACAGACAGACAGACAGACAGACAGATGGACGGACGGACAGGCAGACGGAGTGCAATCCTATAGTTCCCTTACGGTTCCCGTAGGGGACTAATAAGACAAGAATTGTGATAATTGAGGATATGTTAAGTTCTGTACCCCACATGCTATGTTTTCAACAACAATAATTTGAGGTGTAGACTGTACTAAAGAATTGAGGCCTGGGTTGATGTGGCCCTCACAGTTAACATATCATCATTCTTTGAGAAGATAGAACCTTATGGTTCTCATGTGATGTCAACCAAAGTTACAAAGTTACAGTAAAGTCATCCTAGCAAGTTACAATGAAATTCCTTCATAAATATCACTCGTATACTTTGCTAAAGGAATCTAGATCATGTGACAGTCTGGCAGTCACGGATGACTGATCGCAACCAGAATACAACAGTCTCATCTAAATATTATACAAAGTTATCCTGCCAAGCTACAATGAAATCCCTCCATAAAAACAACCTGTAGACCGTGCTAAAGGAATCTAGGTCATGTGCCCAAAGAGGCGGTAATGGCTGACTGATCATGACCAAATTATGACAGTCTCATCTAAAAATCATACCGAATTATCCTACCAAGGTACAATGAAATCGCTTCATAAATCTTAAGACTATGCTAAAGAAATCTAGGTCATGTGACTGTGCGGCCATCCCAATTGACCAATCACATTCAAAATATGACGTTTCCTTAATAAATGCATCCTGTAGACTGTGCTAAAGGAATCTATGTAATATGCCCCGTTGGCCGTTACAGGTGAGTTAACCCAACCAAAATAGGGTGTTCTCATCTTGATATTATAGAGAGTCATGCTACCAAGTTACAATGAAATCTCTTCATAAATACGACCTGTAGACTGTGCTAAAGGTTTTCGGGTTTCAGGCCCATGCAGCTGTCACAGTTGACTGATCACAACCAAAATGGGAGGTTCTCATCTAGACATGACCTCGCATATGAAATTTTGTGATGATTGGGCAAGAATTATGGGGTGTAGCCTGTGCTAAAGAAAATGTGAACAGACTCACAGACTTCCACACGCGTGATGGCAATAGCGTATCTTGACTTTGTCAAGTTTAGCTAAAAATTTGAAAGCCAGAGGCTTGATACAGGAGTTGGTAATAAAATATTAACAAAAAATATTAAAATGGGAATTGTTTTGCATAAAGGTTGAAAATCAAAAATCGGACCTCATTACATTTCAATTCAGATAGTCATTAAAATTTGTGATAAATTTAGTGAGTGTAGCTTAAACACTGTTGAAATGAGATGCTGAACAAGAACTAGAGGCTATACAGAGTTTGAATTCATCAAAGAGAATCATAGAATGTCTCTGGTGGCCATATTTTCCAACCAATGGGAACAAAAAGAGGATCGTTTGTAGAGGGCCTCCTATAGACCATTCTTGCCAAGTTTTTGGTTCACATCAGCTCAGTAGTTCCAGAGAGAAGATGAAAATGTGATTTCCCATAGTTTTTTTCTATAGTAATTATAAACCACAATTGTGGCCGTGTTTGCTATATGATCAACATTAAAATGAGGAACGTTTGTGGAGGGTGTCCCAGTTATCAACCACGCTAAGTTTCAAAACATTTGGCCTTGTGGTTTTCAGAGGAGAAGAGTTTTACAAAATTGACCCGAATCAAAGAATGCTTCTGGTGGCCACGTTTTTTTCACCCAAAAGGAATAAAATGAGTAACAGTTGTAGAGAACCTCTCAGAGACATTGGCTCAGTACTTTCAGTGAAGATGATGAAAATGTGATTTTCCTATAGGGTTTCTATAGTAACTATAAGACACAATTGCAGCCAAAATTGCAACCCGATGAAGATTAAAATGGGGATCATTGGTAGAGGGGGTTACAGTCATCAGTCACACTAAGTTTTCAAACCATTTGGTCTTGCAGTTTCAAAGAAAATTTTCTTGAAAATGCACACATTTATGAATTCTGTTTCAACAACAACAAAAAATCAGAAAAAGAAGGTTAAATATTTTGAAAATTACAATTTTCTCTAGAGATGAGCCGATTAGTAAAATACCCCATCAGACGAATGCCGATTATTTTAGACAACAATCGGCCGATACCGAATGCCGATGTCGGATGGTTTCGTTATTATTCAAGCTTACTGCAGAAGCTGGCTGATTACGGTAATCAGAATTTAATTTATGTGCCATTAATCCCCATCAACCCGGAATCTAACACACTTTTAATAGTAAATTAATACTCACTTAAATAAGTTAAATAACAGACATCAAAGGGTTAATTTTATGTCAATGAAGCACCATCACGTCCATCAGTGCAGTATATTTTCGATTTAAAATAAATAGCTAACAACTGAGTCGAGAACTCATCACACGCGGTGTCACGGTTAATTGTGTTTTGAACTTTTGATGCGGTTGTACGCCGGTTTACATCAACACTTGCAACAGTCCATTTCAAAGTCGGGTCTTTGCTGAATCGTCCTCTGCACAGGCTTTGAAGTCAACTATCACAGACAAACAAGTCTTTGAAGTTAACTATCAAAGGCATTCAAAACACAGCTGAAAAAAAATTAGAACAAAGAACACGAGCATGTTTTTGTTTTTTTCCGAATTAATGCCACAAAATTAAACCCAAATTCAAATCAGAATAGCATATTGATCTGTAGAGTGTAGATCCTAGGCATGACAGAGACCCCTCGTAGTGAGACAGGCACTTTGAGGCAGAAAAGATTTAGTAAAATATGGGACTTTTTCTCAGTGGAAAGTCCACTGGATACCAAGGCAAAATGCACATCCTGTGCTGTTAAAATATCACGGGGTGGTAAAAACACCAAATTCTACACAACGACGAACTTGAGGAACCACTTGAAAGCGTGCCACCCAAAAGAGTACAGACTTTTAGAAGCAAGGGAAATGGAGATAGAAGAACAGAAAAAGAGGAAACATGACAGCTCTTCTGAGTCCACTACCTCTGGTTTAAAAAAGGCACACCAAATGAAGTTAACAGAAGTTATCGATAAAGTTACTCCGTGGTCCACAAAAGACAAAAGGACAACAGATATAAATTTGAAAGTTGCTGAAATGATAGTGCTCGACATGGAGCCTTTCTCCATAGTTGAGCATGTTGGTTTCCGAAGATTAGTTGCGGCGCTTGAGCCAAGGTATAAGCTTCCATCCCGCCATCACCTCAGCGAAAATTTAATTCCAGAAATTTTCAAGAAAGTGACAGAGTGCATCAAAATGGAATTAAAGCAAATGATGTGCATGAGCTTAACAACTGATATTTGGTCTTCCAGCTGCAGCTCACATTCCCTCATGAGTTTGACTGGCATTTGAATTGATGACAATTTCAACAGAAAACGGTGCATACTTAATGCATCTTCCTTCCCCGGCAGCCACACCGCTGTAGCTATATCTGATGGGATTTGTGAAATGTTATCTCAGTGGGAGGTCTCAAAGGATCAAGTACTTGTAATTGTGCGGGATAATGCCTCCAATGCAGTTGCTGGATGCGAATTAACAGGCGTAAATCATGTTGGATGCTTCCTTCATTCTCTTCAGCTTGTAATTAAGGATGCAATAAACTCACAAAGGTCTGTAAATGATATGTTGGCAAATTGTCGAAAGATTGCAGGCCACTTTAACCGATCACCCTTATCAAACTTCGATTTAAAAGCTATTCAGAAGAAGCATGACTTGCCCGAGCACAAAATTATGCAAGATGTGTCAACTAGGTGGAATAGCACCTTTTATATGCTGGAAAGAATTGTCGAACAGAGACTTGCTCTGGTTGAATTCGCTAGTGAACATGATATACCAACAATGTCGTCTAATCAATGGAATCTGGCCCAAACACTTCTCAAAGTACTCGGGAGGTTTGAGCAAATAACGCGTGAAATGTCAAAGGCCAGTGCTACAATCTCAGCTGTCATTCCAAGTGTGTCTCTTCTACTTAGTGTTCTCTCCAGTCATGACGACTTTAAGGGACTCCAGACAATGGCTGATGAATTGAGTGCTTCTTTGTCCAAAAGATTCAGTAATGCTGAGGAAAACAAGTTATTTGTTGTTGCTACTTTTGTTGACCCTCGCTTTAAAAATGTTAGCTTCAAAGCATTTATTAGATGAGGACTTCGAACGTTTGTTGAGTTCAAAGGGGGTTACATGTGCTTCAACAGCTAAACTATCAAGGATGAGGCATCAATGTATGGGGCAGAACCTATTGTTCCAAGGAATGAGGACCCCCTTGATTATTGGCCATGAACGGGCTGAGGTATCTGAAACTGTGTAAACTCGCTAAAAAGTTCCTCGGTGCTCCGCCGTCTAGTGTGGATAGTGAACGGCTATTCAGTGAGGCAGGACTTATATATGAAGAAAAAAGGAGCCGATTAAACCCAGACAAGTGTGAGATGTTGCTGGTTATCAGAGGAAATATGTCTCTCCTGGGTTTGGAATACTAAGACTTGTGGCGTGAATTATTAATTTACTATGGTCGTGGCTGCAGTGATGACAGTTATATGCCATTCAATTTTATTTGGAAGATGAAACTCTGAACTTACTCCCAAGTCATCGTGTGAGAACCATAAGGTTCAATCTTCCACTGGAAAAGGTTATATCTTCCACTAAAAGATAGCACCTTATGCTTCTCACTCGACTTAGTGTCATAAATCCTGTATACATGTATATGGTAAATTGATAATCTACCAAAATGAAACGGTCGGCACATTAACCAAAATAAGGCTATAATATAATTCCTTACAAAATCAGAAATTTTTGCTCTGAAATGAATGTCATTAGCTCAATATGCATTCAACTAGAACCTGGTGAATTTGAATACCCTCAAAAGCACATATTCGCAACCTAAACCGGACCTAGTTGATATCTTAATAATTTTCCAAACATCGCCATGACCATGCATCTTTGAAATGAGAATGATGATGGTGGACACTGTTGGATTTCAGGAGTGTACGACTGTGAGGTGGTGGTAGTTCAGCATGAAACCCAAACATACAGTCAGTCTGAGTCAGATATGTAACCAACTCTGGATTTCAAACTAAATTACCCCCCCCCCCCCCCCCCCCCCACCCCCCACCTCAAGATTTCAACAGTACCCGCCATCATCATTCTCATTTCAAAGACACAAGTTCCAGAAATCCTGCTGAGTGCTGACGCCAGTAAGTGGGACCCTGTATGGATTTCGGCGATGTGCCATCAATGGTATTCGGATCAGTATTGTCTTTGTCACTCTTTCAGTCTCTTTGAAAATGGAATTCATGGCAATCATGTGGATCTGATCAAAACCATTTCAGAACACAATTATATTGTGTATAATGTTTTGAGGGCTGAAGAAGTTTTCAATAAAGACATGCAAATAGTTACTTCAATGGAGTCGGCTCATCAAGCTTGCTCAAATGTGATTACTATTTGTATGGTTTTATAGAGAAAAATAAGGGAGAACATGGTTTTTCAAATTATGCAATTTCGATCATTTGAAGTGAGCTAAATTGAGTAAATTCCCAAATTTTAAAACTGACAATTGCCACCATTCCTAAAAAAATCTACGTTGGATTAAGCTTCAAGTGTCACTTCCTTCAATGTCATTCCAAATGCATCCAATCTCATTTGAGGTCACGTCGAGTCAATTTTCAGGTATTCTTGATCAGTTTGACAGTTTAATCGTTTTAAGGAATATTTTCGAAGAATAATTATCGAATAACCAAATTTAACTACCGTCCGAAGTTGTAAATCTTCTAAAAAAGCGTGAATACCACATTTCCCGTGTGCCTAAAATTGAAAAATAGGCAGACGGAAAATTGATATTCACATGATAGTGGTTTTTCACCCTTGAATGTATATAAATATATTTGGAAGAAAATGGTTTGAAAATCAAAAGCCGTCGTTGGAACCACACGTTTTAAAGTGGTAGTTTCGTTTCGGTAAACCCACATATGGGATTGTGTCACACAAGTCATGACGTTGCACTGCATTTTTATCACGTGCACCACACATTTCAACAGGAGATAAATTCTGTGGATTCGTGTTGATAAATCCAACACCGAAAATGCCCGATGTTAAACTTATTGCACCCAAACCTCTCCCAGTTAACACGGATTACTAATATGGAGGAATTATCTGTCCAATATGGGAATAAAGTATGCCATTATATATTTGATGAGACGGTGAGCGTGTCAGCGTGATTGAAAGAAATATTGCGACATTTTGCAGAATGCAGCAGCAGTACAGTTTGGGCAGTGAAGAGCATCCGTATTCACATGGATATGATGGGTAAAAAAACCAACTCTGTGAACCAACTCTGTGAACAGTTACACACTCAAAATCCTTAATATAATATTCTGCCTTTTCTTAAATGAACCATCACTTACCTGATACCAGACCAGTAATAGACGAGTGACGTACTGATCGTTTGCAGCCTTGCACTGGGTTATCCCACGAGGGGGAAGAAAGTTCATTACAGATCAATGAAATCATCCATAACACTTTCACTTTCACTGAGTTTCAGACAATCGGCGAGGGCCGATGTTGAACATCGAGTGCCGATGGTGAACCGATGGGCGCTTATCGGCCGAATGCCGATGTTACACCGATTAATCGTCTCATCTCTAACTTTCTCAGACAGTATTCTCTTTCAAAATAGCTTTGGATATTAAAGGGTTAGAGTCAAACACATTTTACTCCAATTTTGTCAAATCTTAAAAGATACACAATAATTACTGCCATCTAAGCTGACATGATTGCACGAGAATGTAAGCAAAAAACTTTCCTGGTTTTCCAAACACCTGTCATCATTCAGTATTTACTGATAAGTAACATGAGACTAATAATCAACATACAGTTGCAATTGTTTACAGTAGTACAAGTCAAAATAAGTTGTGTAGGAAAATCCTATAAACTATGTATATTTTCTCTTCCTACACTTATAAGACCAGAAGCTGACATAATTTTCTCGAAAGCTCTCACTGATAGCTTTCCAGAAAGTGTCAGATTCTGATCTTGTCAGGGAAGGAGCAGAAGTTTACTTAGTTTATTGCAGTTATGCTACTGCTTATAATGACTTGTACTGTATACACAATATTTTGGGGTTTTTTCCCCAGTTCTCAGTGGAGAAAACTGGAATCAACCCTTACCAGATTCTCAAAAAACAAGTATTTTGCTGACAATACTGATCTACATGCAGACAGGAGAGGCATTGGGTTAAGGATTAGAATATAGCCTCTGGTGGCCACATATTTCCTTCCTCTCACAGACCATTCCTGCGAAGTTTGGTACATGTCGGCTGAGTAGTTTCAGAGAAGAAGATGAAAATGTGATTTCCCATAGGGTTTCTACAGTAACTGTAAGCCGCAATTGTGGCCATGTTTACAACCCGATCAACATTAAATGAGGATCGTTGGTAGAGAGGGTCCCAGTCATCACTAATGTGAAGTATCAAAACATTTAGCCTGGCAGTTTCAGAGGAGAAGATTTTTGAAAATCTACCAATCAGAATCAAAGAATGTCTCTGGCGGTCATGTTTTTCAACCCACTGGAACAAAATGTGAATCGTTTGTAGAGGACCTCCCATAGACTATCCCTGCCAGGTTTGTTTTCACATCGCCTCGGTTTTTTCCGAGAATAAGAGGGAAATGTGATTTCCCATTTGGTTTCTTCAGTAATTATAAGCCGCAATTGCGGCCAAGTTTGTGACTCAATCAACATTAAATGAGGATCATTGGTAGAGGGGGTCCCAGTCATCATTTATGTGAAGTTTCAAAACATTGGCCTGGCAGTTTCAGAGGAGAAGATGTTTGAAAATCCACCATCCAGAATCAAAGAATGCCTCTGGAAGCCATGTTTTTCATCCGACGGGAACAAAATGAGGATCGTTTGTAGAGGACCTCCCATAGACCATTCCTGCCAAGTTTGGTTCACACCGGCTCAGCGGTTACAGAGAAGAAGATGAAAATGTGAAAAGTTTACGGACGCCGGATGCCAAGTGATGAGAAAAGCTCACATGGCTTTTTAGGCCAGGTGAGCTAAAAATGAAAGTGTCAATGACACTGTAGCTCAACTTGACAAACTTGAACTTGGAAAGTTACAAGTGAAATGGCAAAATCAAAGCTCATTGGTTCTATTGTTATTTGTGAATCTTCAACATAACAGCATTGTGTGTGCATGACATCAGAGCAATCCGAGCATTTTTATATGTAAACTGTAAGGCTGGCTATAGGCAGTATGTTTAAAGGTCATTGTAAATGGCAACTTTTTTCACAGAAATGAATGATAATCAATAGCTTTGATCAAGAGGTCTCACCTTATGAGCACACCAAGTTCAAAAACAATCCTATGATAAATGTGTCCTGTAGGCCATGTCAAAGAAGAATGCTGATGCACAAATGCAATAAATTCAAAGGTTGATGCTAACAGCAACAGTTTTTGATGGAAATGAAAAGAAAAAAATAGCTCATATCTTGGTCAACCTGAATAAGCATACCAAGTTTCAAAATAACCTGTTAATGAATGTTCCCTCTGAGGTGTGCTGTGTACAGAGTGCAAAAGGGATAAGTTGAGGCACTAATGCACTAAGTTCGAAGGCTGGCACTAACGACAAAAACTTTTTATGGAAATGAAAGAAAATCAATTCATTGATGTAGAACTGAACTAAGTTCATTGAAGGTAGTTGCCAGCAGAAACTATTTATGATGGATATGGAAGAAAATTGATAGCTCCCAACTAAAGGTCACCCCAAACAAGCATACCAAGTTTCAAGGCGACCCAATCATAAATGTGCTCTGTAGTGTGTGCCAAAGGGAAATATTGATGTCTAACCAAACAAAGTTCAAAGGTCATTGCCAACAGCAACATTTTTTGATACAAATCGCTAGCTCCCATCTAGAGGTCACCCCAAACAAGCACATCAAGTTTCAAAGTGACCCAATCATAAATGTGCCCTGTAGTGTGTGCCAAAGGGAAATATTGATGCCTAACTAAATAAAATTCAAAGGTCATTGCCGGCGGCAACATTTTTGGATGGAAATGGAAGAAAATCAATATCTCCTATCCAGAGGTCACCCCAAACAAGCACACCTGGTTTCAAAGTAATCTGATCATAAATGTGCCCTGTAGGGCATGCCAAAGGAATATATTGAGGCCTGACTAAACAAAGTTCAAAGGTTTCCAGCGGCAACATTTTTTGGCAGAAATGGATGAAAATCGACAGCTCCCATCTAGAGGTCAAACGAAACAAGCATGCCAGGTTTCAAAGCTAGGGCATGCCAAAGGAATATATTGAGGCCTGACTAAACAAAGTTCAAAGGTTGCCAGCAGCAACATTTTTTGGCAGAAATGGATGAAAATCGACAGCTCCCATCTAGAGGTCAAACGAAACAAGCATGCCAGGTTTCAAAGCAATCCGATCATAAATGTGCCTGTAGAGTGCTCCAAAGGGAAATACTGAGGTCTGACTAAACTAAATTCTAAGAACATTGCCAGTGGCAACATTTTTTTCACAGAAATGGAAGAAAATCGATAGCTCCCATCTAGAGGTCACCCCAAACAAGCACACCAAGTTTCAAAGCGATCCAGTCAAAAATGTGCACTGCAGGGTGTGCCAAAGGGAAATATTGATGCATAACTGCACTAAGTTCATTAAAGGTCATTGCCAGCAGCAACATTTTTTTATGGAAATCAATGAAAATCGATAACTCCCATCTGGAGGCGACCCCCCAAACAAGCACACCAAGTTTCAAACTGATCTGATCATAAATGGGCCCTGTAGGGCATGCCAAAGGAATATATTGATGCCTGACTAAACCAAGTTCAATGGTCATTTCCAGCAGCAACATTTTTTGACAGAAATGGAAAAAAATCGATAGCTCCCATCTAGAGGCCACCCACAACAAGCATACCATGTTTCAAAGCAATCTGATCATAAATGTGTCCTGTAGGGTGTGCCAAAGGGAAATACTGAGGTCCGACTAAACTAAGTTCAAAGAATGTTGCCTGCGGCAACATTTTTTGACAGAAATGGAAGAAAATCGATAGCACCCATCTAGAGGTCACCCCAAACAAGTTTTAAAGTGATCTGATCGTAAATGCGACCTGTGCAGTGTGCCAAAGGAAATGGATGGATGTACTTACATACATACACCGACGAACAGAAGTGATGGCAATAGCTCAGCTTGACTCTGTCAAGTTGAGCTAATAAAAATTGTAAAAAAGGCTAACAATCGCAGTAAGTCATTCCAACATTGTTGGATGACTTAATAATACAAGAGACCCATGGGGCCCAAGGCACTCACCTGTCCAAAGTTGTTTATCTATGGCTAGTCAACACCACAGAGGAATGAAGTTATTTAATTATTTATAACTGTTGTCCATGCCAGATGAATTTTTTTCTACTACTGAGATGCTACCACAGAAATACATGTAATTCCCAGATTTTCAGTAATGGAAAACTAGGGAGTCCAAATATCAACCTAGGTACTTAACTTGAACAAACTTGAATCTAAGTCCTTCTCCTCCATCCCCCAGGATGCCGTATATCAAATACAGTGGAACCCTGTTAATTGAATCACCACTTTGCCAATGAAAATTATTCAATTAGCAGGAGTATTCAATTAACAGGGATTGTGTCATTTTCCTGTATTCTAGAGATAAACATAGCATATATTCGATTATATCTTGTTTGACAGAGCTCCGTCAAACAAGATATAATAGATTAAATAGATTAAATGCCTGTACTGGATGTACTGTGGCCAAATAGATCTATAAACTAAGGAAAACAGGGGCGAGTCAGGGTAATTTCTCGACAGGTTGCAAGATTTTTCATTCAATTAACAGGAGTTTACTCTATAAACTATATTCAATTAACAGGTCAAATTTGCACTGGGGGTATGGTAAATGGTTTTGTGTTGGGAAATTATATTCAATTAACAGGGTTATTCAGTTAAGAGATATCCAATTAAGTGGGCTCCACTGTATCAATGGATTCTGAATGGTGGATCTGAAGAAGATTTTTTTAAAGATCATTAAACATAGCACCAATGTTTCCAATTGGAAAGAGGCTTTACATTTAACAAGAGGCCCCACAGGGCCTAAAGCACTCATCTTGAACAGAACACAATATAAACAGAGTCCAAGAATGAGTCTACATTAAGCAATCTATATCCATAGGCTACACTGTCAATCGTTGAGTCCCTCAGGAGTGACAAAAATCCAGGCATCATGCCTTTTCTTCAGTTATTCATTATGTAAAAAGTACAGCTTCCCTATGAAGCCCCTCGATACAACCTATGTGGATTAATCTTAGTTACACACCTCTAGAGGGTACTGAATACAAAATTTTTAATTCTTCAGCAAAATGGCCAATTCCGGCTCCCATAGGGAGCCCAAATATTAACCCATGCTCTCGATTTGAACACAGTTGAATCTGACTTCCCTGGAGATGTTGTGTATCAAATAAGAACACATTCTGACTGTTGGATTTGAAGAAGAGAAATTTGAAAGAAATTTCTTCATATTGCATTAAGTTCAAATTTGGGCTACCATAGTGAGCCCAAATATTAACCTATGGATCCAATTTGAACAAACTTGAATCTGACCCCCCTAGAGATGTTGTATACCAAATATGAAAGCATTCTGACTAGTGGATCTGAAGAAGAAGATTTTTAAAGAAATTTCCTCATATCGCACTAAGTAAAAATTTGAGCTATCATAGCGAGCCCAAATATATACCTAGGGATCTGATTTGAACAAACTTGAATCTGACCCCCATAGAGATGTTGCATACCAAATATGAAAGCATTCCAACTGGTGGAACTGAAGAAGAAGATTTTTTAAAATTATCCCCCATATTGAACAAAGTTAAAATTTGGGCTTCTGTAGGAAGCCAAATATTAACCTAGGGACTTGGTTTGAACAATCTTGAATCTGACCCTCAAAACAATGATGTATATCAAACATTAAAAGATTCTGACTGGTGGTTCTGAAGAAGAAGATTTTTAAAGAATATTCCACATATTACCCTATATAAAAGATTTGGGCTCCTGTATTAAGCCTAAATATAAACCAATGGGCTCTATTTTAACAAACTTGTATCTGCACCCCCCCCCCCCCCCTCACCCCTTCCATGAATGCTGTATACCGAATATCAAAAGATTCTGATGATTGGTTCTGGAGAAAAGATTTTTTTAAATTTTTGCAAATATGCCGACTCAGCATTTTTTCGATGCCCATTACTGAACACCCTAACATATGACCGATGGCAATTTTTGTTTACCATTCAATTCTACTGGTCCTAATGATACTTGTTCAGTGTGGTTTGGGAAATATGGGTGTTTGAAAATATTTCTATTTTTAGCTCCCAGGGCTCCCATGGGGATGCAGGAATTTTTTTTTTTTGCATGGGTCAAGTACTTATGACCCAATAATACCACATACCAAATTTGGTTCAAACCGGACCATCAGTTTAGAAAATAGAAATTTTGGGTGGGGCCAAAAATCTTACCCCTACCATTACAAAGCCAAATATTGCTTCACGAACTTCGTTTGAACAAATTTGATTGTACACCTCAAAAGGAAGCTCCATAGCAAATATCAAGTCATTGTACACACTGGTTCATGAGAAGAAGATTTTAAAAATATTTTGGAGCTTTTTCCCCCACTCCCTCCCTATAGGGCTGGGCATGTTGAGTTGAACAAAAATGCAATGCCCCTTTGGGACCATCACTCACACAAAATTTTACTTCAATTGCCCCAGTGGCTTTGGAGGAGAAGACCTAAACGTGGTGTTGACGGATGACAATCGGCGGACAACGAATGGAGAGTGATGAGATTAGCTCAACTTGACTTTGTCAAGATGAGCTAAAAATACTAGAGGTTTGTTACACATTTATTGTGTTTATCACCTTTTTAACTGGTAGAGAGCTGAATTATTCTTGGTCATCAAAATTTGTTCACATATCTTTGCCTTGTTACAATTTATGGGAGAGTGCCTACAGGCCTACAGGCACTCTCCCATAAATGGAAACAAGGCAAATCTATACAAAGAAAATATTGATAATATGAAGCTCTTCCATAGAATATAAAGCATTTTTGTTTGTGACTTGCATTCCATTCGAAAGCCCATATACAGGCTTCCAGCACTCAACTAGTTAATGCGAGCAATGCCAGGGAGTTTGGCTTGGACTGTGCTTCATTTCCGAGGCTCACTATCACACAATTTTGGGGTTCCCAATTTTGGCTTATAATTTTTTATTCCATACCCTAGATCTACCTGGGCTTAGGGCACTAATCAAGTCTTGACTCCTGTACAGATAGTCAAGACTTGACTAGAAACTACTGCCAGAGGAATTTAATAACTGGCTTGAAGTGTACCTCACTACTGTATACTGGAGAGGATCTTCTAAAGTCACAAAGTTTGTCAAAGTTGATGTGAGGACTTTGTGGTTAATGGCAGGTGGACAATGGAAAATAAAAAAAAACCTCTGACTGTAAAGCTCACCTTGATGCAACCCAATTCAGAATTGTGTTAAATACTTACCAAAGTATATTACTTATGGGTAACACAACCTCAGTTCCTTTTGGTACAAAATATCCACAAATATAGTCATCTTTCAAGCATATTCTACCTGCAACTGCAACGGTTGGGTTGTACCTGGAGAAAAATTATGGTATGTTTATAACTTGTTTACAAATAAATAATAAGACTGTGCTGTTGCTAGATTCTGAAATATAATACCTCATCAAAGGGTCATTGAATAATTAACTTCTTCTCAACTTTACTTCAAGATTATAACCAGACAAATAAGGAGTTGGCATGTCAATAACCAAGCTGGCTTTGCCATTTCCTTATAGCACATTTACCAATAGCTCAAAATGCTCTTTTCTTTGCTGGTGTAACAGATCAAGAGAGAAGTGCAGAAGCCGATGGCCGAACCATTGACCACTTGCACAAAATATGACTATGCCATTTCAACGGGTTATGTAAAAAACCCACAGATTCAATCACACGTCACGTTCTGTGTTTATTACACATCCCTGTGCATTAAAATACACTTATTAAAATAAACATTTTTTAATCCTGATGATTAAACACAAAGGGGAAGAGTCTGTTATTTGTGTCTGAAGCAGTACTGATCAAATAGATCGATAAAAAATCAAAACAACCTTTTGGGAACAAGTCAAAATAATATTCGTTATCTTTTCTAAAATTTTAAAACATTTCTAAAAATAAATGTTACACTTACAGACAATATTAATGTATCTGACTATATAATAAACCTTACAGAAGACAAGGAATCACTGACAGAAGTAACCATTGTCAACGTAAAACAAAAGTCAATAAGAACCGGAAACAAGACTCCAGGCACTGAAAAACATGGCCCGAAATCAGTAACCAATTTAAAATACTATCCGATGCAAAACTGAATCTTCCACAGAAGAAGCTGCAATACATCGGATGGTAGATGCATGACCAAAATGCCTAAACACCCGTAGGGTGAGGACGTAACCATGGGGATAACAGAATAAACATTCTGCAACTATGCTAAAAAATCCCAAGAAATTTCAATAAAAAAAATTTCAAAAATTATATCAAAAGCATGGGAGATTAGCAAGGGGGGTATCAAGGAAAGGGAGAGAGGAAACACTTAACAAACAGTGGAGATTTCATAACAAGAATGAAAACATCAAGCCCATGCCCCGAAATTAGGGAACATGAAATAATTTTACGTAAAAATTATAAGTTACAGCCCTGAACACATCCTTCCACTGTTCCTTCCTCTCATCCTCTTATTTAATCCTTGGATCCACCATTTCCTTCATAATTTTGTGTCTGGCATCATTTTAACTGAGATTATAAGCACAGATATCAGTGAGATGTTACTGATAGAAGGGCCAAACAAAGAATGAGGATTTGGTGCCAATTTTGGTGCTTCCTTGACACTGCGCATATGCAGTGGACTAAAGTATGGAGGACCATATAAGACATTGAATTTTTTGATTTGGATGCAAATTTTGGGGATTGGGGGGGGGGGGGGGCAAAATTTGTGTTTGACGCTGAATAATTTAGAGTTAGCACCAGCTAAGTCTGGGTCATTGGTACAGTATAAAAATATTGAGAGTATTTTTCTGAGTTAAGGACTTCCACTGTAGTGCAAGCCCATTGTAAACAATTGTAAGGTAGGTTGATAAGAAATGTACAATACGTTAAATCATTCACACCATTTATTAAAGCTGGAAAACTCATACCTGAATTATTTGATCCTAGAGATGGATTACATCTCAATGAAGAGGACATGAGATGGACACTTCTTCATTAAAGTAGTTAACAGACTATTTTAATAATTGAAGAACATTATTATCCCTGATGGCTGAGGGTGTGAGATGGGTAAATCTCACCCAAGGACAAGATATTTGGGCCAGACACGAGGCTTGCCAAGTGTCTGGGCCAAATATCTTGTCCCGAGGGTGAGATTTCCCCATCCAAGCCTTGTGTCTGGCCCAAATATCTTGCCCTCGGGTGAGATTTCCCCATCTCACACTCACCCCCATCAGGGATAATTTTTCTCCCCCCACCAAAACACTCTGGCATCATCAAAAATATTCCAGGGGCACATGCAACAATATCGGAAAGAGCACACAAAAGTTATGTAAATACCACAGGTATATACCATAAAATTAAATGACAATGCCAGTGTAACAGATATTTTAAATGGGGGGGGGGGGGGGGGCAATTTTCATAGGCCACAGAAATCTTCCCCCCATTTCAATGAAGAAATTTTTTCAATGTCGTATTATTGTATCATTTGCTAATTTGGCACGAAAACCTATCTTTGACAATTTTTTTTTAATCTCGACTTGGTTAACTATCTGTTCTGTATTTATCCTCTATGACTATTGTCAAAATTGGAGAAAAAAACAGAAATCTTTTGTTTTTCTTGCCATATCAGCAAATAGTATGACATAAAAAATGAAAAAAAAAAAAAAAAAATTCAGACGGGGTGCAAAAAAATCATGGCGGGGGTTAAAAAAAAAACTAGTTTTTTTCCCCCCGGGAGGTGAAAACACTGTAAAATCTAGGTTTTTTTCCCCCAGGGAGAAGTTTTACTGGGGGGGGGGGGGGGGGGGGACTGGGACACCGGCAAGACAGGGGTTAAAGATTTATAGCCAAATGAACATTGACACATTCCAATGATATCAGTGGGGCACATACATCAATCAATCAATGGACGCTGTAGTGATAGGAATTGCATTAAGACTTTGAACAAACTGTACTCAGGAGCAGCCAAGGCCAGGATTTATGCAAACTTTATGTATCCTATAACTCAACTTACTATTTTCTGACTGTTAGTCAGATAAATAGCTTTACTGCAATATTGTATTGATTAACAAAACAAAAGGTAATTCAAGGACTTACGATCAAACTATTGCTTTATGTGTGCTTGACAAATCCTTTTTCTTAATATTACTTTGTGTCTTTGTATTGTGCATTTTATAGATTGCATAGAGGTGAGCCGATAATCGGTATCGGCTATCAGTATTGGCCAATAAGTAGGTATATGCAATGATTTTGGGGGAGGGATCAAATACAGGCCATAAAAATTTGGGGGAGGGGGGGGGGGGGGGGGGGGGGTAAAGTTCCCTTCCAGAAATGAGAAAAATGCCTTTGCACACATTGTAAGTTGAACCATTCATGTGCATTCACTCTAGAGTTAGGGTACCCTATGCACTCGGAAATTGAAAAATCTGCCAATTTCATGATTTTTTGTTTCACCTATATTAAAAAAAATGAAGTAGACTTGAACTAAGATTTTTTAAATTTTTTTCATACCATTTTGACCTTTTTCAAAAAGAAAATGAACCATGCAAACTCAAAACAGGTCTCTGAACTGAGAATAAACCAATGCAAACTAGAGTACTTGCTGAAATAAGTTGGTTAGTTTAAGGATAACCACGAGAAATTTGTTGTATATTTTCCCCAATGTTGATAATTTCAACATGTGCTATAATTTAGTGGGAAGCTCTTAATGAGAGCTAACACAAAATGTTTTTAATTGTTGGAATTATCAACAGAGGGACAATGGAATCACAGTTTTCTTTTGGTTATTCTTCAAGTTATTTTTGCTGGTACTGAGCAAAATAAAAAAAAGACACGCTGACCACGAGAAATTTGTTGTATATTTTCCCCAATGTTGATAATTTCAACATGTGCTATAATTTAGTGGGAAGCTCTTAATGAGAGCTAACACAAAATGTTTTTAATTGTTGGAATTATCAACGGAGGGACAATGGAATCACAGTTTTCTTTTGGTTATTCTTCAAGTTATTTTTGCTGGTACTGAGCAAAATAAAAAAAAGACACTCCGATGCAAGACATGCAATAAAGACAAAAAAACATTAACTTGATTAAGAAAGTCAAAAGAACTGTAAAAAATCATAATGTTTGAATTAGATACTGAATCATTTGTTGAATTAGCATTCACCCTCTTGTTTTTCAGAGCTGACTTAAGAAAGAAAAAAAACAAACAAACTAGGCACACCAGAATTTAAACAATTTTTCCCCAAAGTGAAGCAATCTGGCTTTAAATGTTATGTGATCAATTTTCACCATGAATCAAATATTCTGTCATGACTGAATTAAAAAGAAAATTAGTTATTTAGTATTGAATTCAGCTTCTGACAAAACAAAAGGGTTCAACATTCAATGCTTCAGTTAACTTCTAGGATAAATCTGAGCAGATGAATATTTCATGGCAAATCCAACCACACACTGAAACAAACATCTGTGTAGAATCAATATTAAGACTGATCCTAACAGTTAATGAAACGTAATGTTGATTGATTGATTTTGATTGATTGATTGATTTTGGAATGAAAGCTCGAAGGTCACCTGAAATTGTCAGTTCTCTGTTTCAGCATCTCCTGATTTTATATTTTGAAACTACATGAACCATGACTGGAAAGGAACATGTACAAATTCCTACTTGGTGTCAACAATAATTGTAACTAGAGGTACTGTGAGCAAGCTCACAAAGTGAAATGTATAAGTTAAATTATCTCCCCTTGGAAATGTCAGAATGGAATTATATTGCTTCATGCACATCTTCATAAGGAGTTCTTCCATTGTGTAAAGTTTCATGAAAATTCTTCAAATGGTTTAGGAGTTGCGCTTATAAGGATGGACAGATGGACAGACGGATGCCTAGACGGACCGACAGGGTGATTCCTATATACCCCCCCCCCCCCAAACTTTGTTTGCGGGGGGTATAATAAAAAAAATAATTCAAATCCTTGTCATTTAGGGATTTGATGCTGGGCATTCTGAGTTATTGTCAGAGGCCCTTTAAACAGTATGCCACTAATAGTGTTCTTTTCTCTCCATCTGTGCACAGTTAATAGCATTGAATAATTTTGAACAGAACAGTATCTGGAGGGTAAATTCCATAAAACACTTGTGGCATGAGTTTCCAATCAGGAAAAAGTCACAGTCTGTGGGAATGCAAAAGGAGGAAAAGCCAGTCCTGGAGAGATTTACCAAAATTAATGTCAGAACCTAGTGTTAATGATATAGGAAAAGTAAGATACTTGGCGATATTTATAGTGGTTATCCTACAACTTGTTTTAACTTGCCCTGTGTCTGTGTGTAAGTTACTACTGTAAGTGTAACATTAATGAACACAACGTCTCAAGAAAAACAGTCAACCACCGGGAACCTCCCCCCCCTCCCCCCCTCCCCGGTTTGACACTGTATGTCTGTAGCAGCTAGGATATCAGTAAAAAAAACAAGCTAATTAAGTTATTTATTTCTTATTATTTCTCTGTGCAACACTACTATGCAGGTACACAGATAACAATCTACTGTCGCACAACTCACAGTCGAGTGACAACTGAATTGCGCCTTCAAGTTCAACTTCAAGCATTACTAATGAAAATAGGCAATTTGAGGCACATGACCACCAAAAATTAAACATCATTATTTTCTTTTGTAATCATGAAACTGGTTTTAGAAAAAATGTTTTTGTTGGGAAAGGTTCATACCTAAATGAACAAAAGTTTTTTTTTCAAAATGAGAAAACTTGATTTAAAATTAAATCACTGACTCGATACTCAGTCTCAAATGTTGATTGAATTTTAGTAAATAGAGGAGGGGGGGGGGATCAGGGGAGATAACTTGTGAAAGAAAAAAACTTTGTCTGCAAAGAACGAGATCACTTCAGATAAAAAATGTTTTACCAAAATACCCCATGGGTTTCATTTAATATTTCAACTGATACATGGAGATAATGAATTATACTAACGATACTATTTATTTTATCGCGGTACCCTGACTAGAAAGTACTTTTTCTATTTTTCAAATTTTTCAAGTGTAAAAATAAAATAGAAAAACGATACTCTTAGCCGAGTTTAAAACAGGTACCCTAGCTTTAATGTATCAAGAATGTTGATAATCTAAAATTTTCCCCAATTGACTTGTCTACCAATAACATCTCACGGTAGAAAAGAGGTCTGTTTTCAGTGATTCAAGTAACCAATTTTTGAGTGTGAAAAATTTCCTGCAGTTTTGAATTATCTCTCCCCATGGCTGGTACCTACAATAAGTTAATTATCAGTAACATATCGGTATCAGCAAAAGAAGGTTTCTTGGCCTATATCATTGCTGATAATTTTGCAGAAATCTTGAATAAAAAAAAACCGGAAAAAGTTCTGCAGTCATCATCGTTACACTGGTCATATTTCCAGAAAAAAACAATAAATGTTGGGATCTTCGTGTTCTGATATACAATTTTCCATATAATTACAACACAGTGAGTGATATTTTATTCAAATAAATCATTGTTGTGTCCCTATTCATTTATCACATACTTCGATTGTCAATAAAAGAAAGCTCATGTATCGGCACCTAGAAAATACTGTTCAACATGACATCAACTTTTGATGTTTTGATAGGTTGATTTCACATGTGTTTATTCCCAAGTCAATGTGGTATCGGTATCGATATCGGATGATATCTAGAATGGTAGATATCAGTATCGGCAAAACCGATAACAGTTCATCTCTAATTTTGCATGTTGTGTTGCATGTATATGTGTGCTTGTTGATCTTATCTCAGCAGTTCAAAGCTGGCAATAAATAATGTTAAAACTATATGATGTGATTTTAATTTTTTAATTGGGGTTAAACAAGGTTTGATATATATACATTATCATAAACATGCACATGTCCTGTAATTTGTATCAGATTTGAGGTCGTGTTTATAATCGGATTGCAACAAGCCCTGATGGCTCATTGCGATCCGATTGTAAACACGACGGAGAATCTGAGACAAATGATAGGACATGCATTTGGTCATGATAATACATTTATCTAACAATCCTGTTACATAAAGCCTGTTTCCCCCATTTTTCAGTTTAAAATGGGCTGCAATTGGTCAAAACTTTGAATTTCATACTTTAATGCGTAGCAATGCATATATGAGATGGTATTATTATTATTATTATTATTATTTATAGGTGTTTACGGTGACATATTTCTGCACAATGGCTAATCATGATTGCGACACTTGTACGGGTGGAGAAAGCCGAAGTACCTGGCGAGAACCAAATAGCAATGACAAGCAACTGTCAGCTCCCCAACATACTAACTCCACACAACCTGGGTTAGCATTGGCTGAAGACAAGTGCACTATCAACGTGTAGTACACCTTAGTACACAATGCCACCGTGCCCCCACATGGGCAATGAGGGTGAAATGTCTTGCCCAAGGACACAACGCTGTTGTCGCAGGTGGGATTCAATCCGAGGACCTCTTGGCTTGTAGTGTCCTATCCAATCCAACCCCCATGACTACACCACTGTGCCAAAGGGGAACCATCATTTCTGCTGCAGTTTTCAATATAAGAGGAATATCATGACAACAAATAGGAAAAATATGACCAAAAAGACCCGCCCACATTGAGCATTTCTGTATCTGAGTTCAAACATTGCTTTCTGAAGTTAAACACATCACATGGGTCATTGAAATGGGTAGCCTTTTACCTAACGAATTGGCCACATCCACCCACATAATTTACAGGCTGGGCAGTAGAAATGTCAACAAAACCATTTCATGTGACCCCTCATTAGAAGGAATTTGTCAAGCTCGTTCTAATGGAGTGTGGGGGGGGGGGGGGGCAAAGATATGGTTAAGTTGAATTTTTTTTTAAATTTGAATTTTTTTTTTTTAAATTTGAAACAAATAAGAACTTTTGATATTGGGTGCTTTGGGTAGATGGTTAAAGCTTGTGTCACCATCCCAGTATACAAATGATTCACTTTTCCTGTAAGTGTACCATATTTAGGAACTCTTGACTATCAAGACATCTAACAAGACTCTCACTGAAATGTGTACTTTAACCCTTTGAACACTGGTAATATCTTCCACACCAGTTTAGTGTCATCAATTGGAAGAGTCTATATTCATTACTTGGGGGAAGACCAATCAATATTTTCAACCTACAGCCTTGGGGTGCACTTTGAAAATCTTGACTGGCCTACCAAGCAAATTCACTGAGCAACTATCTACTTTGTAAAGTGAAGTTATATTATGATCCTGGTCTGGAAAAGTGGGCTTTCGGGTTCAAAAATTAATTCTAAATAGTCAGAACTACATGTATTATCAAATGCCTCTCTACCATGGTGTAGTCTTTGCTTATCTCACCTCAATGATTCCTTAATCACACACATCAAGTATGGTGTCAAATCTAACTTTTCTCCAGAGATGACTTCCTGGTCTCCTGGAAATGCAGTGAGAATCTCATCTCTCGCTTTCTGTTGGACTGATGGATACTTTGCAAGCATATACAAACACCATGTTAATGCAGTTGCTGTTGTCTGGAACAGAAGATGTTTCCAATGACAATGTTCATACAAGAAGATAAAATACTTGACAGGCATTTCAAAACTTGGCTTCAAAAACAAATTAGGTACAGTAGAATCCTCTTAATTGAATATCCATTTTGCCAGTGAAAATTATTCGATTAACAGGAGTATACAATTAACAGGGATTTGGTCAGCTTCCGTGCTCTGGAGGTAAACTGAGCATTTATTCTATTATATCTTGTTTGACAGAGCTCATAGAGCTCTGTCAAACAAGATGTAATAGAATAAATGTCTGTATTGGATGTATGAGGCCAAAAAGGTTGATAAATAAGGGGAATTTGGTGCGTGTTACAACAATTTTTTCGACATATTACAAAAACTTATATACAATTAACAGGAGTATACTCTACAACCCATATGCAATTAACAGATCAAATTTGTACTGAAGGTATGATAAATGGTTTTGTGTTTGAAAATTATATTCAATTAACAGGGATATACAATTATGAGATATCCAGTTTAGTGGGCTCCACTGTATCACAAAGATATATTTGACTCTTTATCGAACAAGACAACAAGATGACACTTGCCACCAATTTTTTTTTAAAAACTAAAAATTTTCAAATGGAATAGTGAGGGATGGAACCCATGTCAAGAAAGGTTTCTTCGGCACCTCCCACCTTACAAAGTTATACTAAACCACACACACCACCCAATCACCAACAGGGTCTGTCGGTGACGAAGAGGTGTGTGTGATTCAGTACATGTCTAGCTTAGCTTGGTGGTTGGTGTGGAAGGAAACTCTCTTGGGTCTGTTGGTGCCTAACTGGTGTCTGTGACTTATAGCATCGCTAGGCGGTTGGTACCAAAGGAAACTATCGTAGTCTGGGTTCAAAGCCCTGATCTGTCATTTGTTATACAACCAGTGCCCTTTCTTGATTCTATGGCATTCGGGAAATTGAAAAAGAAAGATGTTCTTGAAGATTTCCAATGAAATGTAGTATGTAAAATTAAGTGATGCAATATTTTGATATTGCAAAGTTTCATGTTTCACCTCAAAAACATAGCTTACAAAGCAGAAATTGACAAGATAATAAATTTGAATTGTGATTTTGTGAAAAGTGCTGGCTGGATATTTCCAACATGTTAGTGAAAGGGTTAAACAATATAGCAAATGGGCATCATCACTGAATGTCTCAAAAAATCATGCAGCTATGAATGTATAGATACAGAAAGGCCTCAAATTAAGTCAATATTCTTTTTCTCTTAATACTTTATGTAACAGATGACACTTGCAAGAAGACATCCACTTGGGATGTGGTGGTAGCAGGTAAAAATGAAGGTTTTCCTTTTGGACATGTAATGACAAACTAAAACGTGGGCTTCTTGCCCATGACAAATAATTAAAATATGCTTGAAAGTGATTTACATGTACAAGTATCCATTCAAATAAGAAATGTGACAAGAGACTGTATCAGGATTGAACGCAAAGACACTTGGTCTTGTTCAAATTTCAAGAACTTTGAAAACCACATCTTAACTGGTTGAAGACTAAATTATTTATGGTGTTTGAATTTGTCATTCAATATTTGTTTATTTATTCCCCATAGGCACTCTCCAATAATTTGTAATAGAGCATATTTCTATAAACAAAATATTATTTGCGTTTGACTCAGTATGAAATGTGAGCAAGGGAAACATTGGCTTTTGCTCTAGCACTCTCATTTTTTGAAAGCACTGATAGTGGCTTTTAGCACTCAACCAATTAACTGGTTGAGTGCTGGAAGCCCATATTTAGGCTTTACTCTAAAGTGCTGATAGTTCCACTCCTAGGCTCTGAACTCTTTGGATGTTCTTCATATTATCTTTGAATTTAAATTACTTAGTCTCTATGGAATTTCCTTGTTACAATTTATGGGAGAGAGCAAAGGTGCTCTCCAATAAAATGTAACAAGGCAAAGACTGAACAAATTTTGACAACAAACATTAATTCAGCACTCTACCAGTTAACAGAAGCAATGTTCCAAACTGTTGGAAAGGTTTAGTTTATTGAAGCTTCAGACTGGTTTAATTTGGGGATGATTCAGCTTGTGTGAATTACTCCCTGGAATGCAGTCGATACAAAATACCTGGTAGGACTGAAATTACTTCATCAGTGGCTCATAAAATCTCGGCCAAAGTTCATTTAGGGTTGGTCCAAAATGACGTGAGCCAAATTCACATTTTTCTTGTCAGAAGTTAACCAAAATGGGCTGACATCATGTTGATCAAATCTGCAAGAGCCTGAAATCACCAGATCCTCTTAAGATATTGTCATATCGTCATCCTTTAATGGACATCAAATTCTTTTAGAATTATGTGGGGGTTCCCATAGATCATTCTCAGGATATAATATCAGACAACTCATTCAATTTATCTGAACCAAAGAAAATAAGAGTATTCTAGATACAGGCACTCGTCATTGCATATTGCCAATTTCGAAAATTTCAAATGTCGTCTGCTTTTGATTCAAATGCTGCCTTTCCTACATGATTGCCAATAACAAACTGTGTCTTCTAGATATCATTTATATCATGAATTTTCTTTTTGTTGTGTAATTCCTACACATGCCTTTCATAATTTGGCAACAAGTCCATAATGGGGGTGTGTGTGTGTGTGGGGGGGGGGGGGGGGGGGGGGGGCAACATTAAAAACTGAATTTAGGATAATCTAAAGGGTCTGTTTATACAATATAGTCTCTCGCATCAAATGAATTATTTCACATAACCAGTCCAGTCAAGCGATTACTCTGTTTATTACTTTTCATTATTAATGATAATTATATTATTTAACCCTTTACCTAACGTAAGTGCTATTCCCAAAAATCGCCAATTAATTTTCATTATTTTTTCATTTTTTGTCTCAAAAACATAGGTTATGATCCCTCATTGGAACAAGCTCGTCAAGCTCGTTCCAATGAGGGGTCATAACCTATGTTTTTGAGACAAAAAATGAAAATAATAGCTATTCAAGAATTTTTTTTGCAAGTGTCATCTGCTTTTCATATTAGGTAAATGGTTAAAAAAACAAAAAACAATGAAGTCCCCATTACACCCACAGCAAAGCATCTTCGTTTGTGCGCATGGATACACGACACAATTGTTGATTGCATAATTCACTTGTGAAGTTATCGTTTATAATCAAACCCAGAAATCCCAGTAAATCACACTTTGGAAAGTAATAAACAAATATAACAGCAAAAAACACACATCTATTAAGGATCATTGCAGACTATTCTTTTATTAAGAGGTAAGATTTTGAAGTTGTTTAACATTCATAACTTCTAAAGAAAGTCAATCAGCCAAAAGCTTTCAAAAATGTTTTTGTTAAGGATGAAAAAAAGATGGTGAGCTTATATAATTATTATCATCATTTGAAAATACTTGTTGAAATAAAACATATTAAAATATGCAACAGGTTCAAGGTTAGCACTAAGCAGTCAGGTTGTTTGTTTACTGGCATTTACTTATTTATTTATTGGAGTTTAATGACATTTTCAACAGCCAGGGTCACTCTGTATTGGACAGATTTACTGGTGGAGAAAGCTGGAGTACCAGAGAGAACCACTGAGCAATGGCAAGCAACTGTCAGACAAACCAACATACTAACTCCATGCAAGCAGGGTTAGCATTGATTGAAGACAGGGGCACCATCGATGTAGAGTACGACAAAGTGCCACCATGCATCTACATGGGCAATCAGGATTAAGTGCCTTGCCCAAGGTCACAATGCACTTACCCCTGACAGAGAACGAACCATGGACCTCTCATTTTAAATTTCTATGCCCTAACTACCGAGTCACTGCGCTCCCTTACTGACATTTAACAACACTTTCATCAGCTGTGACCATCTTGTGTCGGACAGTATTAAGGGAGGTGGAAGCCACATTTCCCAGAGAGAATCACTATATGCCTTAGTACACAGCGCAACTGTGCCCCCAAATGGACAATTGGCATTAAGTTTCTTGCACAAAGATACAATGAATTTACTGATGGTCAGGATCAAACCACTGACCTTTCAGTTTAATGTTCAATGCTCTAACCAATGAGATATTGAGTCGTGTGCAGTTAATCTAGCTGTTCAATGACATAACGTTATACTATTAGAATTAATCCAATGATTTACAGGGTTCATACAGAATTATCATTTTTAACATCAAGGCCTTTTTAAGGCTTTTTTAGGGCCAGATGTACAAAAATTTAAGATCATTCATTAACTATTTAAATCCACCTGAATTTCCTAATTAATTCCTCACAAAAACATTGTGTGTAAAAATTATTTTTCTTTATTGTTGGTTGTATTTTATTTGTTTTAACCCTTTACCCAACGTAACGGCCAAAACCGGCCAGCGCTATTCTCAAAAATCGCCAATTAATTTTCACTATTTTTTTCATTTTTTGTCTCAAAAACATAGGTTATGACCTCTCGTTGGAACGAGCTCGTCGAGCTCGTTCCAACGAGGGGTCATATCCTATGTTTTTGAGACAAAAAATGAAAAAAATTAGTTATTCAAGAATTTTTTTTGGAAGTGTCGTCTGCTTTTCACGTTAGGTAAAGGGTTAATCCAACCCTCGAGTGGAACAAGGTTTTATCTGCAATGCTGTAGCATTGCAGATGGCATCTTGTTGCACTCAAAGGGTTGAATTATTTGGGGAAATTGGGGAAACATAAAAACAATTATGACAATTATATATAGTATTATTAATTACTACTACAGGAACAAAAACACTTTCTATTACTCCCACAACAGCTGTTTTTGGCTGATTACATGGCAAGTCTGTTAGTTGTCATGTATTATTAGGTGGGGCAGAGACTTTTTGAGAACAGCGACGTATGTGACAATATGAACGAATTTAATTTGGGAAATCAGTAGAAATTAATTTCAAAACATACATAAACTGCTGTGTAATATTCACTTTATTTACTGGCTCAATGAATAAAACAGTTACATTGCCCACATAACAGGTGCCCATATTGCAGATTTATTAAACTTTAAGGACTTTTCAAGGTAGTTTGCCAATTTTCAAGGGATTTTCAAGACAATTACAGGTTTTAGGGCTTTTTAGGGCCAGGGTTGACAATTCGAGGACTTTTCAAGCCTGTATGAACTCTGCAACGGAATCATTACACTATTCTTATAAGGCCTTTAAAAAAAGAAATTCTTGTTTTTCAGGCAAATTTTCCTCAATTTTATGACGAGAGAGGGAGGCATTTTTTGTGGGGGCGGTTATTCCCAAAACAAATCTGAAAATAGTTGGAATCAGAAATTTAACTACTCACACTATTATGTGGCAAACAAACGTTTTCAGCAGAGAAAATTTCTCGTAATGTAGTTGAAAATTTAACCAACTATATCTTGTTTGACAGATCTCTATCAAACAAGTCATAGTTGGTTAAATACTGGTCCTTCAAGTGCAAAATAGTGTCATAGAAAAGATTTCCAGGTGAAAAAAAGGTGATGAGGCAGATTTTCTGTGATGAGAGAGCTGCCTGAGAACAAGAATTATTTTTTTTAATAGCCTAAATGTCCAAATAATTCCCTTTCTTACACACCTCATGACCTGCAAACATAAATGTGAGGACCTGAGTCAGTACTTGATGAGTTGTTAACTTCTTCCCATCCTCTTCATCCTCTGCCAGTAGTAGCATTGTCACTAAATCATCAATTTTAGAATCCACTGAAATGAAAAAACAAGTACTGATATCTCAGTGTTTTCTGCATGGGCATCAGTGAACATGTGCCTGTCAGTGTAACATAATTTTCTAGACAAATTTGACATTCTTCTCTTTGATGAGGTGTTGTTAATTGCAGATTATAATGCTGAAAAAAATTCCTCAGTGTGAGTAATGTTGCTTCCAAAATAAATTGACTGTTTGGTACTTTACCAACGTGTTTCAGAAAAACAAGGTTTTGATTTTATTGAACTATTTAAAAGTATGAATGTATGTCATAAAAAAAAAACTTTTTTATAATCTTGCATTCTAAAATTCATATTTCAATGGTCAATGTCAGACAACGAGGAGCTCTTGGTCAATGAAGAATATAATTATTTCTTACCACACCCCTTTCATGACTCGCAACATATTTCCACCAGAAATTTCATTGCGAGGAATAGGTAAATGTAAACATGGAACTATTTGTGACATTTGTCTTAGCAGAGATCAGAAAAAGATATTCAGAAAATTTGGAGTACATGTACATATTCACCCTAGGATCACATCAAATTCAAGCCACTCAAGGCAAGCGGCTCTTTGCTAATAGAGTTAACTATGCCTAACTACAATTTACAAACTGGCTGGAAAATTCGTAACTAATATCAATGACAACTGTCCCTCACTTCAAATGCATGCCCATTGGAAGAAATCACACACGCACACTTTGTTTCAGGTGCGCAACATGCCACGTGCCTGTGATTTTCAAATGGCAAGGCCTGGCTTTGTGACCAGGCAATGCAGGGTCACCACAGTTACGATGTATAAACACTATTATGTGGGACCATTGCATTCATATAAACTGTTAATGATTATTTGCACGTCGGTGATTTCCATTGGCTGTCAATACTGTTCGTTTGTTTACTTTTTGCGGAAATCATGCAGCAGTGTTTTGAACTATTTTCTCACCATTCCTTACTGATTTTGCATCATAGACAATGCAATAATACCAGCGGCTGAAATTAACAGATATCCAGTTGAAATCTGGTTATGCCCGATGGTTAGCCAGTTACAAAAATGGGCTAACCATTTCAGCACCAGCCATAACTCACAGAAAAAATATTCCAACAGCGAAACGACTGATGCCACTTAAAGACCTCATGATAATGAACATCTGTATCAAATTTCATCAAAATCTGAGCAGTAATGCTGAAGTTATAATGCGAACAGACATCTGAGTGGGGATGGACAGACATACAAGCGGATGCACAGATGCACAGATGCATGCATGCATGCACAGATGCACAGAGAGGCGCATTCCAGTATACCCCACTTTTTGAAAAAAAAAGTGGGGATATAATAACAAACTTGACCTATATACAAGCAGTTGACTGAAACAGTATTTTTCCAACAGAAACCAGAGAAAAACTCATATTTTGTCATTTTTTTTTCTTTCAAGTGCCACAATTCCTAAACTACAATAGGTACAAGTGTGGAAATCGATCTTAGCCTGTTTTTCATGGAAGGCAAGACCTTCTGGAAGTTTGTAAACAAATGCTTGTTCATACAGATTTTATCGGATGGAAACCCAAAATCTCACATTCTTTTAAGAATTGAATGCAATTTTTATAATCTTTATTGGAGTATGAACGTGTGGGAATGGGTACAAATTATGTATGAATCCCAAAGGGATTCATACAATTTGTACCCATTCCCACACATTCATACTCCAATAAAGATTATAAAAATTGCATTCAATTCTTATAATTACATTCCGTAACTGATTAAACTACTTTTTACCAAACAACAAAGCAGAAAGACAAAATAAAACATGTACGAACGAACAAGGTGAAAAACCACCCTCATACAAATGACAAAGCGCACAACTCTGATTTTTAATTTTCATAACTTTAGATATGGAAACGAGTATTTTAGTAACGGGATTTATGCCACAGTTGAGAAATGTCACCAAAGAAACAGTAGCAGAGTTGATCACTGCGGGAGGCACTAAAAGTTAAAAACCTGCCCAAACACCGCCCGAATTACATTCTGTCAACTGTGCTCTACCGTGACTGCGGGTCAAAGTTCGACCAAATGTATTCATTGGAAAATGAATTACATTTGGTCACAACATTTTCATCCAACTGACCAATGGGAATTGAGTATTTGGACCCAAAACGTATAACTACATTAACAATATAATTATTTAAAAATGCTACCTAAATGGAGATCAAGGCCAATAACTCTGAAACAATGCATGGGATGGAGGGAGGGCATTACAAAAGGCAAAATGATGTAGTCCCCCATTTTTGAGGAGGGCAGGAGACAAAATAATTTCCACGTCGCACCACAGGCCTACCTGGGCTGTAATTATCCTTTAAATCACTGTACATCATGTTATAAAACAGAAAAGCTAATTAGTTAGGCCCCCACAAAATAGAACTTCTGTTTCTCAGGCCATTTTTTGTAAAATTGCATGTGGGCGGGAGGTTTTCTGTTTTTGTAATTATTTCTTTGCCATCAAAAGTTTATGTTTTATGTTTTAGGCCTTATAATCCACAGAAAAGCATGGGTGGTGGGGTATTTCATCCCTTGACTGCAAGAAGGCTTTGCAATGCTTTAAAGCATTGCAAAGCCTCATTGCACTCAAAGGACAAATTTATCAATGTTATTAACTTGGGTAGGGGTGCTGCTGTAACCAGTTCTTGTCAGATCACCGAAGCTAAGCAATGTCGAGTCCGGTTAGTCCTTGGATGGGTGACCATCTGAGAAATCGATTTGGACTCCTGTGTTGTGTCCTGGGGCAAGGCACATAACCCTGATTGTCCACATGGGTGCACTAAAGCATACTGCATGTCGATGGTGTGCATGTCTTCAACCAATCTACCCCTGCCTGTGTTGCAGTGCGGAATTAAGATGTTGAGGAGCAGGCAGCTGCTCATCGTTGCTTGGTGGTTCTCTCCGGGTACTCTGGCTTCCTCCACCTGTAAAACTGTCACTGTCACCGACAATGTGACCTTGGCTGTAAAAGTGTCGTTAAACCTTAATAAATAAATAACTTGGGTAAAATATCAGACATAAGCCATTTAATTTTTATTTTTTTAAGTTAGCATTGGTTACAAAAAGAGAGCAGGCAGCAGCCAAAAGGACCATGCAGGGAGGCCTGAGAAACAGATTTTTAACTTTTTTTAGGCCTAAACTATTTAGCATTGCAGTGAAATCCTGTTACTTGAACAGCCATTTTGCCAGTGAAAAATATTCATTAACAGGAGTAGTAAATTAAGAGAAATGTGATGATTGCCCTGTATTCAAGTGATGAACTGTGCATTTATTCTGTTATATCTTAATCGACAGAGCTCTTGGGGCTCTGTCAAACAAGATATAATAGATTAAATGCTTATATTGGATTACTAAGGCTGGATAGGTCTATAAATATAGGAAATTCAAAGGTTGTCCGAGTAATTCTTCAACAACAGATCACACGATTTTTTTATTCAGTTATCATGAGATCACTCTATAATGAAAATGCAATTGTCAGGTCAAATTTGTACTGAAGGTATGGTAAATGATTTGGTATTTGGAAGTTATATTCAGTTAACAAGGTTATTCAATTAAGAAGAGATATCCAATTAAAGAGGTTCCACTGTACATGTATAAAATACTTTGTATGAAGGAAATAGCATATGATTTCCCAAATCACTTCATTTGTGTATTTCCAGTAACAATTTTAGCTCCCCTTGTAGCGCATGTTAATAAATTTACACGTGCTATTTTTGGCTCGCCTTATGTTGATTGAAGCACTGTTTATTCATGATTACCAATTGAGATATAGACTGATCTTAGCGATTGGCCACATCCACCTGCGTAATTTACAAATTAAGCAGCTGGAAAAAATATCTTTTTAAAAAGATTTCAACAAAATCATATCAAGTGACCCCCCCTCATTGGAATGAGCTTGTCAAGCTCTTTCCAGTGAGGGGCTCACATGATATAGTTTTGAAATTGAAATTTATGAAAATGTTTTTAAAAAACAGTAATTAAAATAATAATTTTTGATATCATGTGTGTTGGGTAGAGTTAAGTTGCCATTGTACACACAATCTTTTATAGAACATCCCTTCTATAGCAGTATTCTTAACAATTTACCCAACGCAGACACAGACAATATCAAAATTTATTATTAATATCATTTTTTTTAATTTTTCAAAAATTTCAACAAAACCATATCATGTTTTGTTGAAATTTTTTGAAAAATAATATTTTTTCAGCTGCTGAATTTGCATATTACGCGGGTGGATGTGGCCAATTCGTTGGGTAAAGGGTTAAATGAAACAGAGTCATTTAATTTTCAATTCTGTGAAGATTATCTGCTTTTTGTTCCCTGAGAATTCAGTCAAAAAGTCTCCACTCTGCTCCATACAAAATTTAATTCATTAATTTAACAGATATCTTTGGCCTTTTAAAAGAATAAGTAGGTTCCACTATAAATTATGCTCCATATTCATCAAGAAGCAAATGATCTTTCATTACAATAGTCTTCTTATATTTTATTTGAGAGTGTCGCAAGGCACGGTTAAAAATTTTACTTGCTAAATTCTTCAGTGAAGCTCGTTTAGTCTCTATCATATCTCGTACAACTGCATCCAGTCTCTGTCTATTGACATTAATTTTTCTGTTTGATGGCGTTGGAAGATACTTGTAAAATGGTGAAACACCAAGGATCCTGTAATGAAATAGAACAAATATCCTCAATGCCTTGTGCTACACCAACTACTAAACCTAAATCCATGGGTCTAAAACATTGTGACAATAATTTTCATGAAGTTTCCATCTTGTTCTTTTATTTTGTAATATTGACTTTCATAATTTATTAACCCTTTGAACTCTAGTGATATCTTCCATGCCAGTTCAATAGCAGCAATTAGAAGAGTCCATATTCATTATTTGGGGTAGACCAATCAATAGTTTCAATGAGCAGCCTTGGTTACTGATTGGTCTAGCCCACACATTTACTGAACAGCCATCCTATTTAATGATGTTATGACGTATCATGTTGCTGGCCAGAAAAATGGCCGCTAGGGTTCAAAAGGTTAATAAATTAAATATATAATATGATCACTGTATTCACAAGTGAATGTGACTTAACATCTTTATAATAAACTACAGTACAAAAAGTCAATTATAAGTTTCATTTAGGCCACATAAAGAAGATCTTCTGTTTCTCAGGCCATTATTTGTAAAATTCCATGCGGGCATGTGGTTTTTTATTTTATTTTTTATTTCGGTAATTATTTCTTTGGCATCAAATGTTCATGTTCTTGGTTAATGTTTTAGGCTTCATAATCTACAGAATAGCATGGGTGGTGGTGTATTTCGTCCCTTGAGAGCAAGAAGGCTTTGCAATGCTAAAGCATTGCAAAGCCTTCTTGCACTCAAGGGACAAATTTATCAATTTTTTTTAACTTGGGTGAAATATTAGATATAAATCATTTTTTTTTATTTGTTTTAAGTTGACATTGGTTATAAAAAGAGAGCATGCGGCAGCCAAAAGGACCATGCGGGAGGGCCTGAGAAACAAATTTTTAATTTTTGTAGGCCTTACGAGTGAATTTTTTTTTTGTATCATTGTTTTTTAATACTTATCTTTAGGGAGTAACACTTTTCTGGTGGAATGTAGGGGAATCCCACTCCCTTACTTTTTTCTGGAAGCAAACATCATTCCCCCACAATTTCAAGACCTGGAATCAGGGTTTGATCCAAGTAGACTGGGAAAGGGGCCTTTTTCTTGGTCTTGGGGAAATTACTATTTAAATAATTATTTAATCCTTTACCTGATGAATTGAAAACAACCGCCTGCATAATTTAAAAATTAAGCAGGGAAAAAAAATCTATTATATTTTTCAAAGAACTTCAACAAAAACATATCATATAACACCTCATTCAGGGGCGAAATGATATTGTTTTGTTGAATTACTTTTTTTTAAATTTGGGAAAAAATAAAATAAAATAAAATAAAAAAATAAAATAAAATAATGAATTTTGATATTGTCTATGTTTGGTAAAGAGTTAATTGGTCATCTAAGCATAAATCCACCTGAAAGCTCTTTTCCAGAGCGAATACAGGTTAGAATGGTATCACTTTATTAGAATTAACTATCAGAAGAGCACAATGTAACCTGATTATGCTCTATAAATTCATTTATTTATTATCACTAAATCACCTAGAGAGTGGAGATTCCGCTCAAGCAATAATTGAAAATTAGTTGCTAAGCATAACAAGCACAAGCAAAGTTCCAGCCAATGGACCTCTCAGTTGAATCCATTAGCTGAAACATTGCTTGTGTTTTTTGTCCATATGTACAAAATTTGAAAGTGATACTTTGGGTGATAACTCCATTCCATGGGTGATTTAGTTACAATCCACTCTCCACATACTGCAAGTTTGGAGATAATATTGTTTTGTGCCAGAAATTTGGAATTTTATAGCATGTACACTCCATTGGGAAAGGAGCCTTATTTCGGCACCAAAAATGGCTTTGATTAAACCCTGCCTGGAATGGCTTGATCTTGACAATTATACAACACAGCCCACACTCATTTGCCTTGCTAGGTGCATGAAAGCTGTTTTTGCTATGTGTAAGCTATTTGCTTATAATACTATATAGTCAGAAATAAATACACAGAATGACATGACAAAAGTGACATCCTCGGTAAATCTAAATTTTATAGTAAATTTCCTTTCTTATTATACCTACCACAATTGTTTACTACAGGCTTGCACTACAGTGGAAGTCCCTAACTCGGATAATATACTCTCTATTTTTGTCTTTCCCAAGCAATTTGGGAAAGAAAAGTGGTGCAAAAGCACCAAGAAAAAATAAGCCAAAACTGGGTCGAGAGCAACTGGCGCAGACCCAGTACGGGACGCTCTCTCAAAAGTACAACTCCACGACTTCCGTTGCCAGTGTGCATATACGTCGCTAAAGACTCATTCTTTTTGAATCTGCCAACGTTAGAGTTATGTGATCAGCAGGGAGGAAGGATTCTTTACCCATAAAAGAAGATGGGAGGGCCTCCATGTAAACAATTGTGGTAGGTATAATAAGAAAGGAAATTTACTATAAAATTTAGATTTCTTATAAACCTACTCACAATTGTTTACTACAGGCTGAATAGACAATAGGCTGGAGGGAATCGCATAACCAACCCACACATAACCCCAGTGCACTGGAACCGTGAAGCAGAAGGAAGAGGTCCCGAGGCTTATCAACCATAACGTCGCAATCATTGGTAAAAGACAATGAAAGGAGACATATGGGCCTGTGTGACACACAGACAGAAAAGGGCAGTAACAGCGCAAGGCTGAAACTGACCTTCAAGAAGCCTAATGGCTAGGGCAGAAACAGCCTGAGCAGAAGAAAGAGGCCCCAAGGCAAAAAGGTCCTCCGACTGCTCCTGCAACTGGCGCAGATAGAAGGTGGAGAAAGTAGAGGCATTTCTCCAGTAGGCTGCCTGCATAACATCTGACAACTTGACGGAGTTAGAATAAGCCCAAGAGGTGGACAATGCACGCACCTCGTGGGCAGAAATACGATTGGTAACACAATCGCCAGCTGCTAAACGGCCGTAAGCCGTACGAATAGCAAGACAAATCCATCGAGAAATGGATTGAGGAGAGATCTTCTGTCGACCAGGAATAAGAGACAGAAAAAAACGTTTCCTGCCTTTCCGTATGAAACGATCGAGATAAATGCCAATAGAACGGACCGGACAGAGCAAAGGGCGATTACCCTCAACAGAAGGAAGAGCCCTGATACAGATAGGAGGAGGAGTAGTATCTGGTAACTGATTCTTGGCCAGAAAAGAGCAATCAGTGGTAAAAGTAACACTGTTGGGAGAGCTCCTAAAAAAGGCCAGGTCAACCGAGAGGGCGTGAAGCTCACTGACCCGTCTGGGAGAAGCAAACGCCATCAGAAACGCCGTCTTATATGTGAGAAAATGCATATCCACCTGGGATAAAGGTTCGAACGGCGCCCCCCCCCCCCACCCTCCCCCCTCCAAGCAAAGCAGCACCCACGAAAGATTCCATCATGGGGTAAGCTGCAAAGTCCGAGGCCTTTTCAAAGAAAAGTGCCGAACAAGCTTAGAGAGGTAAGGATTAGTGCCGATATGACGCTTCCCCACATAAGAAAAAGTCTCTGAAAGCATGGACCTGTAACTCTTGATGGTAACAGGCTGGAGACCCCGAGAATCAAACAGATATACCAGAAACTCCGCAATCTGTGAAATCGAAGGATTGGCATAATCAACAGAGTGATCAGCACACCATCGACAGAAGACCTTTTACCTGCATAAGCTAAACCAGTGGAGTGCCTCCTTGAAGAAGAAATGCACTCCACTGCTCGTCTCGAAAAACCTCTACGGAGGAGACAGGACCTGACAAAAGATATGCGTGAAGGCACAATGAAGTCGGGTCGACGTGAAACCTCCTCGGGTGACCTTGACAAAGAAGGTCGTGATGTAGCGGGAGTCGTGCCAGAACCGCCGCCATCAGCGAGCGGAGCTGATTGATCCACACCCGCTGAGCTGACAGGGGAGCGATCAGAATAATTCGACAACTGCAGGTTCGAATTTTGGCTAGAACCTGAGGCAGAATCGGAACCGGCGGGAAGGCGCAGCCAACAAGACCGTTCCAATCGAGTGACAGAGCGTCCATGGCAAAAGCCAGAGGATCTGGACATGGGGACACGAAAGTGTGCACCTGATGGTTCCAACGAGTCGCAAATAGATCAATGTGGGGACGTACCCAGAGATCGCAAAGCGACAGGAACACTGCCCTGTGGAGCATCCACTCGGTGGAAATAACCCTGCCCTGTCGGGACAGGGAGTCGGCTAGGACGTTCAGACAACCGGGACTGTGACGAACAACCACTCCGGCATGGACATCCTGAGCGAGCAGTAGAAGATCCCGAGCCAATTCGTACATCGGAACCGAGTGTGTGCCGCCCTGGTTCCGAATGTAAGCAACCGCTGTCGAATTGTCGGACAGCAGAAGGACCTGGCGATTCGACAGCTGAGGGATCCACTGCCTGAAACTCAGAAGAAGAGCGAGAGGCTCCTTCTGGTTGATGTGTAGAGCTGCTTGATCCTGGTCCCACATCCCGTGGAGGGAAAGACTGAGAAGATCCAACGTCGCACCCCATTCGAGATTGCTGGCATCTGCCGTCAAAACGCGATCGGACGTGGGTAAGTCCAATGGAACACCCTGCGTAACCCACTGAACATCTGTCCAGGGTAGAAGGTGAGGATAAAGAGATTCCGGAAACGGAAGCACCAGATCCAGAGAATCTACATTCGGTCTCCAACGACTGAGCAGAAAGTGTTGGAGAGGTCTGACCTGCAGCCAACCTAGAGGAAAGAGATCCATCACCGAACCGCAGAGACTGATCAGCCGGAGAAAATTCTGAGCTGTGGCGGACGTGGACTGGGACAGAGTCAGAGCAAAAGCTGAGAGAATCACAGCCTGGGGAACCGCTACCAAATTGAATTGGGTTTGGAAAGCCATCCCCAGATGACAAAACAACTGAGAAGGGACCAGGTCTGACTTCTCCTCATTGACTCTGAATCCTAGCCACATGAGCAAGCTCAACAGAGTGGCGACATCCGACTTCAGTAATGCAGCATTGGAATGCCTCTGGAGGATATTGTCCAGATGTGCCGAAGTAGTCACCTTGGACTGTGTGTGATGGAACGCTATCACATGCGACATCAGTCTGGTGAAGGCCCAAGGAGCCAGGTTGAGGCCAAAAAGCATGGCCTTGAACTGGTAAACTCGCCCCAGAAAAGCGAACCTGAGATATTTCCATGACGCCCGATGCATCGGAACGTGAAAGTAAGTGTCTCGCAGGTCGATGCTGGCAGCAAAGTCGCCCTGGTGAATTGAATGGCGGACTGTCCTGAAAGTCTCCATGATGAACTTGGGAGCAATGATAGACTGGTTCAGGATACTCAGATCGATAACCGGTCAGAGTCGGCAGTCCTTCTTCGGCACCAAGAACAGGCAGGAATAGAAACCCACTGACTGAATGTTCTTGACGACCTCGATCGTCCCCTTCGCCAGGAGATTGCCAAAAGTTCCCGACGTAAAACGTCTGACGGAACTGTGGTTGGAAGAGGCACCCTGGACAGAGTGGGGTGCCGTCGGAAGGATATTCGCAGCCCGGACTGAACAACATCTAACACCCACGGATCGGATGTGATGGTGGCCCAATGGGCTGCGAATTCTGTTCTCCTTCCTCCAACCTGGAACGAGTCAAGGTGAGGACCTTCATTTCGAGCCCCGACAAGGTGCGCGAGAGGAGAAACCACCTCCTCTACTAAATGAAGAATCCTGAGACTTCCCTCGATTCTGCCGACCCTTACCCCTTGAGTAAGAAGTAGAAGCGGCGGCAGAAGGACCAGCCTTTTGCTTCGCAGAGGAAGCAGAAGGGTACTTGTTAGGCTTGGAATGGCCCCTGCCTCCCCTAGAAGGCTGATCAAGCCAACGAAACAGCAGCTGATCTTTGGAATGACGTAGGACGTCGTCCCGGACCGTCGACACGGAACCATGGAAAAGTTGCAGACCTGCCAAAGAAGCAGATCGAAGAGCAGCGCCCTGCTCCTCGGGAAGGGATCCTACTGTGTCCAGCACAGTGTCACTTCGAACTAATTCCAGATTAGCCGTGTTACAGGCATGCGTGTGAGTAAGATGCATGAGTGCCTTGGACAGCACACACAAAAGAGCCTGTACCTCGTCAAACTTATCTGGAGGCAGATAAGCAACTAAAGCTGAGACGACGTGATATGAGAGAGAAAGCATGCCAAACATCTCTCTAGATAAGCCCAACGTGGACTCCAGAGTCGTCATTGGAATGACGGCAGACTTGGGCTTGGAAAGCCCGAGGGAAGTGGAGTCCTGATCCAGAACTGTCAAAGTCTGGCAGACTGACGGATTGGCAGAATCGTAGGAATGATAACGCACAGGAGGCAAAAAGGTGTCAACCCTGGTGAAGAACGGAGCCTTCAGAGCCTTGGAACTCAGCTTGGAGTCCAATGCTGAAAATGCTTCAACCACCTGTACCGACTGGCACGGTCAAAGGCGCCCAGAAGCAGGTTGCTCCATAGGCTGTAGGCACACGACCGATGATCGCGGCCTGGCTGACACTGTCGGCTGGTTAGCTGGTTTGAGATCAGGCAGAAACCCAAACACAAAGTCAAGAGCTGCCCCCAAGTCCGAAGACTGCTGGCCCTCGACATCAAGCATGTTGGACTCCTCCCCAGAGTCGGAAGACACATAGCTCATCGTGGGCAAACCAGCCGACGCCTCCTATGGTATGGGGACACCAGGGGGATCAGAAACCGGCCTGTTTCCAATCCCGGGAGGCGGCGCCATAGGAGGCGCCTGGAAACCACTCGCTGCCTTGCTGGAAGCAACAGGAAGGCTCTTTGACAGAACCTGAGTGAGTAAGGAGAGGGCCTCCCTAAGCTCACTGCCCGAACTGGCTGGTTCGACAGGGGAGCGAACCGGCAAAGTGGCTTCACCTCTGACCCTCTTAACCAGCGAAGGGTCACGATCCTACAAAACACCCGACGTGGGACAACGGGCGGCAGCCGAAACACCTAAAGGCAGACGTGTATAGGGGTACGAGGCACCCCGCGGATCAATATAGCGAGAACTCATGAGAGTCACCGCAGACCTCTGCGGGGCAGAAGGTCCAGAATGCACAAAAGGCGTTGGTCCCCCAAAACTGGTCGTGTGGCCAGAATGAGTGGACGGAAACGCCACGGAGTTCATAGTGTCTCCACTAAGAACATCCGAACCCAAAGACACAACTGTGGTGCTCAACGGCGTAGAGACTACAGTGGTAGGATTGGCCGGCAGCCCCTTCCAACTTTGCCGAGTTGAAGCCAGGGAAGGCTGAGGCCGATATCCCACGTCTACAGTACCAGACATTCCTGCAGTCCCCTGCAGGGAAAAGCCGAGGCCGACTGAAACTGTCGACAAAGCAGACGGACCAGCAGTAGTAGTGGATACGTCGGGAGTCGTTGAGGCTGGTGGAATAGTGGAGAGAGCACATCTGCTCGGCTCCGAAGGAGGAGTCACAATCCTAGTGACAGCCTCAGATGTCGACTGGAGGGGGACCGTAGTCCCAGAACCAGGCACCTCTTCACCAGAACACTCAACGGCTCCCGCAGTATCCACTACAGGAAAATACTGCACATCCCCCACGGAGGAGGAATAACTCTCACCAGACATGGTCGGCTCGGGAGCCCCCGAACGACTGTGTTCTCCTTTCCCGCGGGAGCGGGAGGCATGGCCACGAGAACGAACGACACGGTTAACCGACGCCCAGAAAGTGGATGACCAAGATCCACAGACACCACATGGCCACTCGGCCGAACACCCATTACAGGAGGAACAAGAAGAATGTGAATCGTCTACATGCTTTGGCAGCAGACATTGCCCACAAGGAATTGTCCTGGGTATGATAGAGGTGAGAGGAGCAAAGAAGGTGAAATCAGATAACAGAAGAACACCCCCAAAGAAGAGAGAAAGGTGACAGAAATTTAGACCCCAGACGGTCGACCGGGAACCACACAACAGGATGACTACTCTCAAAGGAGAGAAGAAACACAGAAGCGGTACCCCGCATCACCCAACTCTAACACAATTAGAAAAATTAGCAATTTAAGCACTGACAATAATTGTGAAAAATAATTTAAGTCCGAACCGCATGGCACACGAAATTTGCGCGTGACTCGAGAGAGAACATATAAAATACATTATGGATAAGAATTTGTAAGAGAATATAATAATAAACTGTTCCTGAGAATACAAAGGATACTTGGATACACTATGAAGCAGGAAACATCAATCAATGAGTTGGATGAACACTGATAAGCGTGCAGAACATCTCGTCATATGGCGGACGACAAAAAGAATGAGTCTTTAGCGACGTATATGCGCACTGGCAACGGAAGTCATGGAGTTGTATACTTGGGAGAGAGCGTCCCGTACTGGGTCTGCGCTGGTTGCTCTCGACCCAGTTTTGGCTTATTTTTTCTTGGTGCTTTTGCACCACTTTTCTTTCCCAAATTGCTTGGGAAAGACAAAAATAGAGAGTATATTATCCGAGTTAGGGACTTCCACTGTAGTGCAAGCCTGTAGTAAACAATTGTGAGTAGGTTGATAAGAAATTACAGTCTCATTTGTTTTATTTTCTAACTGAATAATGTTTCACCAGAGCGAAATTTCCATCATCTTCTCAATCTCAATGAAACATACAGGGGTAGTTCATCTCTCTGAATGTAGTGGCAGCCCCACTGTGGCTGCCCCTACATTCAGATTGCTAAACTAGGAGAGAAGGTGAATTATCCTTATTTTCTGGGTATCATAATCATGAAATTCGCAGCAGATAATCAATGACAAGGTGATATGTGAGTGGTCAATTTTACTGCGGAGGCCCCACCCACTAAATCCAAAGAGGAATACCACCTCTCAGCTCTCCTCCAATGATGCACACCATGTCAATCATCATTACATGATGGGTACTCATTCCCCCACTTCTTAATTTCAAAAAGCATCTCTGTCTTTAGGTAAATATATAAAAGACAAATAAGAATCAAAGCTTTGTTTTTAAAAAGTGCCAAAGATGACATGAAGATAATCAGAAGATCTGACGAAAGCTTCCTGAATATAAGCTCAAACAAGATAAATGTCACTAAGGTAACACATGCCCCCCCCCCCCCCCCCCCCCCCACCTTGACCTCACGGACCTGGCTGTGGTGTGTGACACATCCACCCGTTGTCCTTTATAATTGAACAAAGTTAGATGATTGTAGCCCTAATAGTTTTGGAGTTATGCTTGAGACACGATTTGTGACCCTGAACATATGAAGGTCAATTGTGACCTTCATCTTGGAGATGCGGTGGAAACTATTATATGCGACACACCTTCTGACTGTCCTTAACATTTGTAAAAAATTTTAACAATTGTACTATGATTCGTTTCTGAGTTATGGCTGAGACACGAATATTGACAGGTTTTTAGTGTGACCTTGAAATGCTTGACCTTGAAGGTACAAACCCGGCTATGGTGTGTGACACACCCTCCCATGGTCCTGTATAATTGTGTGAAGTTTGATGACTGTGGCCCTAACAGTTTTCGAGTTATTGGCTCGGACACACACACACGGACACACGCACACTTCAATCACTATATGCCACCCGACTTAAGTCGAGGGCATAAAAAGAAACCAAGACAGTGGAAGTTACCGGGTAGCAGCCAAAAATGAGAGAAACTAGAACTATCACTGAAGGTGATTAATACCCCCGCTTTGGGTTTTTAGAGGAATGCACTTCTGATCATGTAGGCGAAGGCCATAAGGAAATGTATACATAAAGATCATTTTTTGTTGTTGAAATTTGTATTTGCATGTGGCCTTCCACAGAACAGCACTGAATACTTAAAGAGCCCACACATATATGGTTTACATTTGGAAAAACACATTTACAATGTGCAACATGTATTCAAAATCGGTTCATTAATGTAGGAGGAGTTGCACACACAAGAATCCCATTTGAAAACCCATAATAAATCCAAGTTAAAGGGAGATAACCTGGTTAAAATTGTCGCAGATCAAAAATTTAGGAATATGCGTATGTTCACTTAGTTGTGATAATGTTTGAAAGGTTTCGTCAAAATTGATTGATAAATGTAGGAGGAGTTGCACGCACAAGAATTTCATGTAGAAACCCATAATAAATCTAAGTTAAAGGGAGATAACCTAGTTAAAATAGCCACAGCTCAAAAATTTTGGAATATGCGCATGTTCACTTAGTAGTGATGATGTCTGTAAACTTTCGTCCAAATTGATTGATAAATGTAGGAGGAGTTGCGCACACAAGAATTTCATGCAGAAACCCATATTAAATCAAAGTTCAAGAGAGATAACCTGGTTAAAATTGTCGCAGATCAAAAAGTTTGGAATATGCACATGTTCACTTAGTAGAGATGATGTTTGAAAGGTTTCATCAAAATCGGTTCATTAATGTAGGAGGAGTTGCGCACACAAGAATTTGTTCGAACGGAAAGACATAATAAATCTAAGTCAAAGGGAGATAACCTGGTTAAAATTGTCGCCGATCAAAAATCTTGGAATATGCGCATGTTCACTTAGTAGTGATGATGTCTGAAAAGTTTTGTCCAAATTGATTGATAAATGTAGGAGGAGTTGCACGCACAAGAATTTCATGTAGAAACCCATAATAAATCTAAGTTAAAGGGAGATAACCTAGTTAAAATAGCCACAGCTCAAAAATTTTGGAATATGCGCATGTTCACTTAGTAGTGATGATGTCTGTAAACTTTCGTCCAAATTGATTGATAAATGTAGGAGGAGTTGCGCACACAAGAATTTCATGCAGAAACCCATATTAAATCAAAGTTCAAGAGAGATAACCTGGTTAAAATTGTCGCAGATCAAAAAGTTTGGAATATGCACATGTTCACTTAGTAGAGATGATGTTTGAAAGGTTTCATCAAAATCGGTTCATTAATGTAGGAGGAGTTGCGCACACAAGAATTTGTTCGAACGGAAAGACATAATAAATCTAAGTCAAAGGGAGATAACCTGGTTAAAATTGTCGCCGATCAAAAATCTTGGAATATGCGCATGTTCACTTAGTAGTGATGATGTCTGAAAAGTTTTGTCCAAATTGATTGATAAATGTAGGAGGAGTTGCACGCACAAGAATTTCATGCAGAAACCCATAATAAATCTAAGTTAAAGGGAGATAACCTAGTTAAAATTGCCACAGCTCAAAAATTTTGGAATATGCGCATGTTCACTTAGTAGTGATGATGTCTGTAAACTTTCGTCCGAATTGATTGATAAATGTAGGAGGAGTTGCGCACACAAGAATTTCATGCAGAAACCCATATTAAATCAAAGTTCAAGAGAGATAACCTGGTTAAAATTGTCGCAGATCAAAAAGTTTGGAATATGCACATGTTCACTTAGTAGAGATGATGTTTGAAAGGTTTCATCAAAATCGGTTCATTAATGTAGGAGGAGTTGCGCACACAAGAATTTGTTCGAACGGAAAGACATAATAAATCTAAGTCAAAGGGAGATAACCTGGTTAAAATTGTCGCAGATCAAAAATCTTGGAATATGCGCATGTTCACATAGTAGTGATGATGTCTGAAAAGTTTTGTCCAAATTGATTGATAAATGTAGGAGGAGTTGCGTACACAAGAATTTCATGTCCGGAAAGACGGACGGACGGACGGACGGACGGACGGACGTACGGACGTACAGGGCGATTCCTATATAGCCCCCACTTCTTCGAAGCGGGGGTATAATGAGGAACAAATCTTGGCAACAATGGAGAGAAACTTTATCAAATGGGGATGTAAGTTCTAGCAAGTCAAAAAGCTGGAATATTCATAACACAAGAATTATAAGTCAAACGAGATAAAAAAAACTAGAGGCTCTACAGAGCCTGTAATTGCTCACCTGGAACTACATATAAAAATGTGATTTCCCATAGGCTTTCCATGGTAACTATGAGCTGCAATTGTGGCCATGTTTGTAACATTACATTACATGAGGATCCTTGGTAGAAGGTGTCCCAGTCTTCAATGATGTGAAGTTTCAAAACATGTGAATCCACCAAACAGAATCATAGAATGTTTCTGGTGGCCATATTTTCTAACCAACAGGAACAAAAAGAGGATCTTTGTAGAGGGCCTCATATAGACCATTCTTGCAAGTTTTTGGTTCACGTGGGCTCAGTAGTTCCAAAGAGAAGATGAAAATGTGATTTCCCATAAGGGTTTTCAATAGTAACTATAAACCGCAATTGTGGCCATGTTTGCAAAAAGATCAACATTAAATGAGGAGTGATGGTAGAGGGTGCCCCAGCCATCAACCATGCAAAATTTCAAAACATTTGGCCCTGTGTTTTCAGAGGAGAAGAGTTTTCAAAATTGACCAATCAGAATCAAAGAATGCTTCTGGCGGCCACGTTTTTCACCCAACAGGAATAAAATGTGTAACAGTTGTAGAGAACCTCTCATAGACCATACCTGCCAAGTCTGGTTCACATTGGCTCAGTACTTTCAGTGAAGATGATGAAAATGTGATTTTCCTACAGGGTTTCTATAGTAACTATAAGCCACAAATGCAGCCATAATTGCAACCCGATGAAGATTAAATGATGATCATTGGTAGATTGGGTTACAGTCATCAGTCACATTCAGTTTTTCAAACCATTTGGCCTTGTAGTTTCAAAGAAGATTTTCTTGAAAATGAACACATTTATATGAATTCTGTTTCAACAAAAAAAATCAGTAAAAAAGGGTTAAAATATTTTGAAAATTAATTTTTTCAGACAGTATTCTCTTTCAAAATAGCTTTTGGATAGGTAAAGGGTTACAGGAAACACATTTTACTCCAATTTTTGTCAGATCTTAAAAGATATATATAATTACTGTCATCTAAGCTGACATGATGGGAACAGAATGTAAACAAACTTCCATTCTTTCCAAACATCTGTCATCAGTCACTATGTTTCTGATGAGTAAGAGAGAGTAGATAATTACATTACAGTTGAAGTTGTTTTACAGTACAAGTCAAAATAAGTTAGGTTAATCCTATAAACTATGTATCTTTCTCTTCCTACCCTGATAAGACCAGAAGCTGACACCATTTTCTGGAAAGCTCTCACTGATAGCTTTCCAGAAAATGTCAGATTCTGATCTTGTCAGTGCAGGAGCAGCAGTTTACTTAGCTTATTGCAGTTATGCTACAGCTTATTTTGACCTGTACTGTATACATAAAATGTTTGGGTTTTTTCCCCAGTTCTCAGTGAAGAAAAACGGGAACCAACCCTTACCAGATTCTCAAAAAACAAGTATTTTGCTAGCAGTACCAAACTTCATGAAGACAGGAGAGGCGTTGGGTTAAGCATCAGAATATAGCCTCTGGTGGCCACATATTTCCATCCTCTCATAGACCATTCCTGCGAAAATGTGGTTCACGTCAGCTCAGTAGTTCCAGAGAAGACGAAAATGTGATTTCCAATAGGGTTTCTATAGTAACTATAAGCTGCAATTGTGGCCATGTTTACAACCCGATCAACATTAAATGAGGATCGTTGGTAGAGTCAGCCCCAGTCATCACTTATGTGAAGTATCAAAACATTTGGCCTGGCAGTTTCAGAGGAGAAGATTTTTTGAAAATCCACCAATCAGAATCAAAGAATGCTTCTGGCGGCCGTGTTTTTCAACCCACGGGAACAAAATAAGGATCGCTTGTAGAGGACCCCCATAGACCATCCCTGCCAAGTTTGGTTCACCTCGCCTCAGTAGTTCCAGAGAAGAAGATGAAAATGTGATTTCCCATAGGGTTTCTATCGTAACTATAAGCTGCAATTGTGACCATGTTTGCAACCCGATCAACATTAAATGAGGATCATTGGTAGAGGGGGTCCCAGTCATCATTTATGTGAACTATCAAAACATTTGGCCTGGCAGTTTCAGAGGAGACGATTTTTGAAAATCCACCAATCAGAATCAAAGAATGCCTCTGGCGGCCATGTTTTTCAACCCAGGGGAACAAAATGAGGATCGTTTGTAGAGGACCCCCATAGACTATCCCTGCCAGGTTTGTTTTCATGTCATCTCGGTTTGTCCAGAGAAGAAGAGGAAAATGTGATTTCCCATAGGGTTTCTACAGTAACTATAAGCCACAATTGCGGCCTCGTTTGTGACCAAATCAACATTAAATGAGGATCGTTGGTAGAGGGGGTCCCAGTCATCATTCATGTGAAGTTTCAAAACATTTGGCCTGGCAGTTTCAAAGGAGAAGATTTTTGAAAATCCACCAACTAGAATCAAAGAATGCCTCTGGAAGCCATGTTATTCATCCGACGGGAACAAAATGAGGATCGTTTGTAGAGGATCTCCCTTAGACCATTCCTGCCAAGTTTGGTTCACACCGGCTCAGCGGTTACAGAGAAGAAGATGAAAATGTGAAAAGTTTACGGACGTCGGACAACGGACGACGACAGACGCCAAGTGATGAGAAAAGCTCACATGGCCTTTTAGTCCCGGTGAGCTAAAAAAAAAAAGCCCAAATAATCACACTTGATGCGATCATAAATGGTCTCTATAAGACTCAGCCTCACCCCAGGCCCATCTGGGTTCGTTTGAGTCCAAATCAGCCTGAGGTGAGGTTGAGTCTTGCAAAGACTAGCACACAACAAGTCAGCTTCACCCTTGGCACACAACTGATTTAGCAGTAATAGCAGATAGTTCAGTTCACTGATAAATTCAATGGCAACAAATGAAACACCTTGGACATACTGTAAAAATCGCAGTAAACATTAGAGCACAAAAACATATAACTCTACAAGAATATTCATGTCCCTGAGCATATATTAGGAAAGGAAGTAAACAGTAACGAAAACCCTGAATTCCAGAAAAGGCCAGAAAACTTACATCTCTGATCAAACAAGTGTAGCTGTCAATGTTTTGTCAAAACAGATTGTGTACAAGCCTGAAAATAATTCCTTTTTTGTTTTGGCATCTGTCATGATGACAGGAATACAGTTATGAAACAGCTAAAGTCATCAGCAAGCATTACGTGAAGTGTGAACAACATCTGTTCATTGAATCATTGTTTATGTACCAAGTTGGAATGGATGAACAGACCAATGAACCAATAGGTGGACAAAATGGTTACTATAATTATGAGTCTCTGAAATTTTTTTTATGGATCAGACAAAGTTAGAAAGGCCTTAATGACCTTGACCTTGCAGTTATGGCCTTGCATCATGGTCATGACACACCCTTGAGTCACATCAAGCATTGTGTGAGGTATGAATAAGAACTTTCCATTGAATTTTTTTATGACCAGACCAAATTAAAATGTATGAATGGTCTATGATCTTGACTTTGGATTGATGATTTTTGGTCAAGGTCTTGACAAATCTTCAGCCATGAACAAATACTGAATGAACAAAGAACAAGGTCTGACCAAACAAAGTTAGAATGGATGAATGGACAAACAGACAGACAAGGTGGTTCTTATATTCTCTCCTAAATATTTTTGGTCAGTATAAAAACTTAAGTCATCTAGCTGTATTTTCATCAGTTCATATGAAAAATATCAACTTCAATATCAAAATGAAAGGACCTATGATTAGAGATGCTTCAAGAAGAGAGCACCTACTGGATATAAGCAACCTGTCATTTGCAAAATGAGGACCCCAGAGGGTGAATTTGGTGATGCTATCCCATACAGTGGGCCAATTTGTCCTATAGGTACATCTTTCTGTTTTAGCTTGAGACCTTGATTCAGACTAAGGTTCACAGAGGGTAAATTTTGTGATGGTACCCAGCTGTGCAGGGTACCATCACAAAATTCACCCTCTGCGGACCTCATTTTGCAGATGACAGTATGCTTATATTCAAGCTTGCTACAAATGCAATTACAAGTTGTGAGACACGGGTTTTAAAATTATATGCTTCAAAATCTAAGGTTATAGAGCTCTTCGAATATTAGAAGATGATTTCAAATCAAATTTCATGGCATTTCAAGCTGACATAAATGTGGATAATGTTCTTTCTTACAGTTGCAAAATATTATATTTGTCAGGCTCTACTAAGAATGGTATATTCAGTTATCAAAGTCTTTTCCTCATGAAGTGGCAATATATGTAAAGTGGCTCTACCAGAGATATCCTGATGCAGTGGCAACATTTCCCTCCCACCTCACAAAAAAAAATTCTTTGCCCATAATGGGAACAGCTCTTCCACTTTAGAGATCATGCTTCAGTTTCAGTCCCAGCTTCCAAAAATAAGGCGGGCATGGGAAGGTTATTCCTCTTCTCCCACCTCCTACCTACTAAGATATGCATGTCTCACCTGAGATACTCGAGTGGGACATCTCACCAATCCATGTAATAAAGTGTCAAATTATGTAAACATTGATGTCATCACATCATTATGGTGCATCTCTACAAATTTGTAATCGCTTCATAAAAATAACCCTGCCTTTATATGCAGTGTTATTCCTTTCTATGTATAGTGGAAACCTGTCAATTGAAATGCCATTTTGCATATTAATATATATTCAATATTAATAGTCAATTAACAGGAGTTCAGTCTTTTTGCTGTACTTTAGAGATGAATGCAGCATTTACATGTGTATTCTCTTGTATCTTGTTTGACCGAGCTCATGGAGCTCTGTGAAACAAGATATTATAGATTAAATGCCTGTATTGGATGGAGAGAGGCCAGATAATCTATAAACAGGGCAATTTTGTGATTATCAGGTTATCATCTTGGTACATTACCTAATTTTTTTTTCAATTAATGTGAGTTTATTCTATAATCCATATGCAATTAACTGGTCAGATTTGTTCTAAGGTTATAGTAAACAGTTTTGTGTTTGGAAGTTATACAGTGGAACCCTGTTAACTGAATAGCCACTTTGCCAATAAAAATTATTCAATTAACAGGAGTATTCAATTAACAGGGATTGTGTCACTTTCCTCTATTCTAGAGATAAACTTAGCATTTATTCTATTATATCTTGTTTGCCAGAGCTCCATGAGCTCTGTCAAACAAGATGTAATAGATTAAATGCCTGTATTGGATGTACTGAGGCCAAATAGGTCTAAATACAAAAGAAAACTCGGGAGAGTCTGGGTAATTTCTCGACAGTTTACAAGATTTTATATTCAATTAACAGGAGTTTACTCTATAACCTATATTCAATTAACAGGTCAAAATTGTACTGGAGGTATGGTAACTGGTTTTGTGTTGGGAAATTATATTCAATTAACAGGGTTATTAAGTTAAGAGATATCCGGTTAAGTGGACTTCACTGTATTTAATTAACAGGGTTAATCAATTAAGAGATATCCAGTTAGGTGGGTTCCACTATTATATTGAAGAAAGATAAGACTTTTCTGAGTTATTCAGTAGAGATGGGCAGTATTGGAATTTTGAGTTTGCGATCAGTTTTGGTATATTGAGGTGTGTATACCATGATATCGGTTCAGTATTTTGGCCATTACATTGGGTAAAGGATTAACTGGCCACAGTTTCCCTGACCTATCATCTACCTGTAATCTGATGCAATGAAGTCCTGAATATATTACAAAGCATAGTTTATGGCAGTTTAGTCCCTACAAATTTGCATGTAATATTTGTGGAATGACTCAGTTGTGGGTGGAAGACTTGCTAGCTTGGGGGCAGATAATCGTGCCTTTGCTGTTTTGGATGTCTAGACTTTGACCTTGGCTTCACTCATTTCTGTAACCATAACAAGCACTGGTCAGAAGGGCACTTTGGACAAACACAGAGTCCATGTCTACATGATGATCACCAAGCCTGTCCAATGAATAACCCCGCAGTATCTTCAATCTACCTACTTTGCCCACACTGTGCAATTGTGTGCAACAGTGTCACAGCCTGATAGTGCATGTGCTGCGTTGAGTTTCGGGACAATTGTGGCATTTTTCTTGCATGTTTCACCTATGTCAATGACCTTTCTTTCCCCACTTGTAGCTTCCATTGTCAATAAGCAGCCCATTTTGTTCTTCCAATAGAAGAAAGATAGGAGGACAAACACATCCATGTCATCTGATGTGACATTAATGCGGAAAATGTCTTTGCATGATCTCTGGATGTAATTGACTTGTTGGCAAATGATAGCATCAGCCTCTTCGTGCTCGGTGTATAACACACCAAATTCTTGCACATCGCCTGACCTAATGAGTGTTGGTGTGTAAGATTCACCTGTTATGACTAGTGTATTTGAGTCACTACCATTCGCGATGAATTCAGTGATGTGTGAACATATGAGACTTATGAGTTGCTTTTTGTTTGTGGAATTTGACAGAACTACTTGCTTTGGTCACAGTGGGATGTTAGGTGTCAGCTTGTGCTTTCTGGACATGCATTTGCCACATCCTGTGCGGGTAGACGACTTGATGCTAAAGTCAAAATACCTCTCAAAGACAAGAAATACATTCGACTTCATGAGGTGTGTGGTGATAAAATTAGAGAATGTTGACACAAAGTCTGTGACAGTACCATTTGTGGGCCATTGCTGTACCCACATGATTGCACAGCCGTCGATCACAGTGCACTGCTGTACAGGTAACTTTCGTGAGGTTGCTACACATGCAAGCTTATTCTTCAGATCAGACTTGGATTTGGAAATACGCAAGTTACCCGATTTGAGGAACATAGATAAAGGGAAAGGTGCAAGCTTGTATTTCAGTATATCCTTCATTGGCAAGGCGGGGCCAGAGGACTGGAGGGCAATGATTCTTGAATATATGAGAGAAGGGTCAACAAGTGATGTCTCTCCAACTTTGATTGAACGTTTGTTGGCAGCCATTGTAATTACTTTCTTATTCTGTGGATGGTAAAAACCATTTGGAAGAGTGGATTGAAAGTCTTCATATTGTTTTAATCCTATTTTACAGGCCCGATCAACATTCACAGAATCTCTGGAGTTTGCCATAAAAAAATGTTCACAATTTGTTTGAGATGCTCATCGGTGTCTGTTGGTGACATGCTTATGCTCAAGGCTGTCTGTATTTTATTACAATCGGCCAGGTCAGCTGAATAACCTGATAGCATTACATGTACACTCCATACAAAAACATTATACAAAAATCGTCTGAGTGTGTTATGTGTAATTACATAATGTCAGACGTCCTCTCAATAATCAGTGTTGATTGGACTGTATTGGGAAATGATTCACCAATTAACATATTAATTTCTGTTCACTGAATCTTTTTTTTGTACCAGATACATTTTGTTTGGGAATTTTGTATATCAAATAAAATCTTTAAAGGTTAAAATTGGTTTGGTAAATTCCGTTATTTTGTGTGATAAATTTGACCCCAAAAATGAGAATTTCGCCGATCACATGCAACAATGTGGCTCTTCCGTCAATTGGATCCACATTGCATGAAATATTCTGAAGTCATTGGAGACCGGTGAACAAACTCAGGGGGGAATCCAAATCATATATCAGCGAAAATTTTATTTTAATATGAAAACAAATCGAAAATCTCACGAATTAACAAACAGATTTTTTCAATTCCTATAATAAACCGCAGTACAGAGTTCTGGAAATGAAAGATATGGCATTTGTATCTGAATATTTTATTAAATGTAGGTTTTAGAAATTTTCTGACTAAACAATATAATTGCTAATCAGGGACAGTCTCTGAAAGATTTTTCTCACAAAACACTAATTGGTTATGTAATCCTTCTCACGTGACCGCACTAAAACAGCTTTTCATACCCGTCGTTTCTACACAAACGACGGGGTATTAACAAGTGCAGTTTTGTATGCAATGTACACATAATGGTATTTGTTCAACATGAGATGGGAAGGTAAATATGAATTTACCAAAATGATATCCTTCAGAAAGGGCAATAAAAGTTCACAAAATTGCTCATGGTTGGCTTTGGAAATTTTTTTTCGCCATTTTGACAAAATGCAAATAACTCAAATTCCCCAAAGTTTACAAACTGGCATCAAAGAGATTAGAATTCAGCACAAAAAGTTACCCTAGAAACAAGCCAGAAAATAAGCAGACTGTCATCTGCAAAATGAGGTCCCCAGAAGGTGAATTTAGTGATGCTACCCTGATCACTAAATTTACTCTCTGTGAGCCTCAATCTGAAGCAGGTTCTCAAAACTGAACAGAAAGAGGTACCCATAGAATAAATTGACACACTGTATGGGTTAGCATCATCAAATTCACCTTCTGGGGACCTCATTCTGCAAATGTCAGACTGCTTATTTTCAGGCCTACCTAGAAACGTCAAAAACATTGTGTACACACCAAAATATCCAGGTTAGGCCCAGCCTGTGCCAGACTATATTGGGAATTCATAACAATTGCCCAGCCCTTTAAGGGTTAACAAAACTGAAAAGAAAAGCTGTAATTTCTTTCATGGAAATGAACACATGAACCGCTGATATTTGCCATTGTGATAAGTGGACATACATCCCTTTGAACACTTACCAAGCTTGGAGAAATCTGAGGACTGGACAAGCAAATTTATTGATCACCAACCACCAGGTAGTCCACTCAGTGGTCCAAGATCTGCAAATTTATATTGTTAGATCCTCAAGTTTCTCCTGATCTAGTCAATGCCAACACAGGCTGACGATATTCATCAGCTTGGTAACTGAGTACTAGTGTTTAATCCAAGCCCTTTGAGTAGCCAATTTTCTGTCCCATTTCATTAGGAAATATGCAGTAAATTTTCCAACTTAACCCTTTACCTAACATGAAAAGCAGATGACACTTGCAAACAAAATTATTGAGTAACTAAGCTTTTAAATTTTTTGCCTCAAAAACATAGCTTATGACCTTTCATTGGAACAAGCTCAACAATCTCATTCCAAAGAGGGGTCATAAGCTATGTTGTTGAGACAAAAAATAAAAAAAATAATTAAAACCGAATGGTAATTTTTGTGAATAGCACTGGCCGATTTTGGCCATTACATTGGGTAAAGGATTAACTGGCCACAGTTTCCCTGACCTATCATCTACCTGTAATCTGATGCAAGCAAATCTAAAGTCCAAGTTTGAATATATTACATGCAAATTTATAGGGACTAAACTACCATAAACTATGCTTTCACGTATTTTACCCTTGGTAAAATTACCAGGGCTTTTTAACTCTTTACCTAACATGAAAAGCAGATTATACATGCAAAAAAATTCTTGAATAACTAATGTTTTTCAATTTTTGTCTCAAAAACATAGGTTATGACACCTCATTGGAACGAGCTCAATGATTTTTTTAGAATAGCACTGGCCGGTTTTGGCCGTTACGTTGGGAAAAGGGTTAACCACATCAATTTCAGGGGCCTCTACAGATCTGTGGTGCCCGACAAACTGTCAGGTACAAATGTAACCTTTCGGGGTTACTGGAATTGTCATGAATTATGCTCAAACTTGGCAGATTTCGATCACCTCAGTGGATCCTCAATCTCAAAATGGCTCTTTATCAATTTCCATGGATTATAACCTTTTGACTAACAAAATGGTCAAAACTTGTGGCACTACTGCTAAAAATTACCATTCAATAGGATTATTTTTTTAAATTTTCACCTCAAAAATATAGATTACAACCCCCTCATTGTAATGAGCTTTTGTAATGAGGTGTGATTATCTACATTCATGAGGAAAAAATGAACATTTTTTGTTGTTGAATATTTTTTTTTACCCTGTGCGTACTATTATAATATCAGTATTTTCCAATGGGGCTTTTTCTGAATCATGTATTATTATGTATTAGGTGTACACTGAGGAAAATCTCACCACAAACTGGAAGTTATGTTCTTGAAGTATTGAGCTATATCCTTTGCTGAAACATTTAAAGTGGAACTACTCAGGTCAAAAACTGTATCTATGATGGTTTCCATTGTCTACAAAAAACAGAAGATTCAGTACTAGCAAGAAGACTTCTAAGAAATGTATTCTGAGTTTTCAGACTGTACATAGTCCAGGCCTTAAATATTGTTAGCTCATCAAACAAGTGCCTTTTGTGAGAATCAGGATACCATTTGTTGCTGTGTCACTGACTTTAAGGCTTTACCCAATGCACATGACATGAAAATTTATTATTTAAATATTCGTTTTTCAAATTTTTCATAAAATTTCCACAAAATCCAATCATCTGACCCCTCATTGAAATGCTTTTGCTGAGCTCATTCCAATGAGAGATCACATGATATGATTTTGTTGAAATGTTTTGAAAATGATTTTTTTAACTACTCATTTTATAGATTACATGGGTGGATGCAGTTGATCCAATGGGTAAAGACTTCAGGCTCATAGCTCTATGTGTAACAAACAGCTTTTAATGATGTATGTAACTATTACAAGACACGGGTAATTCACCCAATACAAAAATGTTGGGAAAGTAAATTTAGTGGAATTAGGACAACCAAGATTGAAATTTTCTAACCGTCCCCGTCAAAGTAAGAACTGGTTAACTGGCTGAGTGCTAGAAGCCACTATAACAGCTCTATTCAAAAGTGTTGAAAGCCACTTTAGTGGTTTAACCCTTTACCCAATGCAAACGATATCAAAATTAATTATTTTAAAAATAATTTTTTTTTAAATTTCAACAAAACCATATCATGTGACCCCTCATTGGAACGAGCTCGACGAGCTCGTTCCAACGAGGGGTCACATGATATGGTTTTATTAGATTTTTGGAAAAATAATATTTTTTCAACTGCTGAATTTGCATATTACGTGGATGGATGCGGGCGATTCGTTAGGTAAAGGGTTAACTCTGTATACACTAGTTTGTTGTTGGGTCAGCAAAAACTAGAGTGATGTCACTCATGCAGATTTTTTCATTTTTTACTTCTAACCATGGCTTATTAGTCCTTATTGGAACAAGCTCATCACGTTTGTTCCATTAATAGGTCATGAGGTATGTTTTGAAGCAGAGAAATGAGCTCGTTCCAACGAGGGGTCACATGATATGGTTTTATAGAAATTTGTTGAAAAATAATATTTTTTCAACTGCTGAATTTGCATATTACGCGGGCAGATCCAGGCGATTCGTTAGGTAAAAGGTTAACTCTGTATACACTAGTTTGTTGTTGGGTCAGCAAATACTAGGGTGATGCCACGCATACAGCCCGACTGTCCCAGCAATGGCAATGCTTAGACACAAAATAGTCGGAGCCATTTTTTGTTAACTGTTTACCTAACGAATCTGCCATATCTGCACTCATGATATACAAAATTTGCTATTCAAATTTTATTTTTTCATTTCTGCACTTCAAAACATACCTCATGACCTATTAATGGATCAAACTTGATGAGCTTGTTCCAATAAGAACTAATAAGCCATGGTTAGAAGTAAAAAATTAAAAAATCTGATGTTTCAGAAAAATAATTTGTACTATTGGCTTCAACTTGTGTTTACTAAAGGATTAAAGATGCAGTACATGAAGCAATGTTGGGCTATAGGAGTCAATTTTCTTTTTTGCATGTAATAACGCCCAATCCTTCAAAATGCATTTTGGGAATAATTGCCTAAGTGACACGTGTGTGCGTGTGTGCATGTGTGTGTGCGTGCATGCGTACGTGTGTACGTGCGTGTGTACGCGCGTGTGTGTGTGAGAGAGAAAGAGGGGGGGGGGGGGGAGGGAGGGAGTTGTGGAACCTATATTCAACCCTGGCCTGAATTACTAGCGGAAAAATACACATATCAACTTTGGTTGAAATTAAATAATCCTAACTGGAGTTATGAGCCAGAAACCAATTGTTTACAGACAGAGGGATGGACCGACAGAAGGACAGATGAAAGTCATGACTATAGCCCTGACTATAAACAGTCAGGCTAAAAATGCATTTTGTACCAAAGAAAAAGTATTGCATGAATGGCCCTGGGTGAGGAGGAGGTGGGGTGGGGTGGAAAGTGGGGGGTGGGGAGAGTGGGGGTGTGTTAGGGGAGTCCATTTTTTTTCCACCTGTGGTCAGTCTAAATTTTTCAGAATGCCTTTTGAGCAGAGAAAAAAAAATATCTAACTGGCACCATGGGGGTGGGGGTGGGTGGTGGTGCTTGTCTGGGTTTTTAACCACAAACATGAACCAAAACTGTAAAAAAGCATTTTTGACGAAAGAAAAAAAAATGCCTATTTGTCCCGCACCCCCCCCCCCCCCACCCCCCGGGGGGTTTACGTGAGTTTAAAAAAAGGTTCCGCATGTAGTGATTGTAAATAGTTCAAAATGCATATTGGAGAAGAGAAAAAAAAAGCCTAATTGGGGGGCGGGAGGGGGGTGGGGGAGGGGGGGTGGTGGTGGTGCTGTTTGTCGGGGTTTTTAACTACAAACTTTAACCAAAACTGTAAAAAAAAGCATTTTGGATGAATAAAAAAAAAAGTGCCTAATTGCCCCCCCCCCCCCCCCCCCCCCCCCCCCACCCACCCACCCACCCAAAAAGTGTTATGAAAAGGGTTAAATTAATGCCAATATTATTTGAAACCACTGTGTACAGCTTCAGTAGACCTTGCCCGAAATGAAAAAAAGAAATGACGCTGTAACAGAGTGTTTAGAGAATGAAAGGAAGAACCTTGAAAAGCAGAACTTTAAACTGAAACTTTAAGCTGAGAATACTAAGTAAAATTGATTGGCAAAAAAGGGTTAAATATTTCCTAAAACCGATAAAAGAAATCATTGATGTAAATGGAATCATTAAGTTGTATTGACCCTGCAAGAATTAGAGTAAGAAAGTTTGTGGCAAAGTCTAACTTCAAATACAAAGAAAGTAAGTCTGAAAACATGTTTAAAAGGGGTTAAAATCATGCTGATATTAATGAAAATCACTGTAGAAATGTTCAGTAGAAAGTAGACATTGTCCCAAATAAGAAACAGTGACATTCCACTAAACTGCTTGAAGAATTAAAGGTGTAATTTTAAGACACCCCCACCCATCCCCCCACCCCCTCCCCCCCAAAAAAAAACTTGAACCAAAAACTTTAACCTGGACGTTGTAAGGTAAATTGCCATACAAAAAAGGGTTAAATATTTCCCAAAATAACATGAAACAGAAAAAAAATAAAAACAAAATAAGAATGATACAATCAATAGTAAAATCAATTTAAAAAAAAACAAACTTTAAGGTTGACTAAAAAACTTTAACCACAAACTTTAACCAGAACTCCAAATGTTAAGAGACAGACAGAAGAAAGTCATGACTAAACAGGAAAAAAAAACCCACTTGAACCTACAGTAAAAAACTTTAACCACAAACTTTAACCAAAACTCTAAATGTTAACAGATGGACAGACGGACAGATGGACAAGAGTCATGACTATAGCCCTCACTGTAAACAGTCGGGCTGAAAAAGTAATAACATAAATTAGATTTGTTACAATTAATGGAGAGTGCAAACAGGCACTCTCCAATAAATTGTAACAACACAATTATTTATTAACAACATATTGCTGAACTAAGGTTCCTCTTTCTGGTAGTGTGATATCTTTGAAAAAAAAATAGGTATTACAAATTACCACTGCAAAATAATTTAGCATTCTACTGGTTAAGAAGTGTGATGGAAGACAAAAGTGGTTATTTCAAGTATGGTATCATTTGCAATAGATCAATTTTTTAAAAATGAATACTTAAAACAGCTATTGTCAGCTTTTAACCCTTAAGCCCCCATATAGCCCCAAACCGCCACTTTTATATTGCATTGAAGCAGGTGCTCCCTTGTGTAATCTTTTTTATTACTCTTGTGTGTAGACTGAATTTTCCTTGGCAGTGGTTCTACATCACTGCTGGCTGCCTGTATAGGCAGCCAGCAGTGATGTAGAACCACTGCCAAGTCATCAATAACTATGTAAGCAGAAAAAGGTCATAAATACTTTAAAATTAATCTGAGGACTTAAGGGTTAATCTCCATTCCAACCCACTCACCTCACTAACTACCACAACCTTTACCTCTGTTTGCGACTACTGGTATGAGTATCACTGAGAGAAACTCAATTATAAGGTTACATAATAATACAGTGAAACTACAATGCCAGTGAAAACTGTTCAATTATAGGAGTATTCAATTTTTGGCTGTCGCGACTATCAATTTTCCTAGTCGAATAAGCACCAGCATTAGTTGACAGTTAGTCAATTAATAGTCATTTCCAACACAAGTTACAACTTAGTACTACAAGTGAAGTTACCACTGTGGTGAGACATGTTAAGTCTCACGGATTCACCATGACACTCCCGGATTGGATCATGATCTCCTGCACTCATGGTAGCACTCATAAATCTCCTGCATCGTCAGAATTTATCAAGTGAAAAAACCAAAATCAACCATTTTCTTTATTGTGTTCAATTTACTTCACGTTTGCAAACGGTAATACATGAGACCTGCTCAGTGACCCGGATATTTAAGTAAGCTTCAGAAGTTCAGTCTCTTTTTTATCTCTTCCCTTTGTTCCAAATCGTGTTTAATTAAAATAAATTAATACAAGAATGGACTATTTGATATTAATCTGTCATTAAATGGTGATCGAAGACCAAACAATATAGCATGGTGCAATGTTTTCACAACAAAGACACCAGCCTTTTTTCTTTGTACTTAAGTGATTTAGCCCCAGTTTTCACAACATAAACACAGCTGCATGTGAAGGAACAACAGCTGATTAATGTTTGAAACCATACTGATTTCGGCTCATCAGAGATCGGCTTTTTAATTGAAAAATAACTTCTATGGTGAATGGATCACAGGTAACTGTAGTTGTGTATACTTATCTGGCGATGTATACGGTAAGTATCATTCGCAATCGAATTTGCAATGTCTGAAAATTCATCCAAAAATGTCGCTATGATTCTAAATTTAAAGAATCATGGAAGAAGGAAATGACCTGGTTGACAAAAAGTGACAGAGGTGATACAAGTGCCCTTTATACACTTTGCAGTGCCCATTCCACCACCAACCCTGTTAATTGAATAGTAACTGAACATTTATTCCATTATATCTTGTTTGACAAAGCTCACAGACCTCTGTTAAACAAGATATAATAGACTAAATGCTTATATTAGATGTACTGAGGCCAAATAATGAGAATTTGGTAATTGTTTTTTTTGGGACATATTATTATATCACATGATTTTTCACACATTTGATAGGAGTTCACTCTCCAACTCATATGCAACTAACAGGATAAATTTGTATTAAAAGTATGATATAATGTAAATGGGTTTGTGTTTTGAAAATTATATTCAGTTAACTGTGCTATTGGATTAAGAGATATTAAAATATGTGGGCAACACTGTATAACTCATTTACTACTTAATAAATTGTTGTTCTCTGAAAAAAGTCTTGTTATAATATTCACATGCAAAAATCTCCCTGACTGTCATTTTCAAAACTTAACATGTCTGGCTGTGGGTCTTATGACAATTTTCTAACTTTCGGAAATAATTGCAGTTTGGGAAGTCATTCTATTTACTCTGCAATGACTTCCCAAACTGCAATTATTAAAAGATGCATCACTTGAACAATACTCTTTAGTACTGATCAACGGGTGCTGGTTAATACTACAGAGAACAGGGATTGATAAAATGGCAAGGCTCAGTGTTTTAAAAATTATGTTGTTGCACAATAATGCGGAAAACAAAGGCCAAGTTACAAGTAACTATGGTGAGACATTTCAAAGGTTAACAATCTGTTAATTTATCTCATTACACAGCACTTTTTTAATCCAACTTGTACCACTTTAAAAATGAATGACGATCGACTAAATATAAAAACCGTTGACTACCACAACAGTTGACAGTTAGTCAATTAATCAAATAATCGCGACAGCCCAAATTCAATTAAAAAGCAGAGCTTAAAAATATTGGAAGTTGTTCAAAACTGAACTTGACTTAAGATGTTTTTTTTATTGGCATTTAACTGCTTGCATGCTGCTGATAGATATTCCTGCCCAGGACAAGGAATAGTTACCAGTAAAATAAATATAATTTGAGCACTTTTATCCAAATTCTTCCTTGTATATTGTGGATTATCTGTTTGAGCAATGATTTCTTTAATTAAATTTACAAGAATTTTTCATCAAATCTAGTCATGGCAGCTTCACAGCAGCCATGACTAGATGTGATAAAAATGACTTAAAAAAATACTCAGCAGGTTAAGAGTAAACTCTTTACCCAACATAATGGACAAAAACGGCCAGTGCTATTCACAAAAATCGCAAATTAATTTTTATTGTTTTTTTTATTTTTTGTCTCAAAAACATAGGTTATGTGACCCCTCTTTGGAACAAGTTCATTGAGCTCATTCCAATAAGGGGTCATGACCTATGTTTTTGAGACAAAAAATGAAAACCAGAGGCCCCACGGGGTCTGAAGCACTCATCTTGAACAGAACACAATATAAACAGAGTCCAAGAATGAGTCTACATTGAGCAATACATACCCATAGGCTACACTGTCAATCCTTGAGTCCCTCAGGAGTGAGAAAAATAATCCAGGCAACATGCCTTTCCTTCAGTTGATCATAATGTAAAATGTAGAGCTCCCCTATGAAGCCCCATTGATACAACCTATGTGGATTAACCTTAGCTACACACTTCTAGAGGGTACTGAACCCAAAATTTTTAATTCTTCAGAAAAAAAGCCAATTCCGGCTCTCATAAAGAGCCCAAATATTAACCCAGACTCTTGATTTGAACACTGTTGAATCTGAATTCCCTAGAGATGTTGTGTACCAAATATGAATGCATACTGACTTTTGGATCTGAAGAAGAGAAATTTTAAAGAAATTTCTTCATATTGCACTAAGTTAAATTTCAGGTTCCCATATGGAGCCCAAATATTAACCCAGGTACTCGAATTGAACAAACTGGAATCTGCCCCCCACCCCACCCCCCCCACCCCCCCCCCCCCCCCCCCACCCCCACCCTCTAGAGACATTGTATACCAAATATGAAAGCATTTCGACTGGTGGATCTGAAGAAGAAGATTTTTTAAAGAAATTTCCTCATATCGCATTAAGTAAAAATTTGGGCTCCCATAACGTGCCCAAATATATACCAAGGGATCTGATTTGAACAAACTTGAATCTGACCCCTCAAGAGATGTTGCATACCAAATATGAAAGCATTCTGAGTGGTGGAACTGAAGAAGAAGATTTTTTAAAATTATTCCGTAGGAAGCCCAAATACTAACCAAGGCACTTGGTTTGAACAACTTGAATCTGACCCTCAAAACAATGATGTATATCAAACATTAAAAGATTCTGACAGGTGGTTCTGAAGAAGAAGATTTTTAAAGAATATTCCCCATATTACCCCATGTAAAAATTCTGGCTCCTGTATTGAGCCCAAATATGAACCAATGGGCTTTATTTTAACAAACTTGTATCTGACCCCCTATGAATGCTGTATACCGAATATCAAAAGATTCTGATGATTGGTTCTGGAGAGAAGATTTTTTAAAATTTTTGAAAATATGCTGACTCAGTATTTTTTCGATACCCATTACAGAACGCCCTTACATAACTGAAGGCTATTTTTTCACCATTCAATTCTACTGGTCCTAAGGATACTTCATACCAAATAACAACTCTCTGTTCCGTATGGTTTGGGAAATATGGGCGTTTGAAAATATTTCTATTTTTAGCTCTCAGGGTTTCTTTGCATGGGTCAAGTATTTATGACCCAATAATACCACATACCAAATTCGGTTCAAACCAGACCATCGGTTCAGAAAATAGAAATTTTGGGCGGGGCCAAAAATCTTATCCCTCCCATTACAAAGCCAATATTGCTTCACGAACTTCGTTTGAACAAACTTGATTCTACATCTCAAAAGGAAGCTCCATAGCAAATATCAAGTCATTGTACACACTGGTTCATGAGAAGAAGATTTTTAAAATATTTTGGAGATTTTTCCCCCACTTCCTCCCTATGAGGCTGGGCATGTTGAGTTGAACAAAAATGCAATGCCCCTTTGGGACCATCACTCACACAAACTTTCACTTGAACTGGCCCAGTGGCTTTAGAGAAGAAGACCAAAACATGATGTTGATGGATGACGGACGACGGATGGATGATGGATGGAGAGCGATGAGATTAGCTCATCTTGACAAAGTCAAGCTGAGCTAAAAAATTAGTTATTCGAACATTTTGATTGCAAGTGTTGTCTGCTTTTCATGTCAGCGAAAGGATTAAGATCACATACTTCTCTACAATGACTAAACATGACTACAACATGAATATCAGGTAAAATCCAGTCAATCTTTTATAGCCATATTGTCCATTTTAGAGGACTTCCACCACAGGCATCGGTTACCAGGTCCTAAAACAGAACTTGTTTACCACACTTCCCAGGGTTCCCACAGGGAACTTGACTCAGATATTGTTTAGTTATACTGGTAAATACTAACCAGTAATGTCAGTTGGTTCTGAGTAGTTCTCCAAAAGATATTGGATGGAATGAAATTCGGTGGACAAATGGATGCAAAGACAGATGGATGGACAGACAAGCTGAATACAGTATATCCCTCCACCAAACTTTGGGGGTGGTAAAGGGGTATAAAAATCCAGGGCTTATATTTCACTGAGACTCCAAGAATCGATTCAAGTGAAGATTCGCACAACAAAACCAGTGAGAATCCATGTAGATTCTTGCTGCACCTCTGCTAGGAATAATTTAACCCTTCACCTAACATTGCAGTATCAAATTAACCAATACAAGGCTAACATGACCTAAAATATACTGACACTTTGTCATTACAATTGTGCAAATATTGCTATCAATGGAACCGGCTCAATGAGCCAGTTCCAATGACATCCATATTTGTAAGGTTTTATTAGTAAAAATTGTTTTTGTTTTTTTTTAAATATTATCAAATTCAGATTATGTTTTAAAAATTGAAAAGCTGTGTTGGATAAAAGGTTACCATATGTTATCAGTATAGAACAGGGGCTCAACCATGGTGGCCACATGGAATCCTGGAACACTCATAGCCAATATGCATTCTCGTAGCCATTTTCACGAGAATCCAAATGGATTCTCCCAAATTTAGATAACATGTAAGTGCTGAAATCATTTAAATAATGCACAGCTATAGAATTCTCAACAACTGCTTAGTCCCACTTTTACTCACAATTTCTTCCAAGTCATCATATATGAGAATATTTGCAGAGGTGGATGTCTCAGATTCAAATTTCTGGTCCCAACACTGTGCCAATTCTCTAGCATGTCTTGAGAATTTAGGAGCAAGGCCTGAAAATAGAAATAATTTTATTCTGAAATCAAAGCATGAAATAAGATGAGATGCAATTTGTACTACAGGAAAAAAATTAGTAATGAGCAATTCCATTAAATACTTTAAAAGTTTAGTGGAATCCTTTTTCATTTAAACTATTTGCAAAATTTATTCAGCTGAGCTATATCCCATTATACCGATTTCTTTTAACTACCTGCTCTTTGCCGGCAAAAGTAGAAATGGCAGACCAGCATACAACCATTTATTCAAATTGCACAATATTTGCATGTGTGTGGGGGTGGGGAGAGGGGGAGGAGAGGGAGGGGGGAGTCTGAAGTGCAGCGCATTGGATGAACCACAAACAGGATTGACAGGTTACGCCTAAAAAAGTTAAAAATCTCTTTCTCAGTCCCTCCTGCATGGTCCTTTTGGCTGCTGTATGCTCTGTTTTTATAACCAATGCAAACTTGAAAAAATGAAAATTAAATGGTTTATGGCTGATATTTTACCCAAGTTACTAAAATTGCTAAATTTGTTCCTTGAGTCTGAAAAGGCTTTGCAAGGCTGTAGCATTGCAAAACCTTCCTGCACTCAAGGGATGAAATACACCACCACCCATGCTATTCTGTAGATTTTGAGGCCTAAAACATAAAACAAACCAAGAACATGAACTTCTTGATGGCAAGGAAATAATACCAAAAATAAAAAATAAAATAAAAAAATGCCAGCCCACATAAAATTTTACAAAAAAAATGGCCTTAGAAACAGAAGATCTACTTTGAGTGTCCTTTTATATTAACAAATAATCTTAATTTTTGGTGAGCTTTCTTCATGGCACTGTTTTTATGATTAAATTATATGTTATATACTAAAATAATAGCCATTTTTTGTTGGCGACTTTTCACTTTTCTGACAGCATATATGCCAGAAATTGTTGCAATGAACCATAGTATTCATTCTGAAGCAATGTTATCGACAAGTTTCGGGCTTTATATATTTCAGTTTTGCAAGAAATTAATGAAAAAACTTGGGAATTCCTGCATAAAGTATTTTTAGATAAGTAGTGATGTCAGATGGACATCCCCTGTCAGGCATTTCATTGAGCAGCCCAGAATCCAGACAATTTTTGCTTCAAGCATGTATTCAACATACTGATATCCTGTATTGACAAATGGAAAAGAGAAAATTTAACACTTTACATATAAGTTATTGTAAATTTTTACTTCATTCTAACAACTTCTGGGAAACAGTTTCAAAGCTGTGTTGTAGTTACCAGTTCACATTTCAGAACTTAAATGGTAAACTACACTCTACACAAAACACTGGTAGCTGGCGTTCACTACAACTGTAGACATACCAAACTCGATGGCGGCTCTTGGTGGTAATTCAAATTGCAGTTAGTCCACAATACTATCGAAAAAACAACAATGAAAACACAAAGTGACCTTTTCTTTTATTCTCGTTCATTATCCTATAGTTTTCATTTGGAGTGAGGATGATAATAGTTAACCCTTTACCTAACGTAATGGCCAAAACCGGCCAGCGCTATTCTCAAAAATCGCCAATTAATTTTCTTTATTTTTTCATTTTTTGTCTCAAAAACATAGGTTATGACCCCTCATTGGAACGAGCTTGTCGAGCTCGTTCCAACGAGGGGTCATAACCTGTGTTTTTGAGAAAACTAGAGGGGGTATCAGTACCCCGTGGCTCACCAACAGGTGGCCAATGTAAAGGGGTGGCTGGAGTAAAAAAAAAAGTTCAAAACCTGCACACAAAAGTCCAAAATTAAAGAAAATAAGCAGCTAAAGGGTTAAATAATATAATAATAACCCCTAAGAAGCATGCTAACATAAAATAGGAACCATGGCAATATGCTACAAGGTAAGTCTCACTTTGAAAAAAAGAAAGACAAACCTCAAAACCTGCACATAAACGTAAAAAAAAAAGTATCACATTTGTTTCAATGAATCTATTGAAATTGTTTTTTTTTTTATCACAACCTGTACATAAAAGTAAGAAGCTGTAAGCCTAAGTCCAAAAGCTGTACATAAAAGTCCAAAATTGAAGTAATTCAGCAGGAAAAGGGTTAAATAATACAAACATAGCCCTAAGATGCATGTTTACATACAACAGAAAGCATGGCCATATGCTGCAAGGTAAATCTCCACTTGGAAGAAAGGGAAAAAAAAACATCAAAACCTGCACGCAAACATCAAAATAAGTCTAAAATTTGATTCAAAGGGTTAAAATTAAGACAAAATACCCTGGAAAAGAGTTAAATGTTATAGTGAACCACCATAGCAATATGCAGAAACTCTACACTTGGAAAAAAGAAAAAAAAAAAAACCCATGAAAACCTGCACGCAAACGTCAAAATAAGTGTAAAAATCTATTCAAAGGGTTAAAATTTTTTTTAAAATGCACTGGAAAGATATCAATGTTATAATGCAGTGAGGTCAACCTCACTTGAAATTGTTTTTTTTTATCACAACCTGTACATAAAAGTAAGAAGCTGTAAGCCTAAGTCCAAAAGCTGTACATAAAAGTCCAAAATTGAAGTAATTCAGCAGGAAAAGGGTTAAATAATACAAACATAGCCCTAAGATGCATGTATACATACAATAGAAAGCATGGACATATGCTGCAAGGTAAATCTCCACTTGGAAGAAAGGAAAAAAAAACATCAAAACCTGCACGCAAACATCAAAATAAGTCTAAAATTTGATTCAAAGGGTTAAAATGAAGACAAAATACCCTGGAAAAGAGTTAAATGTTATAGTGAACCACCATAGCAATATGCAGAAACTCTACACTTGGAAGAAAGGAAAAAAAACAAACCCATGAAAACCTGCACGCAAACGTCAAAATAAGTCTAAAAATCTATTGAAGGGGTTAAAAATTTTTTAAAAATGCACTGGAAAGATATCAATGTTATAATAACCACCAATGCAATATGCAGTGAGGTCAACCTCACTTGAAATTGTTTTTTTTTATCACAACCTGTACATAAAAGTAAGAAGCTGTAAGCCTAAGTCCAAAAGCTGTACATAAAAGTCCAAAATTGAAGTAATTCAGCAGGAAAAGGGTTAAATAATACAAACATAGCCCTAAGATGCATGTTTACATACAATAGAAAGCATGGACATATGCTGCAAGGTAAATCTCCACTTGAAAGAAAGGAAAAAAAAAACATCAAAACCTGCACGCAAACATCAAAATAAGTCTAAAATTTGATTCAAAGGGTTAAAATTACGACAAAATACCCTGGAAAAGAGTTAAATGTTATAGTGAACCACTATAGCAATATGCTGAAACTAAAAAAAAATTTGAAAAGCCAAAAAATCAAAACCTGTACACAAAAGTTCAAAATATTTGAGAGCGGACGCCGACGCCAACATGAGGGCTATGCCATAGGCTCACACAACTAACGTTGGTGAGCCAAAAAATAGTTATTCAAGAATTATTTTTGGAAGTGTCGTCTGCTTTTCAGGTTAGTCAAAGGGTTAACGCAACTCCATTCAAAGCACAGTTAGTCCATAACATTGTACATTGATGCTAGAACCACGTGTTATGTGTCAGGTCATCCTAAACACTGAAATTCCTCCTTAATATTTATTTATTGGGGTTTAATGACACTTTCAACAGCCAGGGTCAACTCATGTCAGACAGTTTTACAGGTGAAGAAAGCCGGAGTACCCAGAGAGAACCACTGAGCAATGGCAAGCAACTGCCTGACTCCTAATATACTAACTTCGCGCAAGCAGGGTTAGCAATGGTTGAAGACAGGTGCACCATCAATGTGCAGTACACAGCCTTAATACACAGTGCCACTATGCACCCCCCCCCCCCCCCACCCCCACACACACACACTTTTAATAAACGTCCGAATATTGTCAGTATTTTGTCATAATCTAAAGATATGTCCCTGTGAATGTCAAGTAAGACTAGTCCATTCAGGCGGTCCTGCTGCATGGTAGACCTTAAGCGAGTCTTTATTAATTTCAGTGCAGAATGGGCTCTCTCAACAGCAGCACTTGACACAGGAATGAGCAGCAATGTATTTAGAATGTAAAATGCATTGGGAAAACGACCAACAATGTTTTTATTCAAAGTGTCTGAAATAGACATAGGCGATTCATCTACTCCACACCACCACATCTTCCAGAGCTCGAGCTCTTGAGTGAGGCTACCAGGGGATGGAACTTCTTCCTCGAACTTCTGTTTCATAGTTGTGATCTGCTCTGACATTAGCATCGAAACATTCACTGGTATATGGTTTAGAGCAATGATGTTGTCTTTTTGAAAGTGTGAGAACCTGCCATTGAGTTCATTTATCATAGTGTCCAAATACGGCACAAAAACAACTTCTGTGTCAGTTTGTCATTGGGTCATCACCTGATGCATTACTCCTCATTGTCTGCAATTTACAGCTCTGTGGAATGTTTATATCCATTTCAAGCCTATTTGCCATGTCAGTAATTTGCGACCTGTAAAGTTTCCTGAAAGTTTCGAGAGTGATGTCTCATTTCTTGGAATATAATCAGGACCTCTTGTATACTGTATAAGCAGTCAGCATGTCCTGCATCTGGCCTTGTAAATTGATTGCCAAGGTGGAAGTATAGCCAAATAACAATGAAGCAGACTGGAAAGCAACAATGATGTAGTGATGCGACAGGTAAGACTGTTTGCTTCAGCTACCGTTTTTGCATCCCATGGTCTTCTCAATTCTCCCGTCTCAGTCGTCAAAACCTCAACTTTATTGACCATGTTTGTAAGACAAACAATGAGTGGCTTCAAAAGCATACAAAAATGAAAAATAGAGGTGTACCTTTCCACCCATCTCATTTCACAGAGCCGTTTAACTTTATCTGTTGTTATAGGGTGAACTTCATTGGCGTTGTGATCTTGGATTTTCTTTAAATATGACTCCCTTTTGGGGGAAGACTTGAATATGACTTCCCTGACCTTGGACAACATATGCACACCTTCACTGATGTCTGACACTTTTGACAAAGCTAATAAATTTAAGTCATGGTTTATACTGTGATAATAAGGTGCCTTGGGACGAACTTTCATGAATAAGGCAGCACATCCATTCATTACACCGGACATGTTCGAACCGCCATTGTAAGTCTGTGCCCTCCTAGAGTCCATTGGACGAAGGCCCAATTCATGCAATGTATTCTCCAGCTAAACTGCTATGGCAGTGCTTGTGATGGATTCACAGTCAACGTATTCCACAAGGCATTCAGTGGATTGTCCATCATGTGTATAATGCAATACTACACCCATTAGCTCGGTATTAAGAGGTGTCAGTTACTTTATCACAGCTCAACACATATTTAAGACTGATTGTCTGCTCCTTTATCTCACCTACAATGTACTCCTGCATGAAAATTTTGACACAGTCTGTAATTTCATTCTGAATACCGTAGTTTTAGAGCAATACTGTGCATTTTTTGGGCCACTTTCAAAATGTTCCTTCAAAACCATACACCCTGCATCATTTTGAAATTTAACCCCCTGCACACTGATGTCAAAATATCTAAATTTTAGACAGAAAAAATTTCCCATAATGCAACTAGAAATTTAACCAATTCAATCTCGTTTGACAGAGCTCATTGAGCTCTGTCAAACGAGATTGAATTGGGTAAATTTCTAGATGCATTATGGGAAAAAAAAGCTTCCTGAAATTTTGGTATTTTGACATCAGAGTGAAGGATGTTAATCAGGCTTTTGAAATACTCTTGAGTGAAATCGTCGTAAGCTGTTAACAGACCATAGTCCCAATGCCCTCTCAAAGCCCATGCATCCTGCCACAGATTTCCACACACTTTATGACTGACTTCAAAATACTTTGGTTTCTTTTAATTCTCGAATTTCCTACGTCAGTAATGCGACAATCAATTCTCTGAAAAGGGTCAATGGAAGCTGCAGAAAATGATTTATTTGGTCTTCTGAATCCCTATGCTGTTCTAATGCACAATGCGAATTCATATCAGCCAATGCATCTTTCCAGTTTCTCAGTGGTTTCCTTATTAAAATTTTGGCTCGTTTCCCATGTTTTGGTTGGACAGGAAAAAGTATACAACTCAAACAATATATACCATCCATTTTTACTGAATGGGCCATGTTCTCAAATATATTTTATAAACCAATCTCCTTGACAATGTCTAATTTTGATACCTGATTTCCTCTTTTTATCAGAGTATTCTTTTCCTGGGTATTTGAAGCCATTGGGTGGAATCCGGTCCTTTATTATGTTTATTTTCTCTTTGCCGTCAATGTTGTCGATAGGTTTTCCTGACAATGTCAAATCTTGCCATGGGAGTTACCGGTACCTCATAATCAGAAACAAGCCCAACAACTTGTTTTTTACTATCATCGGTAGGCATACCCAACTTATTTGCTCCAACAAACGTTTGATTCCCCAATTTCTCCTCATTGGAATTATTATCACCTCTTTCGGATTCAGGTGTTGTTGCCTCTGATTCACCATTTTCATCATTCTCCAATTGTCACAGTCTTATTACTCTTTGCTACCACGAAAAACAAATCTAAACTCTGTTGCACTTGTTTAATTGTGGAAAAAATAACAGGGATTCAATTTTTGCAGTCTGTATACCTTTGTACATGGATTAACACAGCTTTGAATTTTACTGTCCTTTTTCTCCAATCTACATAAACATACACACTAGATTTATTCCCATGTATACTGTGTTAGTCTGTGTAATAAGTCATTCATACATGTATATATCAGACATACACAGAACGACATGAGTGCCAGCGTGGAAGGATAAAACGAGAGGCCACAGGCCTCAAATTTTATTCTTCCATGATGGCACAAGTGCCATATTCACCCATTCTTTCTGTGTTTATTACATGCCTTCATGTCTATAAAAGCAATTATTAGAAGGACACTCAGCAATTCATTTGACAACTTGTTGCCTGAGTGCTAGAAAGTCCTATGTGCTATCGCCAGGGATTCAAAGTGTAATTGCGGTGCACACCTAGAAAAAATTCCAGTGAAATTTCATTTCTATTTAAAAATAGTCCATCAATGATTTCCATTCCACACTTGTGTGGAACGGATTTTCATTTTCAGCATGGTTTAGTGTTGCTGTAGATGGGTGACCTTCTGGAGTGCTGCAGATACTGTGTTGGCAGATAGAATGTAATAGTGTTACATCCATGTCGGAACCTGTGTTACGTCAAGTTTATATAGCAGAAACACCATTCATTGCTGTTCCATTCTATCTGCCCACATATTGTTATTATTACCAGGACGTCTTTGATTTATTACACCCACATTTATTTACCTGGCTGTGATCAAATGTTAAAAAAAAACATTATTTTTGAGGTTTGAAAATAGGGGCCTGATAGACTTCCCCACCCTCCCTCCCCAGCCAGATCCACCACTGAATATAGCATTAATTCTTATCTCTTGTTTAAAAGAGTTCTATGAGCTCTGTCAAAAGAAAATTTAATAGAATAAATGCTCATTTTAAAACTAGAATGATGGAAAATGGCAAAATTCCTGTTAATTGAATACTTCTGGTTATTTAATAGTTTTCACAGGCAAATTGGCTATTCAATTTACCCTTTACCCAACATAACAGCCAACACCATCCAGCGCTATTCACAAAAATATAAATTTTATAGTGAATTTCTTTTCTTATTATACCTACCGCAACTGTTTACTACAGGCTTGCACTACAGTGGAAGAACCTAACTCAGATAAAATACTCTCTATTTTAATCTTTCCCAAGAGATTTGGGAAAGAAAAGTGGTGTAAAAACACCACGAAAAAATAAGCCAAAACTGGGTCGAGCGCCACCGGTGCACACCCAGTAAGGGACACTTTCCTCTTAGTACAATTCCATGACTTCTGTTAACCAGTGTGCAAACCATTCTTCTGAGTCCGCCAACAGAAGATGGGACGGCCTCCATGTAAACAATTGCGGTAGGTATAATAAGAAAGGAAATTTACTATAAAATTTATATTTCTTATCAACCTACCTTACAATTGTTTACTACAGGCAAGCGGTGTAATCGAAGGAGTGACAGAAGCACACCATCGACAGAAGAACCTTCTATTTAGCCACAGAGGCTAAACTAGTGGAGTGAGTGCTTCCTAGAAGAAGAAAAGCAACTCCACTGCTTGTCTCTAAAAACCACTACAGAGGAGACAGGACCCGATAAAAGACATGCGCGAAGGCACAATGAAGTCGGGTCAACTTGAAACCTACTCGGGTGACTTTGGCAAAGAAAATCGCGACGTAGAGGGAGACATGCCAGAACCGCCGCTAACAGAGAGCAGAGCAGAGCAGATTGATCCACACCCACCGAGGCGACAGGGGTGTGATCGAAAGGATTCAACGACTGCAGGTTCATGTCTGGGCTAGAACCCGAGGCGGAATTGGAACCAGCAGGAAGGCGTAGCTGACAAGACCGTCCCAAAGGAGGGCCAGAGCATCCACGGCAAAAGCCAGAGTATCTGGACATGGGGACACGAAAGTGTCCACCTGATGGTTCCAATGAATCGCAAAGAGATCGATGGAACACCGCCATGTGGAGTATCCACTCGGTGGAAAAGAACCTGCCCCATGGGAACAGGGAGTCAGCTAGGACGTTTAGACGACCGGAAATGTGACGAACAACCACCCCGGCATTGACATCCTGAGCGAGCAGTAGAAGAACCCGAGCCAATTGTACATTGGAACTGAGTGCATGCTGTCCTGGTTCTGAATGTAAGCAACCACTGTCGAATTGTCGAACAGCAGAAGGACCTGACGATTCGACAGGTGAGGGATCCACTGCCTGAAACTCAGAAGAAGAGCAAGAAGCTCCTTCTGGTTGATGTGTAGAGATGTCCGATCCTAGTCCCACATCCTGTGAAGGGATGCTATTCATCTTAAGTAAGCAGCAGATATATTAGGCCCCCTCCCCCCACCACCACCACCACCAATACTACCAAAAAAAAGGCTTTTTAATGGAAATTGGGGGAGATTTTCAGGTAAAAGGCATGGCTTTCAGAGAAAAATTTGTGTGAAGGGAAATGCCACTACTACTAAAAGATTGGGAATGTTAACATGTTTGGTGAACTGTTAAGACTGGAATAGTGAGAATATTCTTTCATTATTGTCTGATGAAGCTGTCTTTTAAGTCACCATGAATAACCCTTTACCTAATGATTCAGCTGCACCTGCCCACGTAATTCACAAATTGAGTTGTTAAAAAAAATTAAAGAATATTCAACAAAACCATTTCATGTGACCACTCACTGGACAAGCCCGTTTCAATGAGCAGTCACATGATATGGTTTTGTTTTGCTGAAACTGGTTGAAAAATTCAAGAAAATATTACTTAAAATAACAAATTTTGAAATCATGATTGCTGGGTAAAGGCTTATTATTTATTGCTGTTGTGGCAAAGTCATGACACAACCTTGAGTCATGACCAAGCATTGTATGAAGTATGAACAAGATCTGTTCTTTGAACCATTGTACGCATGTGCCAGAAAACCATTTACCATTTCAACAAGGTCACATATTTCTTCACGGTGGCTACTCATGTCTGCAACATGGAGATAAAGTCAAGTTTAGTCAATTGTTTATAACCATGTTGCCGATTTAGAGGACTTCCATCCCAAGCATTGTTCACTGGGTACTATTTTACCAGTAGAAGAAAGCTTGTTTATCACAGTAAACAAGCACTGCTTTGCTTCACAAGGGAGCAGTTTCAACACATAGGAGAAATTCGTCACAGAGATGTAACCACAGTGTATACGTTCTCTGGAAAATATTTTCTAATTTCAAGGCCTGTAGTTTAATCATAGCATTTAAAATGGGAGGACAGTGAGTCAGGATGCGTAAAATATTTTAAAGTTTATCCTCTAGCCAAGTTTAAATGCTGGAAATTATTTCGGGACAGGACAAGGTTAGTAGAGACAGACAGTCTGGGTCCTTGACCTTCGAAGTATGACCTTGGATCAAGGTCATTACACATCCTTGAGCTGTGAGCAAACATTCATTAAAGTATGAACAAAATTTGTCCATTGAATCAATTTTCATGGACCGGACAAAATTAGAATGGACTGTGACCTTAAACTTGGGGTAATGACCTTGGGTTAAAGTCATGACATAACCTTGATTCATGAGCAAGCATTGTGTGAAGAATGAACAAGATCTGTACATTCAATCAATTTTAATGGACCAGACAAAGTTAGAACACATGAACAGTCTGTGCCCTTGTCCTTGGAGTTAGAACACACAAACAGTCTGTGAACCTTTACCTTGCAGTAATGACCTTGGGTCAAAGTCATGACACAATTTTGAGTTGTGAGTAAGCATTGTATTAAGTATGAACAAGATCTGTTCTTGAACAAATTTTCATGTATACCCCAAAATTCATCTTCAGGAATGGTTTGTGATCTTGCCCTTGGAATAATGACTTTGGGTCAAGTTCATAACATAATCATGGGTCAGGGTATGATGAGCAACCATTATGTGAAGTGTGAACAAGATTTGTTAATATTTTGGTGGACTGGACAAAGTTTGAACACACAAACAGTCTGTGGCTTTGACCTTGGAGTTATGACTTGATTAAACTCTCAAGTCATAAACAATCATTGCGTGAAGTATGAACAACAACTGTCCACTGAATAATTGTCTGTGGTCCAGACCAAGTTACAATTGATGAACAAGTTTATGGCCTTGACCCTGGAGTTATTACCTGAGGTTCAAGGTCATAATACAGTCAATGACAAGCATTAAGTGAAGTATTAACAGGATCTGTCCAAAGAATTAATTTTTATGAACCATGCAAAGTTAACCCTTTACCCAATGCAGACGATATGAAAATTTATTTTAAATATCATTTTTTTTAAATTTTTCAAAAAATTTCAACAAAATCATATCATGTGACCCCTCACTGGAACGAGTTCAATGAGCTCATTCCAATGAGGGGCCACATGATATGGTTTTGTTGAAATATTTTGAAAAATTTAATTTTTTCAACTCCCCAATTTGCATATTACGCGGGCGGATGCGGGCGATTCGTTAGGTAAAGGATTAAAACACACAAGTGGTTTGTGACCTCACCTCGGAATTATGATCAAGGATTTATTTATTTATTGATATTCAAGTCACTTTCAGCTCCTATGGCTGTACTGTGACCACAACATAGGCATGGAGTCAAGTTTAGCCAATCATTTATACCAAGCTGCCAATTTTAGAGGCCTTTCACCCCAGGCATTAGCAAGAACACACATGCAGTCTGTGGCTGTGACCTTAGTTATGACCTTGTGTCAATGTCACGATAAACCCTCGAGTCAGAAACAATCATGTGTGAAAAAATGAATAAGATCTATCTATTGAAAAGGTTTTATTATGGAGAGGATAAATTTAGAACAGACAAACTAGGTGATGACTTTGACTGGGAGTTATGACGTTGGGTAAAGGGCATGGCATACCCTTCTTACTTGTATGAAGTATGAACAAGATCTATATATTGAATCAATTTTTATGGATCACACAAATGGTTTGTGACCTTGATCATGGATTTACTTATTGGTGTTTAAGGTCACTTTCAGCATCTAGGGCTATATCATGACTGCAATATAGGTACAAAGTCAAGTTTAGCCAATCATTTATACCTATGCTGCCCACTTTAGAGGACTTCTGCCCCAGCTGTGGGTTCTGGGCCCTATTTTACCAGTGAAGCAAAACAAGCACTGCTCTCCTTTCCTGGATTCCCGGGGAGGGGGAGGAGACCTTAGATTAAAGTTATGACATGACCTTGGGTCAGGTTTATGAAACACTCTTGAATCATGAGCAACCATTATGTAAAGCATGAACAAGATCCATATTCCACTGACATCAATTTTTTTGGACAGGACAAAGATGGAACACACAAATGGTCTCTGTCATTGACATTAGAGTTATGACCTTGGGTCTAGGTCATGACACACCTTGAGTCATAAAAATGTTAACTGGTTGAGTGCTAAATTATTTTTCAAAGGTGATTTGAAACTATTTTTTTTCAAAGATACCATGCAATCAGCAAGAGAAACCTTAGTTTAGCAAAATTTTGTTTATAACAATTGTTTTGTTACAACTTATTGGAGAGTGCTAGTTGGCACTCTCCAATAAATTGTAACAAAACAATTTTATAAAAACATTTATTTTCTCCTAAGAAAACAACAAGCCTATGCAAACAGTGTAAAGCCACTAAAGTGGCTTTCGGCACTTTTTAGAGAAGCCATGATAGTGGCTTCTAGGATTCAGCCAGTTAAGCAATAATTGGGTTGAACAAGATCTGTCTATTGAATAATTTTTTAGGAGGGTCGGATGAAGTAAGAACAGACAAATAGTTGAAGGAATGCATGAATGGACAGACAGGGTAGCTATTATAGGCTGCCCCAAAAAATGTTTGGGGAGCATAAAAACAATTATTACAGGTAAGGGTTTATAAATGTAAATTGTTTGGAAAGCTTACATTTTAAAAAGGAATATTTGAAAGCACCCATACAAAGTTTCCTCTGAATCGCATGTTCTTCACCATTTAGTGTGACCAGTCCATCACCCACAATTCTCAACATAGCCCTGCATGAGAAATAACAAAGATTATGCATTGCAGATGTGTGTGTGTGTGGAGGGAGGGGGGGGGGTGCACCTGTAAGGCTTGTCATTAAAAGAAAATCAAATCAAATTTACTAATTAAGGGCCTTAAATCATGCCGGTTTTCAAACTTGTTCAAGACATTGTTAAGAAAGTCACACATACCAAATATTTACCAAATCCATATTTGTTGAAGTTTTTGTGCCAACAAGAAGGATGATAGCAGCCCACCCAGGAGACAGCCCCATCCCCATTCCGCCCACCTGCTCACACACTGACTTCATCAAACTATAGATCAAGTTTTTAAAAAAACTTGATCAAAAATGCTAATTTTCTTAACAGCTAACCCTTTACCTAACAGGAAAGGCAGACGACACTTACAAATAAAATTCTTGAATTTGTAATTTTTTTCATTTTTGGCATCAAAAACATAGCTTGGAACGAGCTCTAAAAATAATAAAAATTGAACGGTGATTTTTGTGAATAGCGCAGGCCAGTTTTGGCTGTTACATTGGTTAAAGGGTTAAACTAATGAAAAATTGCAAATGCAGTAAATTGCAATTCATGAAACCAGGGCCAGGGTGATCAATCTCAAGAAGTTACAGTCCTGTGATCATAAAATCAGACAGGGATCACCAGATCATGACCGAGACATCATCTGGTGAAAAGTCTCTGTCTGCTTTCCTACATAAAATTGAACATGATCCCTTATTTCATTCTCGAGGGGGTTATATAAAGAAAAATTCATGAAATGATCGAACTCCAAGGCTCCAACTTTGGTTAAAATGTGAATGTGCTAACTTGTCTTGGATGGAACACAATGTGAACTCACATCTGAACACCATCTTAACCCTTTACCCAACGAATCGCCCACATCCACCCACATAATATGTAAATTCAGCAGTTGAAAAAATATTATTTTTTAAAAAATTTCAACAAATCCATATCATGTCACCCCTCACTGGAATGAGTTCATCGAGCTCGTTCCAACAAGGGGTCACATGATATGGTTTTGTTGAAATTTTTTAAAAAATTAAAAAAATGATATTCAAAATAATAAATTTTGATATCATCTGCGTTGGGTAAAGGGTTAACTAGAGATGGGCAATATACCAAAAAACCGAACCAATACCGATATCATGGGGATACCGAAAAACCAAACCAATCATTGGATACCAAAAACGTCCAAATTTTCAAATTTTCCTACATTTGCCATTTATAAGTCCCCGTTGAAGTTTGATAACAGCAACAAAACAGTTCATTTTCATGAAAGAAGTGACCGGTTTTCTTTTCAGTTTTGTTAACCCTCAATAGACAGGGCAACTGTCCTGAATATGATCTGTACTACAACTTGCACATATCCAATTGCTCAGCAGTGATTTCTAGTCAAGTCTTGACTGCCGTTAAGGCAGCCAAGACCTGACAAGAAATCGCTGCCCAGGTGTTTTGTCTAGTCAGCAGGACCTCCTAAAGATGGCATGGTCAGGGCACATGCTCTGAGATCACAAAAGCCTGAAATAGGTCATAAACATTAAGGAGCATTTTGAACAAGTCACAAAATTACTGTAGATATAATTTGTGGTCGTAAAAGAATGCCACTGTTGGGCTCATTGGCAGTGTCATTTATACCATTGTGGTAGAATGATACTACAACAACTTATTCTGTTTTTTCTGATGTGAATTCCTCTTTGGTACTATCAACAAATCTCAGTCAAGTCAGATACCGAATACCAAACCGATACCGAGATATACCCCCTAAAAATACCAAAACCGATACCGAACTTGAAATTTCAATACCACCCATCTCTAATCCTACCCTTTACTAAACAAATCGGATGCAATCACTCATGTAATGTAAAAATTAAGTAGTTGGGCATAAACAAATTAAAAATTTAAATTTTATAGTAAATGTTCTTTCTTATTATACCTACCGCAATTGTTTACTACAGGCTTGCACTACAGTGGAAGACCATAACTCGGAAAATATACTCTCTATTTTGATCTTTACCAAGAGATGTGGGAAAGAAAAGTGGTGCAAAAGCACCAAGAAAAAATAAGCCAAAACTAGGTCGAGAGCCATCGGCGCACACCCAGTAAAGGACACACTTCTCTTAGTACAATTCCACGTCTTCCAGAACCAGTATGCAAGGTAGTCACCAATGAATCATTCTTTTGAGTCCGCCAACATATGAGTTATGTGATCAGCAGGGAGAAAGGATTCTTACCCAAATAAAAAGACAGGAGGGCCTCCATTTAAACAATTGTGGTAGGTATAATAAGAAAAGAAATTTACTATAAAATTTATATTTCTTATCAACCTACCTTACAATTGTTTACTACAGGCTGAATAGACAATAGGAAGGAAGGAATCACATAACCAACACCCACATAACCCAACTGCACTGGAACCATGGACAGAAAGAGGTCACTAGGCCTATCCAACCATTACATCACAAACATTAGTAAAAGACAATGAGAGATGAGGCATATGGTGCTGTGCGACACACAGACAGAAAGGGCAGTAACAGCACAGACCTGGAACTGACCTTGTAAGAAGCCAAATGGCCGGGGTAGACAACAGCCTGAGTAGAAGAAAGAGGGCCCATAGTACAAACGTTAAGGTCCTCTGCCTGCTCCTGCGACTGTTGCAGTTAAGTGGAGAAAGTAGCATTTCTCCAGTAGGCTGCTAGTATAACATCCGACAGCATGACACGAGTTAGTATAAGCCCAAGAGGTAGGTAGACTATGCATGCACCTCGTGGGCAGAAATACGATTGATAATACAATCGCCAGTCGCTAGATGAGCGTAAGCTGCACGAATAGCAAGACAAATCCATTGAGAAATGGATTGAGGAGAGATCTTTTGTCGTCCAGGAATGAGAGACAGAGAAAATTGTTTCCTATTCTTCCTAATGAACTGCATCCGATTGAGATAAATGTGAATTGCACAAACCAGACAGAGCAAAGGGCGTTTACCCTCAACAGAAGGAACAGCCCTGATACAGATAGGAGGCAGAGTAGTTTCTGGTATCTGATTCTTGGTCAGAAAGGAGCAATCAGTCATAAACTTAACACTGTTGGGAGAGCTCCTGAAAAAGGCCGGGTCAACAGAGAGGGTGTGAAGCTCACTAACCCGTCTGGCTGAGGCAAACACCATCAGAAAAGCTGTCTTGTATGTGAGAAAACGCATATCCACCTGGGATAAATGTCCGAACAGCCCACCCCCACCCCCCCCCCCCCCCCTGCCCCAAGCAAAGCAGAACCCAAGAAAGATTCTATCTTGGGGTAAGCTGCAAAGTCCTAGGCCTTTTCAAGGAAAAGTGCCGAACAAGCTTGGAGAGGAATGGATTAGTGCTGATACGACGTTGTCCCACATACGAAAAGGTCTCCGAAAGCATGAACCTGTACCCTTTGATGGTAACAGGCTGGAGACCCCGAGAATCAAACAGATATACCAGAAACACTGCAATCTATGTGATCGAAGGATTGGCATAATCAACAAAGTGATCCACACACCATCGACAGACCTTCCACTTAGCTGCATAGGCTAAACTGCTCGTCTCAAAAAACCTCTACGGAGGAGACAGGACCTGACAAAAGATGCACGAAGGCACAATGAAGTCGAGTCAATGCGAAACCTCCTCGGGTAACCTTGGCAAAGAAGGTCACGACGTAGAGAGAGACGTGCCAGAAACGCCACCAACAGAGAGCGGAGCAGATTGATCTACACCCACTGAGGCGACAGGGGAGCGATCAAAATGATAGGACAACTGCAGGTTTGTATCTTGGTTAGAACCTGAGGCAGAATCGGAACCAGCAGGAAGACATTGCCGACAAGACTATTCCAATCGAGTGACAGAGCGTCCATGGCAAAAGCCAGAGGATCTGGACATGGGGACACGAAAGTGTCCACCTGATGGTTCCAACGAGTCGCAAAGAGATCGATGTGGGGACGACCCCAGAGATTGCAAAGCGACTGGAACACCGCCCTGTGGAGCATCCACTCGGTGGAAATGAGCCTGCCCCGTCGGGACAGGGAGTCGGCTAGGACGTTCAGACGACTGGGAATGTGACAAACCACCCTCTGCTGTTGACATCCCGAGCAAGCAGTAGAAGAGTGTGAGCCAATTCGTACCTGGGAACAGAGTGTGTGCCTCCCTGGTACCGAATGTAAGCAACCACTGTTGAATTGTCAGACAACAGAAGGACCTAGTGATTCGAAAGGTGGAGGATCCGCTGCCAGAAACTCAAAAGAAGAGCAAGAAGCTCCTTCTGGTCGACGTGAAGAGCTGCTTGATCCTGGTCCCATGACGTGAAGGGAAAGACCTAGAGTTACACACCATCCGAGATCGCTGGCAACTGCCGTCAGAACACGATTGGATGTGGGGAAGTCCAACGTAACTCCCTGCATAATCCACTGAATATCTGTCAGGGGAGAAGGTGATGAGGAAGAGACTCCGATAACGGAAACACAAGATCCAGAGGATCGACATTCGGCCTCCAATGACTGAGCAGAAAGTGTTGGAGAGGTCTGACATGCAGCAGACCTAGAAGAATGAGATCCATCACCAAATCACAGACACCGAGCAGCCGGGAAGACTCCGTACTGTTGCAGACATGGACTGGGACAGAGTCAGGGCAAAAGCTGAGAGAATCACAGCCCTTGCCCGGGAAGCTGCCACCAATCTCTCATTGATCCTAAGTACGGAAGCCCATCCCAAGCTAACAAAACGAAGTGACCAGGTCTGACTTCTCCTCGTTGACTCTGAACCCTAGCGACATGAGCAAGCTCAACAGTGTGTCGACATCCGACTCCAGAAAGGCAGCATTGGAATGCCTCTAAAGGATATCGTCTAGATATGCTGAAGTAGTCACCCTCGACTGAGTGTGATGTAAGGCTAACACATGCGTCATCAGGCGCGTGAAGGCACAAGGAGCCAGATTGAGGCCCAAGGGCATGGCCTTGAACTGGTAAACTCGCCCCAGAAAAGCAAACCTGAGATACTTTCGCGATGTCCGATGAATCAAAACATGAAATTAAGCATCTTGCAGGTCGATGCAGGTCGATGTTGGTGAATGGAGCGGCAAACCAACCTGAAAGTCTCCTTGCTGAACTTAGGATCAATGAGAGACTGGTTCAGAATACTCAGATCGATAACCGGTCAGAGTCGGCCGTCCTTCTTCGGCACCAAGAACAGGTGGGAATAAAATCCCACTGAATGAATGTTCTTGATGACCTTAATCGCCCCCTTTGAAAGGAGATTGCCTATCTCCGTGATCAAAAGTTCCCAACGTGTAACATCAAAAGGGACTTGTGTTGGAAGAGGCACTCTCGACCGAGTTGGATGCCTCAACCTGGGACGAATCGAGGTGACGACTGCCGATACCTACCCTTACCCTGTGAGTAAGTAGAAGCGGCGGCAGGAGGATCAGCCCTTGGCTTCGCAGAGGAAGCAGAAGGGTGCTTGTTAGGCTTTGGACGGCCCCTGCCTCCAACAGAAGGCTGATCAAGCTGACGAAGCAGCAGCTGATCTATGGAATGACATAGGGCATCATCCCGGGACTGTCACCGCGGAACCATGGAATAGTTGCGGACCCGCCAAAGAAGCAGATTGAAGAGCAGCACGCTGCCCCTCAGGAAGAGAATGGCTTGTGTCCAGCACAGCGTTCCTGCGAACTAATTCCAAGTCAGCCGTATTACAGGCATGTGTGTGAGTAAGATGCATGAGTGCCTTGGACAGCACATACAAAGAAGCCTGTACGTCATCAAACTTATCTGGGGGCAGATAAGCAGCTAAGCAGAGATGACATGATCTGAGAGAGAAAGTATGTCCAGCATCTCTCTCGATAAGCCCAACACGGACTCCAGAGTTTCCATATGAATAATGGCCGACTTGGGCTTGGAAAGTTGGAGTCCTGATCCAAAACCGTCAAAGTTTGGCAGACTGAAGGATTGGAGGAATCGTAGGAATGATAACGCAATGGAGGCAAAAAAGTGTCAACCCTAGGGAAGAACGACATCTTCATAGCCTTGGAACTTAGCTTAAGAGTCCAAAGAAGTAAATGCTTCAACCACCTGTACCGACAGGCACGGTCGAAGGCGCCCAGAAGCAGGTTGCTCCACAGACTGTAGACGCGCAACCGACCATCGTGGCCAGGCTGACACTGTCGGCTGGTTTGACGGTTTGAGATCTGGAAGGAACCCAATCACAAAGTCAAGAGCTGCCTCCAAGTCAGAAGACTGTTGGCTCTCGATGTCAGGTATGTCGAACTCATCCCCTGAGTTTGGAAGACACATAGCCCATCATGGGCAAACCAGCTGATGACTCCCATGGTGTAGGCACACCAGGGGGATCAGAAAGCGGCCTGTTTCCAATCCCGAGAGACCACTTGTAGCCTTGCTGGAAGCAACGGGAAGGCTCTTGGACAAAACTTGAGTGAGCAAGGAGAGGGCCTCCCTAAGCTCACTGACCATGTCAGCAGGTTCGACATGGGAACGAACCGGCAAAGTGGCTTCACCCCTGACCCTATTAACCAGCGAAGGGTCACGATCCTCAAATACACCTGATGCGGGGCGACGGGCTGCAGCCGAAACATCTGAACGCAGATGTGTATAGGTGTATGACATACCCCGAGGATCTTCAGAGTGGAAACTCAGGAGAGTTGCTGCAGACCTCTGAGGGACAGACGGTCCAGGCTGCACAAAAGGCATTGGTCCCGCAAAACTGGCCATGGGACCAGAGTGCGTGGACAGAAACGCCACGGAGCTCATGGTGGCCCCCACCATGAATATCCGAATTCAAAGAAAAACTGTGGTGCTCGACGACTGAAAGACCACAGTAGAGGGTTTGGCCTGCAGCCCCTTCCGACTTCGCCGAGTTGAAGTCAGGGAACGCTCAGGCCAATACCCCACGTCTACACTACCAGACATCTCTGCAGACCCCTGCAAGGATAAAACTGCTGTGCTCAATGGCTGAGAGGCCACAGCAGGGGGTTCCGTCGGCATCCACTGCCGACTTCGCCGAGTTGAAGTCAGGAAAGGCTGAGGCCGATACCCACGTCTATATTACCAGACATCTCTGCAGACCCCTGCAGGGATAAAACTGCTGTGCTCAGTGGTGGAGAGGCCACAGCAGGGGGTTTGGTCGGCAGCCACTTCCGACTTCACCACGTTGAAATCAGGGAAGGCTGAGGCCGATACCCCACATCCACACTACCAGACATCGCTGCAGCCCCCTGCAGGGATAAGCCGAGGTCGGCTGAAACGGTGACCAATGACATTGCAGACAGAACAGCAGTAGCAGCAGATACGACAGGAGCTGTTGAAACTGGTGGAAGAAGGGGTGAGAGCAACCTAGATCGGCCTCCAAAGGAGGAGTCACAACCCTAGTGACAGCCTCAGATGTCGACTGGAGAGGGAACATAGTCCCGGAACCAGCTCTTCACCAGACAACTCAACAGCTCCCACAGTATCCACCATGGTTAAAAACTGCACATCCCCCATGCAGGGGGTGTAACTCTCACCAGATGTGGTCGTGTCGGGAGGCCTCTAAATGACAGCGTTCCCTCCCCACCCCTGACTTCAATGGCCACGGGAACGCACCATAAGCAAGGACAAAAGGCATTGCCCCAAAGAAACCGTACTGGACATAATGGAGGTGAGAACAGTAGCAGAAAAAGGTGAACTCAACAGATACAGAAAGTAGAAGAACACCCCCAACTACAAGAGAAAGGTGGCAGAAAATAAAGGGCCGGAGAGAACACAACTGAACCCAGACGGCCGACAGGGACCCAAAAAACAGAAACTCTGCCCTCAACAGAGTGGATAAATCCTGTTCATACAGTCCCCCATTGACACCTAACTCCTGTAATAATATTAAAATTTATCAACTGAAAAATTTTATGTCCAAACCGCACGGTACGCGAAAGTCGCACAACACAGAAAATATATAAAATACAATGAAAATGTGGTTGAAAATAATAACGAGAATATATAAAACACAGCCCTGTTATTATACGATCCTCAGATCCTTAATTCCAGTCACAGGAAACCATTATCAACGAGTTGAATTATCACTGTTTCTGAATGCAAAAAATGGACGTCCTGCCACATGGCCGGACAAAAAAAGAATGATTCATTGATGACTGCCTTGCGCACTGGTTCTGGAAGCCATGGAATTGTACTAAGAGAAGGCGTCCCCTACTGGGTGTGCACCGATGACGCTCGACCCAGTTTTGGCTTATTTTTTCTTGGTGCTTTTGCACCACTTTTCTTTCCCAAATCTCTTAGGGAAGATCAAAATAGAGAGTATATTTTCTGAGTTAGGGTCTTCTACTGTAATGCAAGCCGTTAGTAAACAATTGTAAGGTAGGTTGATAAGAAATCTGTTTCACAGGCCCTCCCGCAAGGTCCTTTTGGCTACCACATGCTCTCTTTTTTAACCAATGCAAACTTAAAAAAATAAAAAATTAAATGGTTTATGTCTGATATTTTACCCAAGTTAATAAAATTGATAAATTTGTCCCTTGAGTGCAACAAGGCTTTGCAATGCTTTTGCATTGCAAAGCCTTCTTGCACTTAAGGGACGAAATAGACCACCACCCAAGCTATTCTGCAGATTTTGATGCCTAAAACAACTCATTTTTCAAAAACTATCAATAACAAACCAAGAACTTGAACTTCTAATGTCAAAGAAATAATTACAAAAATAAAAAATAAAATAAAAAATGCACGCCCACATGCAGTTTGACAAAAAATGGCCTGAGAAAAAGAAGATCTACTTTGTGGGGGCCTCAAAACAAATTATTTTTCAAAAACTATCAACAAAACCATATCGTGTGAACCCCACATTGGAATGTGAACTCAGTGAGCTTGTTCCAATGAGGGGTCATGTGTATGGTTTTGTTAAAATGTTGTGAAAAATTTGAAAAAAATAATTAAAATAACAAATATTAATATGGTGTGTGTTGGGAAATGTTAACAAGGTCAACACGGAATAGCTTTGATCTTGTTTAGGAAAAATTATTATGTGCAACACAGTTGGAAAGGTCTCTCAGAGCTCTTTCCAAAGGGAAAATAAAATAGAATTTAAGTTGATCTCTCATCAGAATAGGTTATGGCATTAAAACAGCTTGGCCAGTGTTAGATATGTATGTTACCGGCTAAACAGTGGCTTAGTTTTGTTTGTTTGTTTGTTTTTTATTGAGATTTAATGACACTTTGTACAGCCAAGGTCACACAGTGTAGTGCTGAAAGTTTTATGGGTCGAGGAAGTCAGAGTACCTGGTGAGAACCACCGACTCCCCAAAGTACTAACACCATACAAGCAGAATTGGTTGAAGACAAGTGCACCATTGACATGCAGTATACTTAAGCACCCAAACTACTGTGCACCGATGCGAGCAATCAGGATTAAGTATCTTACTCAAGGAGATGGTGTGGTTACTTCTGATTAGGATCGAACCATTCACCTTTTTGTTTACAGTCCAATGCTCTAACCACTAAGAGACTGTACCCCCTGCTGAATTTTAGAACACATATATTGCTCTGTGTCTTCCAGTTTAATCCTTTACCTAATGAATCGACCGCATCCACCTGCATAAATAAATTAATAATAAATTTTGATATTGTCTATGTTGGATGAAGGGTTAAACACAACCTTATTGTATAATCATTATGGATAGCCACTACCTAACAAGATGCTTCAGAATCAGCATCCTGACTGACCAGAAGACCTACTGAATGAGCCATACTGAATTCACTTAACCTGTCTTTAGGTTACTTTTAGCTATATAATTTTGTACCCTGCCTCTGACTGCCTTATTTAAAAAATCAGCCCTAGAGCAAGAGCAAGAAGCTCCTTCTGGTTGACATGAAGAGCTGCTAGATCCTGGTCCCATGACCCATGAAGGAAAAGACCTAGAGGATCCAACATCACACCCCATCTGAGATCGCTGGCGATTACCGTTAGAACACGATCGGATGTGGGGAAGTCCAACGGAACTCCCTGCATAATCCACTGAACATCTGTCAGGGGAGAAGGTGATGAGGAAGAGACCCCAGTAACAGAAGCACCAGAACCAGAGGATTGACATTCGGCCTCCAGCGAATGAGCAAAAAGTGTTGGAGAGGTCAGACATGCAATTGACCTAAAGGAATGAGATCCGTCACCGAAACACAGAGACCAAGCAGTCGGGGAAGACTCCGAGCTGATGACGTCCATCCTAGATGACAAGACGGCGAAGGTGCCAGGTCTGACTTCTCTCTGTTGACTCTGAACCCTAGTGACGTGAGTAGGTTCAACAGTGTGACGACATCAGACTCCAGAAAAGCAGCATTGGATTGCCTCTGGAGGATATCAACGAGACAAGCCAAAGAAGACACCTTGGACACAGTCCTGTTATTATACGATCTGCAGATCCATAATTCCAGTCACAGGAAAACCATTATCAACAAGTTGAATTATCACTGTTTCGTAATGCAAATGGCGGAGACACATCTTTCACGTGTCTCAGATAAAAAAGAATGATGAATTGATGACGCACTGCGCATTGGTTAACAGAAGTCATGGATTTGTACTAAGGGAAGAGCATCCCATACTGGGTGTGTGCCGATGGCGCTCGGCCTAGTTTTGCCTTATTTTTTCGTGGCGTTTTTTACACCACTTTTCTTTCCCACACCTCTTGAGAAAGATTAAAATAGAGAGTATGTTATCCGAGTTAGGGTCTTCCACTGTAGTGTAAGCTTGTAGTAAACAATTGTAAGGTAGGTTGATAAGAAATGGTGTTTCTGCCACACAGCCAATGCTCATATACAAGAGAATCAAAAGTTTCTTTTTTTATTGGCACACTGTATTCTTACTTGATGTGTCAATTGTCATCATACCTCTGTTGTGAAGCATGTTGGGACAGATGAGAAGCTTGTCAGGTTGAGCCTAGCATGTTCTAATGAGTTTAAGATGAGCTTTTAAGAACCTCGTCATTTTGCACCCTGTGGCTAGGGCATTATGCATGTTTAGTATGACCAATAAATTTGGCCTCAGATGCAGGGGTGGTGCCAAGGGAGGGTGGGGTGTCAGGAGAGGGGCAGGGGCAGGGGGAGAGAGGTTGTCAGAGAAATCGGCCAAAGTTGTCAGTGAGAGAAGACCCGATACATGTGCACAATAGGAAAAACCTGATGAGTATATAATCTTTGTGGCATAGGCACAGTCAATTACATTGCAAGAGTTTTAGTTTAGTTCAATACCAGAAACTTTCTACACAGTCACTGGTTGACAACCGAGTCTGTTGTGAGAAACTTATTGAATCATAAATTAAATTATATCATTTAATCATACTAATTAAAATTGTAGCTTGTGGAATTAGGGTAAAAAAAAACAGGTGTCATGGCAAATCGCCATTATACCAGTTTTTGATACCCTAATTCCACAAGCCACAATTTTTTTTTTACTTTTTGTTTTGACTATCTCAAAGCCTATAGAGTCATGGATATTGCGACTTTTTCCCAATTAAAGCAAACATTTCTCACACTGAGCTGAACCATGGTCCGCCCAGCGGGTCCAGGAACTCTCGAGCTCACCTGTATGGGATCAAAGCCCCCACCAAAGGGAAAACCTGTTGCCACCCCTGCTCAGATGGTACAATTTACTGTTTAGCCCAGAGAAATACTGTTCCTTTGCAGTTCGCCTAGGAATACTTACTCATATTTATGCTTAGGATAGTTTTTGTTATTTAAGACTGTAACATGTTTATATGCCTCTACACTATTCACAGAAACAGCATTTCCTCCAAATGCGTAATGTAGTCGGAAAATATCTGTATTAAACTTCTTCTGCTTCCTGAAATAAAAATAGCTTGTTTGCACTGAAATTGCTTCAAATAGCCACCATATTCCCAATTTATTAACCGTTTGAGCCCTGGTGGTATCTTCCAAATTAGTTCAATGACAGCAACGGGAAGAGTCCATGTTCATTATTTAGGGATTTAGGGGTAGACCAATTAATATTTTCAACTTAGCATCCATCCTATTTAATGAAATTATGACATATCATGTTCCTGGCCGGAAAAAGGCTGCTAGAGTTCAAAGGGTTAATTAATAAAGCACATAAAAACATAAAAATCTAAAAATGTGTTTTTAAAGCCCCCCCCCCCCCCCCCCCCCCCCCAAAGTTGTTTACTAGATGTTTATCTATTGGTGGTTGAATAGAAAATAACCCTCTGAGCCTACTGTAGTAAAATTCCCCCTCTCATGCCAGCATCCGTAGGATGTGCAGCTATGAGAGGGATTCTTTAAGATAAGCCTGAAGGCTTAGAGGGTTGAGTTAGCATTTCGCTTTGCACGCATTGCACAGCTTTCTCACCTTGAAAGCACCAAGAGTGAGATTAATTCCAGGTGAATACCCAGTACTGTATAAAAGGCCAATTGTCATATCCAGGGTATCTTTTTCAAAGGTCAACCTAAGGAGTGGAAATAATCAGAAAGACAGGCATAACTGCTATCTAAGGTAATGACATACCAAGGCCTGGGTAGCCTAGACGGGTGTGATATAGATGACCAACACCTGATGTTTGTTAGTGGAATCTCTCCAAGACTGAGTGATAGTAGAGTTTTTAGAAAGGCCTTTACTGCTGAGGAATCGATCATGTGTAGCTTTTTTGTGGAGAGGATGTTTTTCCTCGGTGACTGGATGTGTTAACAAGTCGTGCATGAGCGGCAATTGTATAGGCTTGCCTATGAGGACATTGAGAAGAGCCGGAAACCATGCCTGAGTTGGCCAAAATGGTGCTATGATAATGGCTTTCTTTACCTTGTCATCGGTAATCTTGGTGATGACTCAGTTTAGGAGGCTGAAAGGAGGAAAAATGTATGATAAGTGACCAGTCCAACTGAAAGAAAAAGCATTAATATGATGTGCACAGGTATCGGGCAACCATGACACATAGGGTGACATTTGTGCATTGTGACTGGAAGCAAACAAATCAATAGTGGGAATAAAAAGGCTTTCGGTGATTTGATAGAATATTTGTGGATTCAACATCCATTCAGTGTTTGAGCTTATCTGCTGTGACAACCCGTCGGCAAGAAAATTATCTGTTCCTGAAATATAAAGGGCTGAAAGATGCACCCGTCTCTGAAAACACCATTCCCAAATGTCTTTTGTAATGGAGAATAACGATTTAATCCTACCACCCAGTTTATTCAGGTATCCAAAAGGTTAATGTGGTATTGACATTCATGCTTATCCCAGACACCACTAGCAGTGGCGCTACCAGAAACTGCACCCCACCCTGATTGGGAAGCATCAGTTTCAAGAAACACACTGGCTGCCTGTTCACGAATGGGAGTGCCATTCTTCCAGTGTATGTTCGTAATCCACCAGTTAATTTGGTAACAGGATTTGTTAGAAAGAACCATAGGTGAATCATAAGAAGGTTGCCTTTGCAATGCTCTATTCTTATCAAGTTCCAGTTGACGATAAAAGAGAGGTCCGGCTTTAATGGCCTTGACAGAAGAAACAAAAAGGCCTATGAGATTAGCAACCATGTGAATAGTCGGTCTTTTTTCAGCTAATAAAGCTTTGGATTTTTGAATGATACGAGTGATCTTCTGAAATGGTAGCTTCATCTGAAAGGTTTTGGAGTTAAGTTCGTAACCTAAATATATAATCAACCGTTTGGGAACCAGACAGGATTTAGCTCGATTGATTTTGAAACCTAATCACTGTAACACATCACATAATGTTTGAGTCTGAGTCTAGCACATGAGCCTAGATTTATGAAAAGTTAGGAATCATCGATATAATGTGAACAGCTGGTACCCTGCTGTCTGCAAATTGCAAACACGGGTTTCATAACTTTCGTAAAAATTCAAGGCGTGAAAGAGAGACCAAATGGGAGTCAATTGAATTGATAAAGCCAGTCCTTCCAAAAAATTTGAGAAATTTCCTGTACTTTCTGCGAATAGGCACACTAAAGTATGCATCTTTAAGATCTATCAATGTAAAGTACTCATTCTTATTCACCATTTTCTGAACAGAATCAATAGTTTCCATCTTAAAATGATAGTATTGTGTGAAGCGATTAAGTCTGCGAAGATTGTGAACTGGGCGTAACCTCACCAGTTTTCTTTAGTCGGACAAATAAATGTGAAATAAACTGAGAGACTTCCGGTTTAGATCGAGAAATAGTGCCCTTGGCCAGTAGTTGATTGACCTCATTGTCAATAGCTTTGGTCTCAATGGTAGAAAACTGAATATTTCCAGGTAGACAACTTTGAAAAGGCTGAGACTCAAACTCAAACTGGTGACCCATTATAGTATTCAAGATCCATTGATCACTGGTAAGATCTTCCCATGCTGACAAATGCTTGGAAAGTGACCCAGCCATAGCATGTGTGGGTTGTCCATCAAAAGTACTCACCTTTAGTGTCGGGGCCACCGTCCCAGGCCTGACCAGTTCTCCCTGGCACGCCTTCCTCTGGGCCGTAGACCTTAGCCTTGTGGCTATCCTAAAAAAGCATCAGACCTCCTGACATTGTTGTAACTGCGACGATCATTAGATCGGCTGTATGAACTACCTTTATATTGTCCTTGTCTGGTAAATCCCCTTTTGGAGTTGGACGTAATCCTGATGGCATCATTGTATGCTTTAACTCTTAACCCGCTGAGTATTTTCAAGATATTTTTCATCAAATCTAGTCATGGCTGCTTTGAAGCAGCCATGACTAGATTTGATGAAAAATTAATCTAATTATAACACAAGAAATTACTGGTTTAAAAAATCCATTAAATTTAAAGGGGAAAATATGATTAAATGTGCCCAAATTATACTTATTTCAATGACAGGAGAAATCTTGTAATGGGCAGGAATATCCGCCAATAGCATGCAAGGAGTTAAGGGATTGGTTGATATCCTTCCCAAACAGTAGGTCTGTTACTGACTGTTCCTGGGAGCATAGAGGCCGGAACAGTGGCATAGAACTGGGTTTCAGTAGCATGCGACGCTTCAGAGATGTGGAGAAATTTGTTCCATTTGCAATGGATATGCCATCCACAGAGAGACTTTTGATTGTATCCAGAGCAGCAGTGATCCGAGCATGGATTTCCTGTAACTTACTATGGCTTTTGCCTTTCTGGACAAGTTTCTGTTCAGTGAGAACAAGTTTTTTGAGTTCCCGAGTCTTTTCAAAAATCTTGAAATAGGGTACCATGGAGACGGCAATGCCTCTCTGTATTTCCTGCAACTGCACGTCATGAATTTTGTCCCATGATTCCAGCTGACTCCATAACTTGGGATTCACCCTTGGGGGTTGAGTTAATTTGGCATTACTGGGAATATGGTGGTTACTAAGCAAGACATCCAGCTTCGTTTTACAGGTGGATGATTTACTCGCAAAATCAGTGAGATTGTCCTTGATAGAAGGTCCAAAATTTCCTTTATACACAAAATTGTGTGGGAAAGTGAAGTCCTTGTCACAAGAAGAGCCCATGTCTTCTGAAAATGCAGATCCCAACGATGGATCGCCGTCAATGTCTGATTCAAGTTCTGGACACACAAAATCATCTTGATAATATCTCTCACTGAGAGGAGATCCAGTCTGGTCGGCGGCCATGCCACTTGACCCATGCTGCCTCTTAGGTTTGGACTTTTTGTGTTTGTCTCTCTTGGATGTACTTTGAACATCCGGTGCATCAGGTTCTGCCTCAGAAGTAACAATTTCGGTAGCCACGCTACTCGAGCTGCTAAGATTACTAATTTGCACTCTTAAGTTGTCGGAAGCCACACTACTCGACAGAAGATTTTTGTGAGGATGCTTATCCACCACTGTGGAGTGCAATTTCTTAGGCTTAACCTCTACAGTTCGTTTTTGTCAGTTTGATGTGTCCGCTTGCGAGTCCTCGGGGTACGTTTCACGTCACCCTGTTTTGATTTGCTATTCGATGTCTGTGAAGGGTTAGCGGATTTACGTTTCAGATTTTTGTGTCCTGAAAATGATGAATTATCATCGGATGCTAGTATTTAGAGGGCATCTTGCCTCTCATCCGTCCTCAAGCTGGAACCGAGCGGTAAAGAAACTTCGCTGGTACGAAAAGTATGTGAATTCTCGCACTGGGTAACAGAAAGGTTAGCCTTAATTATTTAACTTGAGAATCGTGTATGTTCCATCTGTGCGCTCAAAGCAAAAAAGATAACCTGGATATGACAACTGGCTTTTTATACAGTACTGGGTATTCACCTGGAATTAATCTCACACTTGGTGCTTTCAAGGTTTGAAAGCTGTGCAGTGCATGCAAAGCGAAATGCTAACTCAACCCGAGAAGCCTTCAGGATTAGTGAAAAAGAATCAGCATTTTCAGCCTCTTCTTGATGGTGGTTTTTTTCACTATATACTTACTATAGGTTGGCTTGATTCATCTGAAAGGAATATTTCAATGATTTTTCCAAATTCTGAGTTCTTCTTGAAATCTCTGAGGGGGTATTAAGAAAAACAAAATCCCACCTCTACTAAAAGTAATGTCACTCTACATGTTAACTCTTAACCCGCTGAGTAATTTTAGAATATTTTTCATCAAATATAGTCATGGCTGCTGTGAAGCAGCCATGACTAGATTTGATGAAAAATTTATTAAAATTTGATATAAGAAAGCATTGGTCAAAAAGTCTACACTAATTACCAGAGGAAAATTTGGTTAACTCTTAGAAGCCGGGAGTCGAGTATTCTTGCCTTTGACGTAATACTGCAGGTAACTGGCTGTAACAGTTCAGCTATCTTTGGACTGGGGGAGAATTAAGCACTGAGCAGGTGCTTCTAGTCAAGTGTCATCTGCCTGAATAGGCAGATGACACTTGATTAGAAGCACCTGCTTTACTGTAAGCTTTTCACGGTGTGTCATGTTCAATAAATTTATTCTCATTCCCTGGCTTCTAAGAGTTAAATATGCTCAAATTTCACTTATTTTATTGGCAAGACATTTCCTGCCTGATGCAGGAATATCTGCCAGCAGCATGTTAGGAGTGAACTGTTCTTTCTAATCCTCATCACATAATGTTGAAATACTAAAATTGCAAATGGGCAAATTTGTCTCAAAATGCAACAAGGAATTTAACCAATTCAATTAAATTCCCAGATATATCTTGGGAACAAAATTAACATTGTTGCAATGGAAAGATGAATAAATCAAAATAGAGATGTCTGTCAAAACGGATCACGAATACCCCTGCCCCCATCACCATGCACCACGAAATTGCCAACGGCAGAGCAGTATTTTCAGAACAAGTTGTCAAATGGTTCGCTTTAAAATATTTAACTGTTAGAGTGCTGGAAGCCCATATTTGGGCTTTATTCTGAAGTGCCGGTGCCACAACTTAATGGCTTCAAATTCTGTGGATGTGCTTCATATTATTTTTGAACTGAAATTATTTAGTGTGTGAGGATTTGCCTTGTTAAAATTTATGGGAGAGTGCCACTAGGCACTCTCCCATAAATTGTAACAAGGCAAAGAGATATGGACAAATCCAGATGACCAAAAATAATTTAGTACTCTACCAGTTAACAGGTGCTGTCACTAGGTAATATAGGTAAAGTAAATAAATAAGAAATTTGCTGTAGAATGCTGAAAAGACACCATGGAAATGATGCATATGTATTTTCACAGAAATTAGTGAATAAAGCAATTGAATCCATTGAATTCATGTGTTCATACCCAGAATATTTCAGATAATTGGGTGACCAGATACAAAACAGACTATAACATTTCTATAGCTTGTTTTGTAATTTCTGTTCGAGAAAAATATTATTTAGAAGTTGAGAGATGAAGCACTTCAAATAAGAAATTAGCGTTTTATTGCAAGGGTTGTCAGAATTGTTGACTGCCATAGGAATCCCGCCCCCACAAACCCAAACCCCTCCCCACCCTCTCTGCTTGGTGAAAAATGAGCCCAGCATGGGGTGATGAAGGGGTGGTCACAATACCATACGCCAACCATGGTTCGGGCTGTGGCATGGTCGGCCTGTGGAAGGAAATTTTGGATTCCAGGATCCAAAAACCCACATTTCCTTCCAACTGAGTGAATATTTTGAGGTTTTCACAGATATATATTTGTAAGATTTCACACTTCGAACGCCAGTATTTTATTTGAAAAACTTGCAGTGTTATTTTATTATTTTGATATAAAATCACTAGATATGGACAAATAATTAAGTACCATGACCTTTTCTTTGAAAATAATATCCCACAATTTGTCACTACAGTCTTTAGTTTCATTTGTTCATGAATATTAATTAATGCAGCTGTTATGCCTTATGGATGTGGGCATGTCATACCCTGTGTTTTGATCTCCATTGTGTGGTTCTTCTTATATATGAGCTATTGTATTTTTAGTGTTAATAGATATGCCCAGTGGCAAGTTTTTTTTTACTTATTAATGTTAATGTAGGTGGTCATTATTTATGTTTTTAATGGATCATTGTTGTGATGGCTTCTCTGTATCTTTGTTTCTATTTCTCCATTGTGTGTATGAACATACCCCATAACTGCACCTCATGGGATGTGTGGATACACCATCTCAGAGGGTTAAGATATAAATATATGTGTATGAATTCATTCTTAATTTTCTGTGTGAAAAAAAATATTTGAAGTGATGAAAAAAAAATTCAGTTTGAGATCGGTACTTGTCATTCTTTAAAACTGGTATCAAAAGTGACAGGGATGTCTTACCCACATCATCAATGTCTTTTAAACAGTCATTAATATTCATAAGTTCAAAGTTCAGAATGACAAGTGCTCATGGAAATGTTGATCAACATGGTTCCCGGTTTTATCTCTTTCTTGGATTGCTAGAATAAATTTATTTATTTATTTATTTATTTATTTATTTATTTATTTATTTATTTATTTATTAGGGTTTAATGACACATTAACAGCCAAGGTGATATTGTGTCGGTGACAGTTTTATGGGTGGAGAAAGCAGGAGTACCCAGAGTGAACCTCCAAGCAACGACGAGCAGCTGCCAGCTCCCCAACATCGTAACTCCACACTGCAGCACAGGCAGGGTTAGAATGGTTGAAGACATGTGCACCATCAACGTGCAGTACACCTTAGTACATGGCATCATCATGACCCCATGTGGATTATCGGGGTTAATTGGGTGCCTTGCCCAAGGACACAATGTGGGAGTGCGAATCGATCGCTCAGATGGCCACCCATCCAAGGACCAACCAGGCTCGACGTTGCTTAACTTCGGTGATCTGACGAGAACCGGTTACCACAACGCAACTGCACCCCCAGCTAGAATAAATAAAACAAACACTCCCTAAATGATTTTGTAAGTATTTTTTTATTTCCGACGCACATTATCTCTGCCAATTTGTAGATAAAAGGCTTTCTTAGGAATCGGGTCACTAACCTGAACATTTAACCATTTTGTATTTTTGGTATCAAGAGTCAAGTTGTGGGGGGGGGGGGGGGGGGGAGGAGGGGAATACGTCCAGTCAACACCGCTCAGCTGGCTTTGCGAGCACCCCGACTGTCCACCAGGTAACCCAACAATCATCAGGAATATTAATCGATCGACAGACATAAAGATATTCCAGCAGGTTACATTCCGTACAAGCCAAAATGTTCATCGTTCGATGGGTGTATCCTAGGTGAATGCTGTAGAGAACAGAAATTCACAGAAAACCGTGAAGAAGGCTTTCCGGGAAAATCTCGGTTTCGTTTTTCGGTTTCCAGAAAAAATGGAACTGAAACCGAAAAAACAAAAATCGCCAGTCTCTAGTCTTTGGGCGAGCACTTGACTGCCTGGGGGCATGGTGGTGCTGTGTACTAAGGCATACTGCACATCAATGGTGCACTTGCCTTCAACCAATCCTAATCCTGCATCCTGCTTATACAGAGTTAGTATGTTGGGGAGTCTGACAGTTTGTCAACACTGCTTGGTGGTCCTGATACTCTAGCTTCCTTCGCCCATAAAACTTTCTGACACAAGGTGACCCTGGCTGTTAAAAGTATCATTAAACTCCAATAAATAAATAAAAAACACAGACAAAATGATCAAGATTGCAAAAATACACTTAAGTTGAAAACGGGCAAAATGAGTTGACCAATTTTCAAATCACAGGTACAGTATATGGAGAGTGGATTGTTTCTAAATCACTCATGAGGTGGTGTTTCCACTCCAACAAAAATTTATTGTCTGAGAAAAAGCATTAGAACGATGAACAAAGTTTCTGCCAAGGAACTTCCGGGTTGAACCCGGAGGTCCCTTGGCTAAAACTGTGCTTGTTCTTTTCATGCATTACCACAAGAGTGGACTGTTATTGTCTGGGTGGAATCTTCACTCCATGAATGTTTTAGTGGTAATTCACTCTCCACCAACTGTATACAGGTTCCCAAGTTGGTTAATCTCTGTACGAAATGTCAAAAAGCTGACCTGAAAAAGAAAGAATACAAATGAAGGTTGCAAATTGAAAATATTTAATAACTGTGCCAACAGTTAGCTAGTCTGACTGATCTCAAATACACAGGTTCTCATGTTTGTTAATAACTATGATAATTTTTGGAAAAACTGAATGAAAAATGCAGAAATACAAGGTCAGACAAACTTGAGTCCATGAAAAACAAAATCTACACCAAAAAGGGCAATAACTCTGCAACATCATATCCACCCAATCTCAACATTGCAGGTGCACGTGTTGCCATGGTGGTAAACATATGCTAAGTCTCAAATGAACTAATTCATAACTGATCAAAAAAAAAAATCTCCACACAAAATTGTGTGGATGGATGGATGGATGGACTGGAGGAAGGAAGGAAGGAAGGAAGGAAGGAAGGAAGGAAGGAAGGAAAGAAGGAAGGAAGGAAGGAAGGAAGGAAGGAAGGAAGGAAGGAAGGAAGGAAGGAAGGAAGGAAGGAAGGAAGGAAGGAAGGAAGGAAGGAAGGAAGGAAGGAAGGAAGGAAGGAAGGAAGGATTGCAGTGTAACTCTCCCCTCCCCTCTCCCCACAACTTTTGTTACAGGGGTATAAGAAAAAAGAAGAACAAAAAAGAAAACTGACAATACTTACTTCCACCATGTGTCAGGTGTATCTTTGAACTTATAGAAGTCATACAGGTAACCAAACAGTAAATGACCCCTCTCTCCAGGTATCTGTAGAAAAAAACAAACAAACATGAATTAACAGAAATATTTAACCACTTCTTGTGCCAGGGCTTTTCTACTCAGCCATTAATATCCAAAACTGATTTCTAGAATTTCTCCCGTTAATGCCTGCTAAGTAATGAATTTCTTATAAAATGAATTCATTGGTGCTGTAAAGCAGCCATCACTTTATTGCATCTAAAATTCAATTAACTCTCAGCACTCTGATGTCAAAATAACAAAGTTTTCAGGAGCAAATTTCTCCCACAATGCAACTGAGAATTAAAAAAATTATAGGTCTCGTTTCCTATTAAAAGGTCATTTCCAAGGTTATTGGATATCCTCAGCCAAATGACTATTTTGAGCTATAGTTTTAGTTTATGGTGGTGTGGATTTAGTAAATAATTCTCATTAATGGTGATATGGCCAAAATAATCTGTTGATGGTCTTGATTCAAACTGTGTATTGTCAAGTGCATTTCAATTGGGGGTCAACGTCACATGGAAGTGTTAAATGACAAACCCAGACCTGTTTGGGACCTGACAATTTGCAGTTTACAAATGGGACAATTTTTGTGTAAATTTGCTTTGAGAAAGCCTTCTGAAAAAATGAATAAGAAACCCATATGTTTTTTATTTGTCAGAATGATCATGTTATGCTGTAAAATCCTCAGTGGAAAAATGAAGAATTCCTATAACACAGTTTTATCACTATCGATGTACGAAAATTGGAGATTTATCCCCAAAATGAGAAAATTTTGACCATTTTGAGCCATTTTTTTAGCCATCAACTGTGTCGTTCGGCTGAGTGTATTTGACTGATATTTTAAGTTTTTTGTTGTGTACAGTTGTCTCCATAAAGGGCCATATTCAGAGCTTCCAGAAACTATATACATTGTGAGTATTGTGAATAGGGGAGGTAATTTAAATGCGAAATATCCTCGGCTGTGTTAATCAGAAGCTGAACATTTCTTGAAAAGTCGACATTTTCACCTGAATAACTGTAACAAGACCTTAAGTAGAAAACAGTGTTTGCCTTCATTGCAATTTCTGGCCTCCAATCTCCATAGCAACCAACTGTATTAGTGGGAATATGTTGTAGGATAACTAAAAGAAATATTAAAACATATTTTTCTTTTTTCAGCGGTACCCTCTACAGATATAATTTCCTGGAAAGTTCTCCCTCTTGAGGTATTTTAAGTCCAGTAATGGTGTTATCAAGAGAATTATGTAGGTTTTTTAACACAATTTTATTTGAAAATGCTGTTTACTGGTACAGTCATATGGAGAACTCTTTCTAAGAACTTTCCAGGGAATTATCAGAGTGTAGTCTGATTAGTAGAGATAATTTGGGACTGAATATTCTTAATTGTTACATTTACACAGCTCTTTTCAAATAGCATATACTTCAAATGTCAGTCTTTTGGATCAGGTCAGGAACTGAAATGGGTCTATTTTTAACCCTTTAGCAAACACAATGTATGCTATGCAGGGAAATGTGGTTACAAGAGATTTATAGAATTTTTTCTTTTATGATTACATTATATAATAATTGATTGAATCAGTAAATGATGCTTAGCCAAATGAGGAAAGTGAATTGAGAATGCTGTGGAAAAGAGTGGGTGGGTGGGGACTGAAATATGCATTTTGAGGGAGGATGCAGTTTACAAATGAATGTAATTTCTAGGTTTTTTTTTAATTTTATCAGTTAATGTGTGATCCTGATGTAGCTTTTGGTGCTGAAAGTGACTGTGCACATCAAAAATAAATCATCCATCACCATTGGTTTAGTCTGATCATTGGCCAATATACCAACACAGCTGCCATGATAGCTATTGTCCATGGTGTTACAGCTGTGCATCCATCTAAATTGAAATCTAACTTCCTTCTCTCAGGTTAAAGCATACTGCCTTGGTAGAATAGGGGAACCACTGGTATTACATGCTTTCATCTAATGCAAAATTTACTCTACGGAGCTTTTATCAGAGTCAGAAATGTGAAAGAACAGGCGTTCTGTCACTGAACATTACTGTGTAAAGAAACGTAAAGAAACTGGCTGTCAGAGGGCTCGGTCTGCTGCTATCCATTGGGCTTAAGGGCACTAAGTTAACAATTTTTTCATATGTGCCATACATCATTTTTCTCAGAATTAAATACAGATGCACATTTACTGTTTCTGAGAGTGTGAAGAATTTTTTATTTTTCACTTAAGGTTTCGTTTCCTATTAAAAGGTCATTTCCGAGGTTATTGGATATCCTCAGCCAAATGACTATTTTGAGCTATAGTTTTAGTTTATGGTGGTGTGGATTTAGTAAATAATTCTCATTAATGGTGATATGGCCAAAATAATCTGTTGATGGTCTTGATTCAAACTGTGTATTGTCAAGTGCATTTCAATTGGGGGTCAAGGTCACATGGAAGTGTTAAATGACAAACCCAGACTTGTTTGGGACCTGACAATTTGCAGTTTACAAATGGGACAATTTTTGTGTAAATTTGCTTCGAGAAAGCCTTCTGAAAAAATGAATAAGAAACCCATATGTTTTTTATTTGTCAGAATGATCATGTTATGCTGTAAAATCCTCAGTGGAGGAATGAGGAATTCCTATAACACAGTTTTATCACTATCGATGTACGAAAATTGGAGATTTATCCCCAAAATGAGAAAATTTTGACCATTTTGAGCCATTTTTTTAGCCATCAGCTGTGTCATTCGGCTGAGTGTATTTGAGTGATATTGTAAGATTTTTGTTGTGTACAGTTGTCTCCAGAAAGGGCCATAGTCAGAGCTTCCAGAAACTATATACATTGTGAGTATTGTGAATAGGGGAGGTAATTTAAATGCGAAATATCCTTGGCCGTGTTAATCAGAAGCTGAACATTTCTTGAAAAGCCGACATTTTCACCTGAATAACTGTAATGAGACCTTAAGTAGAAAACAGTGTTTGCCTTCATTGCAATTTCTGGCCTCCAATCTCCATAGCAACCAACTGTATTAGTGGGAATATGTTGTAGGATAACTAAAAGAAATATTAAAACAAATTTTTCACCTGAATAACTGTAACGAGACCATATTGTATTGACAGAGCTCATTGAGCTCTGTGAAACAAGATATAATTTATTAAATTTTTCTTGGTGCATGGGTAATATGGAGTCAATGACGTAAAATTTGAAATACTACCACAGACCACAGAACTATTACTATTTTTAGGAATGTATTTTGTTAACAAGAAAGCCGCCAATGCCTTATAGCTCACCAACATTCCTGTTTGATAGTAACGTTGGCAAACACAAGAACTGTATCAATCAGGCTCACAACAAGCGACAAAGCTGACTAAACACAACCTCTTAAAAGTAAAACTGCAAAAATAATAATTTTGATTTTATATATACATGCAAGCAATATAAAGGCCATGGGATGAAAAGAGTGTAGGCAGCTGACCTAAACAAAAACTTTAACACACTGAAAATGTCTAAGTGTAAATTAAACAGGAAACTTAACATTAAAAATGAGATGAAAAATTTGAAGAAATGCACTGAACAAGGGTTAAATGATGCTAGAATGATAATGAGGAACATATATGATGGAATATAAGAACCATGGGAAGAGAAGGAAAACATCAGCTGACCTAAACACAAACTTAAACATGAAATTCTGAGGTAAACAGAAAAGTAAATGTAACTAAAAATGGTAAGAAAAAGGTTTAAAACATATTGGATGAGGGTTACATAGTGGTAGAATAATAATAAACGCAATATAGAAGCAATATAAAGGCCATGGGAAGAAAAGGGTGTCGACAGCTTACCTAAACAGAAACTGAAAATGTGTAAGTGTGTGGTAAAAGAAAAGTTAACATTCGAAATTTAATGAAAATTTTAAAGAAATTTAAATTTTATAGTAAATTTCCTTTCTTATTATACCTACCACAATTGTTTACTACAGGCTTGCACTACAGTGGAAGTCCCTAACTCGGATAATATACTCTCTATTTTTGTCTTTCCTAAGCAATTTGGGAAAGAAAAGTGGTGCAAAAGCACTAAGAAAAAATAAGCCCAAACTGGGTCGAGTGCAACTGGCGCAGACCCAGTACGGGACGCTCTCTCCCAAGTACAACTCCACGACTTCCATTGCCAGTGTGCATATACATCGCTAATGACTCATTCTTTTTGAATCTGTCAAAGTTAGAGTTATGTGATCAGCGGGGAGGAAGGATTCTTACCCGTATAAGAAGATGAGAGGGCCTCCAAGTAAACAATTGTGGTAGGTATAATAAGAAAGAAAATTTACTATAAAATTTATATTTCTTATCAACCTACCTTACAATTGTTTACTACAGGCTGAATAGACAATAGGATGGAGGGAATCACATAACCAACACCCACAAAACCCAATTGCACTGGAACCGTGGACAGAGAAAGAGGTCCCTAGGCCTATCAAATATAACATCACAAACATTAGTAAAAAATTTACTATAAAATTTAAATTTCTTATCAACCGACCCACAATTGTTTACTACAGGCTGAACAGACAATAGGCTGGAGGGAATCGCATAACCAATCCACACATAACCCCAGTGCACTGGAACCGTGAAGCAGAAGGAAGAGGTCCCGAGGCTTATCAACCATAACGTCACAATCATTGGTAAAAGACAATGAAAGGAGACATATGGGTCTGTGTGACACACAGACAGAAAAGGGCAGTAACAGCGCAAGGCTGAAACTGACCTTCAAGAAGCCTAATGGCTAGGGCAGACAACAGCCTGAGCAGAAGAAAGAGGACCCAAAGCAAAAAGGTCCTCCGTCTGCTCCTGCAACTGACGCTGATCGAAGGTGGAGAAAGTAGAGTCATTTCTCCAGTAGGCTGCCTGCATAACATCCGACAACTTGACGGAGTTAGAATAAGCCCAAGAGGTAGACAATGCACGCACCTTGTGGGCAGAAATACGATTGGTAATACAATCGCCAGCTGCTAAACGACCGTAAGCCGTACAAATAGCAAGACAAATCCATCGAGAAATGGATTGAGGAGAGATCGTCTGTCGACCAGGAATAAGAGACAGAAAAAAACGTTTCCTGCCTTTCCGTATGAATTGTGTCCGATTGAGATAAATGCGAATAGCACGGACCGGACAGAGCAAAGGGCGATTACCCTCACCAGAAGGAAGAGCCCTGATACAGATAGGAGGAGGAGTAGTATCTGGTAACTGATTCTTGGCCAGAAAAGAGCAATCAGTGGTAAAAGTAACGCTGTTGGGAGAGCTCCTAAAAAAGGCCGGGTCACAGAGAGGGCGTGAAGCTCACTAACCCGTCTGGCAGAAGCAAAAGCCATCAGAAAAGCCATCTTATATGTGAGAAAACGCATATCCACCTGGGATAAAGGTTCGAACGGCACCCATAACCCCCCCACCCCCCACCCCCCAAGCAAAGCAGCACCCACGAAAGATTCCATCGTGGGGTAAGCTGTAAAGTCTGAGGCCTTTTCAAAAAAAAGTGCCTAACAAGCTTGGAGAGGTAAGGATTAGTGCTGATACGACGCTTCCCCACATTAGAAAAAGTCTCCGAAAGCATGGACCTGTAACCCTTGATGGTAACAGGCTGAAGACCCCGAGAATCAAACAGATATACCAGAAAACTCCACAATCTGTGAAATCGAAGGATTGGCATAATCAACAGAGTGATCAGCACACCATCGACAGAAGACCTTCCACTTAGATGCATAAGCTAAACCAGTGGAGTGCCTCCTTGAAGAAGAAATGCACTCCACTGCTCGTCTCGAAAAAACCTCTATGGAAGAGACAGGACCTGACAAAAGATATGCGTGAAAGCACAATGAAGTCGGGTCAATGTGAAACCTCCTCGGGTGACCTTGGCACAGAAGGTCGCCCACCAGTGAGCGGAGCTGATTGATCCACATCCACTGAGGCGACAGGGTAGCGATCAGAATGATTCGACAACTGCAGGTTCGAATTTTGGCTAGAACCTGAGGCAGAATCAGAACCGGCGGGAAGGCGTAGCCGACTAGACCATTCCAATCGAGTGACAGAGCGTCCAGGGCAAAAGCCAGAGGATCTGGACACAGGGACACGAAAGTGTCCACCTGATGGTTCCAACGAGTCGCAAAGAGATCGATGTGGGGACGTCCCCAGAGATCGCAAAGAGACTGGAATACTGCCCTGTGGAGCATCCTCTCGGTGGAAATGACCCTGCCCCATCAGGACAGGGAGTCGGCTAGCACGTTCAGACGAACCGGGAATGTGACGAACAACCACCCCAGCGCGGACATCCTGAGCGAGCAGTAGAAGATTCCGAGTCAATTCGTACATTGAAACCAAGTGCGTGCCGCCCTGGTTCCAAATGTAAGCAACCACTGTCGAATTGTCGGAAAACAGAAGGACCTGGCAATTCGCAGGTGAGGGATCCACTGCCTGAAACTCAGAAGAAGAGCAAGAAGCTCCTTCTGGTTGATGTGTAGATCCTGGTCCCACATCCCGTGAAGGGAAAGACCTAGAGGATCCAACGTCGCACCCCATCCGAGATCGCTGGCATCTGCCGTCAGAACGTGATCGGACGTGGGAAAGTCCAACAGAACACCCTGCGTAAGCCAATGGACATCCGTCCAGGGGAGAAGGTGAGGATACAGAGATTCCGGAAACTGAAGCACCAGATCCAGAGAATCTACATTCGGCCTCCAACGACTGAGCAGAAAGTGCTGGAGACGTCTGACATGCAACCGACCTAGAGGAATGAGATCCGTCACAGAACCGCAGAGACTGATCAGCTGGAGAATACTCCATGCTGTCACGGATGTGGACTGGGACAGAGTCAGAGCAAAAGCTGAGAGAATCACAGCCTTGGCCTGGGGAACCGCTACCAAATTGAATTGGATGCGGAAAGCCATCCCCAGATGACAAAACGACTGAGAAGGGACCAGGTCCGACTTCTCCTCGTTGACTCTGAATCCTAGCGACGTGAGCAAGCTCAACAGAGTGGCGACATCCGACTCCAGTAAGGCATCATTGGAATGCCTCTGGAGGATATCATCCAGATATGCCGAAGTAGTCTCCCTGGACTGTGTGCAATGGAAAGCTATCACATGCGACATCAGTCTGGTGAAGGCCCAAGAGCCAGGTTGAGGCCGAAAGGCATGGCCTTGAACTGGTAAACTCGCCCCAGAAAAATGAACCTGAGATACTTCCGTGACGCCCGATGCATCGGAACGTGAAAGTAAGCATCTCACAGGTCGATGTTTTAAGCGAAATCTCCCTGGTGAATTGAATGGCAAACCGACCTGAAAGTCTCCATGCTGAACTTGGGAGCAATGATAGACTGGTTCAGGATACTCAGATCGATAACCGGTCAGAATCGGACGTCCTTCTTCGGCACCAAGAACAGGCGGGAATAGAACCCCACTGACTGAATGTTCTTGACGACGACGATCGCCCCCTTTGCAGGAGATTGTCTATATCCGTGGACAAAAGTTCCCAACGTAAAACGTCTGAAGGAACTGTGGTTGGAAGAGGCACCCTGGACAGAGTGGGGTGCTTTCGGAAGGATATTCGCAGCCCGGACCAAACAACATCTAACACCCACGGATCGGATGTGATGGTGGCCCAATGGTCTGCGAACTCTGCTATCCTTCCTCCAACCTGGGATGAGTCGAGGTGAGGACCTTCATTTCGAGCCCCGACGAGGCCCGTGAGAGGAGAAACCACCTCCTCTACTGAATGAAGAATCCTGAGACTTCCCTTTAGTCTGCCGACGCTTACCCTTACCCCTTGAGTAAGAAGTAGATGCAGTGGCAGAAGGATCAGCCTTTTGCTTCGCAGAGGAAGCAGAAGGGTACTTGTTAGGCTTGGAATGGCCTCTGCCTCCCCTAGAAGGCTGAACAAGCTGACGAAACAGCAGCTGATCTTTGGAATGGCGTAGGACGTCATCCCAGACCGTCGACACGGAACCATGGAAAAGTTGCGGACCAGCCGAAGAAGCAGATCGAAGAGCAGCGCGCTGCTCCTCAGGAAGGGATCAGCCTGTGTCCAGCACAGAGTCCCTTCGAACTAATTCCAGATTAGCCGTATTACAGGCATGCATGTGAGTAAGATGCATGAGCGCCTTGGACAGCACATGCAAAGGAGCCTGTACCTCATCAAACTTATCTGGAGGCAGATAAGCAGCTAAAGCTTAGACAACGTGATCTGAGAGAGAAAGCATGCCAAGCATCTCTTTCGATAAGCCCAACGTGGACTCCAGAGTCGTCATTGGAATGACGGCAGATTTGGGCTTGGAAAGCCCGAGGGAATTGGAGTCCTGATCCAGAACCGTCAAAGTCTGGCAGACGGACGGATTGGCGGAATCGTAGGAACGATAACGCACAGGAGGCAAAAAGGTGTCAACCCTGGTGAAGAACGGAGCCTTCATAGCCTTGGAACTCAGCTTAGAGTCCAATGCTGAAAATGCTTCAACCACCTGTACCGACTGGCACGGTCAAAGGCGCCCAGAAGCAGGTTGCTCCATAGGCTGTAGGCACGCGACCAATGATCGTGGCCTGGCTGACAATGTCGGCTGGTTAGATGGTTTGAGATCCGGCAGGAACTCAAACACAAAATCAAGAGCTGCCCCCAAGTCCGAAGACTGCTGGCTCTCGACATCAAGCATGTCTGACTCCTCCCCGGAGTCGGAAGACACATAGCCCATCGTGGACAAACCAGCCGACGCCTCCCATGGTGTCGGAACACCAGGGGGATCAGAAAGCGGGCTGTTTCCAATCCCAGGAGGCGGTGCCATAGGGGGCGCCTGGAAACCACTCGCTGCCTTGCTGGAAGCAACAGGAAGGCTCTTCGACAGAACCTGAGTGAGTAAGGAGAGGGCCTCCCTAAGCTCACTGCCTGTACTAGCCGGTTCAACAGAGGAGCAAACCAGCAAAGTGGCTTCACCTCTGACCCTCTTAACCAGCGAAGGGTCACGATCCTCCAAAACACCCGACGCGGGACGACGGGTGGCAGCCGAAACGTCTGAAGGCAGACGTGTACAGGGGTACGACGCACCCTGAGGATCAACATAGCGAGAACTCATGATAGTCACCACGGTCCTCTGCGGGGCAGATGGTCCAGGCTGCACAAAAGATGTTGGTCCCCCAAAACTGGTTGTGAGGCCAGAATGGGCGGACGAAAATGCCACGGAGTTCATAGTGTCCCCACTAAGAACATCCGAATCCAATGACACAACTGTGGTGCTCAACGGCGCAGAGACCACAGTAGAGGGTTCGGCCGGCAGCCCCTTCCAACTTTGCCGAGTTGAAGTCAGGGAAGGCAGAGGCTGATATCCCACGTCCACACTACCAGACATCCCTGCAGTCCCCTGCAGGGAAAAGCTGAGGCCGGCTGAAACTAACGACGAAGCAGACGGACCAGCAGTAATATTAGATACGTCGGGTGTCGTTGAGGCTGGTGGAATTGTGGAGACAGCACCCCTGCTCGGCTCCGAAGGAGGAGTCACAAGCCTACTGACAGCCTCAGATGTCGACTGGAGGGGGACCACAGTCCCGGAACCAGGCACCTCTTCTCCAGATCACTCAACGGCTCCCGCAGTATCCACTACAGGAAAAGACTGCACATCCCTCACGGAGGAGGAATAACTCTCACCAGACATGGTTGGCTCGGGAGCCCCCGAACGACCGCGTTCTCCTTTCCCGTGGGAGCGGGAGGTGTGGCCACGAGAACGCACTACACGGTTCACTGACGCCCAGAAAGTGGATGACCAAGATCCACAGAGACCACAGGGCCGATCGGCCAAACACCCATTACATGAGGAGCATGAAGCATGTGAATCGTCCACATGCTTTGGCAGCAAACATTGCCCACAAGGAATAGTCCTGGGCATGATAGAGGTGAGAGAAGCAAAGAAGGTGAAATCAGATGAGAACAGAAAAACACCCCCAAAGAAGAGAGAAAGGTGACAGAAAATTAGACCCGAGACGGTCGACTGGGAACCACACAACAGGATGACCACTCTCAAAGGAGAGAAGAAAAACTGCAGAAGTGGTACCCCGCTGATACCTAACTCTAACACAATTAAAAAAATGAGCAATTTAAACATTTACAATAATTGTGAAAATAAATTAAGTCCGAACCGCATGGCACACGAAATTCGTGCGTGACTCAGAGAAAGAACATATAAAATACATTATGGATAATAATTGTAGAGAATATAATAAATAAACTGTTCCTGAGAATACAAAAGGATACTTGGATCCACTATGAAGCAGGAAACAACCATCACCGAGTAGGATGAACACTGATATGAGTGCAGAAGAACATCTGGTCACATGGCGGACGAAAAAAAAGAATGAGTCATTAGCGACGTATATGCGCACTGGCAACGGAAGTCGTGGAGTTGTACTTGAGAGAGAGCGTCCCGTACTGGGTCTGCGCCAGTTGCACTTGACCCAGTTTTGGCTTATTTTTTCTTGGTGCTTTTGCACCACTTTTCTTTCCCAAATTGCTTGGGAAAGACAAAAATAGAGAGTATATTATCCGAGTTAGGGACTTCCACTGTAGTGCAAACCTGTAGTAAACAATTGTGGGTAGGTTGATAAGAAATTCACTGGAGAAGGGTTAAATCATGGAACAATGATACTGAGGAACATGTATGATGAATATAAGTGCCATGGAAAGAGAAGGAGCACAGCAGCCGACCTAAACACTAAGTTAAACATGAAATACTGAGCTAAACAGAAAAGTAAACGTAACTAAATAATGTTAAGAGAAACATTTAAAACAAAATAGGTGAGGGTTAAATAGTGGCAGAATGATATTAAGCACCATATGGAAGCATCATAAAGGCCATGGGATGAAAAGGGTGTCAGCAGTTGATGTAAACAAAAAATTTAACCCACTGAAAATGTCCAAGTGTGAGCTAAACAGAAAACTAAACGTTCAAAATTGGAAGAAAAATTTTAAGAAATTCACTGGACAAGGTTAAATCATTGTAGAATGATAATGAAGAAGATGTATGATGAATATAAGCACCATGGGAAGAGAAAGGACACAGCAGGTGAGCTAAACACTAAGTTAAACATGAAATTCTGAGCTCAACAGAAAACTAAATGCAACTAAAAATGTCAAGAAAAATGTTTAAAATGCAGGGTATGAGGGGTTAAACCATGGTGGAATGATAATATTCATCATATAGCAGCATTATAAAGGCCATGGAATGAAAAGGGTGTCGACAGTTGACCTAAACAGAAACTGTAACACACTGAAAATGTGTAAGTGTGAAGTAAAAAGAAGAGTTAACGTTCGAAATTTGATGAAAAATTTAAAGAAATTCACTGGAGAGGGGCTAAATCATGGAACAATAATACTGAGGAACATGTATGATGAATATAAGTGCCATGGAAAGAGAAGGAGCACAGAAGCCGACCTAAACACTAAGTTAAACATGAAATACTGAGCTAAACAGAAAAGTAAACGTAACTAAATAATGTTAAGAGAAACGTTTAAAACACACTGGGTGAGGGTTAAAGAGTGGTAGAATGATAATAAGCACCATATGGAAGAATTATAATGGCCATGGAATGAAAAGGGTGTCAGTAGTTGATGTAAACAAAAAATTTAACCCACTGAAAATGTCCAAGTGTGAGCTAAACAGAAAACTAAACGTTCAAAATTGGAAGAAAAATTTTAAGAAATTCACTGGACAAGGGTTAAATCATTGTAGAATGATAACGAAGAAGATGTATGATGATTATAAGCACCATGGGAAGAGAAGGAACACAGCAGGTGTGCTAAACACTAAGTTAAACATGAAATTCTGAGCTAAACAGAAAACTAAATGCAACTAAAAATGTCAAGAAAAATGTTTAATATGCAGGGTATGAGGGGTTAAACCATGGTAGAATGATAATAATCATCATATAGCAGCATTATAAAGGCCATGATATGGAAATAGGGTGAGTAAGTGACCTAAACAGAAACTCTAATATTATTGGATACGTACGCTGATGCTGATGCTGACGCCAATGCCGACGCTGACACCAACCAATGAGCCATGCCATAAGCTCACACAACTAAAGTTGGTGAGCTAACAAGAGCCAGTAAGACATTTTGTAGGTAGAGAGACATTTCCCCACCAGACATTTCCCCACCCTTCGTTTTTTGAGAAAACGGACATTTCCCCATCACAGAAATTTACCCACCAGACATTTCCCCCACTTTCCAATAGTAAAGGTGGGTATTTCCCCAATTTCCAAATATAAAGGCGGACATTTCTCCATCAGGGCTGCGGTGATCATTCTCATCACATCACTGGTGTTAAGCAACATCAAGCCCGGTTAGTCCTTGGATGGGTGACCATCTGAGCGATAGATTGGGACTCCTGCATTGTGTCCTTGGGCAAGGCACATAAACCTGATTGTCCACATGGGGTCACGATGATGCAGTCTACTAAGGTATGAGACCTTGTCATAACGAGGGAGTCCGAAACCTAATTGGTTCACAACATTATTGATCTAGCTATCTCTGATCATTTTCTTGTTCAGTTGCAACTTAAATTGCCCCGCCCAATGCCACTGCGGAAGAAAGTTTCATACAGGAAATATGGGAATATTAACTGTGAACAACTCTCAGAAGAGATTAATTCATCTTTTATGTCAATTGATACCCAGAAACCACCGGATGGAATGTTGAGCATCTTCACATCAAACATATTGAACATCATCGACAAGTTCGCGCCCATTCAGAATCAAACTTTTACAATTCGCCCAAATATGCCTTGGTTTTCAGATGAGATACGACAGGCGAAATCTCTGCGACTAAAATTCGAATTGCAATGGCGAAAATCCAAGCTCTCCATTCACAGGGAGATGTACGTTAGACAACGGAACCATGTCAATGAACTAATACATTTGGCTAAGAAGACCTACTTTTCTCAAATTGTTAAAATCATTTTAAACAAACCAAATATTCTTTCAAAGTACTCGATAAGCTACTGCACTGAAAAAAGGAAACCGTTCTCCCAGATCACTCCTCAGCTTCTGATCTGGCGGAGCGGTTCTCTACATTTTTCGCTGACAAAATCGAATGCATTCGAGCTGGACTGAATGTCAGCCCAACCCACAACCCATTGTGTTTAGGGCTCGACAGACCATGTGTGTCTGGATTTCTTCCAGCCTATAACACTTGTAAGTCTCAAGAATTTAAAAATCACTGCAAATTAGATGTTATCCCAACCTGGCTGTTGAAATCTTGCCTATCAGATATTGCATCATGGATATTAGAAATTGTAAACTCATCTCTTACATCGAGTGTCTTCCCCACCGATATGAAGCAGGCACTTGTTTGTTACCCCATTACTTAAAAAACCCAGGCTCGACCCGGAAATATTGAAGAATTACCGCCCTGTCTCCAACCTTTCGTTTTTATCTAAGGTTGTGGAACACGTGGTTGCTCTTCAATTGAATTCTCATCTTCCAAAGGATGAACTTTCAGAGGTTTTCCAGTCTGCCTATAAACCCAAGTGCAGCACAGAGACTGCCTTACTCAGAGTGCAGAACGACATTTTAATGTTGATGGATAAGCATCTTGTCTCCTGTTTAGTATTACTCGACCTGGGTGCTGCCTTCGACACCATCGACCACAATATGCTCAAAGATAGGTTAGAACACAGAATAGGAATTTTGGGTAGAGCTCTACAGTGGTTCTCTTCCTACCTAACAGGCCTTACCCAAAGTATACTCATTAATGAGTCAACCTCAGCTTAGTTCAATCTTCAGTATGGTGTTCCCCAATGGTCCGTTCTGGATCCTCTATTGTATGTGATTTATCTTCTTCCCCTGGGTGATATCATCCACAGCCATGGCCTACAATTTCACTTTTATACCGATGACACCCAGCTATACATCCATTTTAAACTGGATAATGAAGCGTTTGCATGTCATCGACTAGAGGAATGTGTGGCGGACATCAAAGACTGGATGACTAATAACTTTTTAAAGTTAAATGCCTACAAAACGGAGGTTATTTACATTGGCTTACCTCACCAATTACCGGTAGGCAAAATTTCAAAACTTCCATTATCAATAGGAGGAAATAGCATTATACCATCAGACACTGTTTGTAACCTGGGATATTTCCTCAAAGTGTCGTTGGCAGCTGACAAACACATCCAGCAGGTCTGTCATGTTGCATTCTACCATCTTAGAAATATCAGCAGGGTGCGAATGTTGATAGACAACCACACAGCTGAACAATTAGTCCACACTTTTGTCACTAATTGTCTTGATTATTGCAACTCACTGCTATACCGACGCAAAAAGGCGTCACTGAATAAGCTTCAACATATCCAAAATTGTGCTGCTAGGTGTGTAACTCGAAATAGGAAGTTGTGTCAAATAACACCTATCCTAGCTGACCTCCACTGGCTTCCTGTCCAACAAAGAATTCAATATAAAATAATCCTTCTGACATATAAATGTACAAATGACCTGGCACCATCATATCTCTCAGATCTGGTCACATACTATACACCTGCCAGAGACCTCCATTCTTCGGACTCGCACACCTTGGTCCAACCTGTTTCAAAATTAGCATCCACAGGTGACCGGGCCTTTTTGATCGCCACCCCTAACCTCTGGAACCTGTTACCGAGTCACCTGAGACTACCACAGGAAACTGAGTCATTCAAAGCTGGTTTCACCAATATGTAGATAAGAAATCATTTCCCTTTTTTTGTGTGTGTGAAGCCAAAGAGCACATTTTGTGGATTTTAGACTGGAAATTATTATTATTATTAAGGCGTACTGCATGTCGATGGTTCACATGTCTTCAACCAATCTAACCCTGTGTGCGCTGCAGTGTGGAGTTATGATGTTGGGAAGCTGGCAGCCGCTCTTTGTTGCTTGTGGTCCTCTATGGGTGGTCCTCTCTGGGTACTCCGGTTTCCTCCACCCGTAAAACTGTCATCGACACGATACGACCTTGGCTGTTAAAGTGTCATTAAGCCTTAAAAAATAAATAAATTTCTCCACCGGACACTTACCCACCAAAACAGTAATATAACGAGTAAGCATATAAAATATAGCTTTGAATGAAGAATTAATCCTTTACCCAAAGTAACGGCCAAAACCGGCCAGCGCTATTCATCAAAATTGCCAATAAATTTTCATTATTTCTTTCTTTTTTTATCTCAAAAACATAGGTTATGACCCTGTCGAGCTCGTTCCAAAGAGGGGTCATAACCTATGTTTTTGAGACAAAAAATGAAAAAAATTAGTCATTGTAGAATTTTGTTTGCAAGTGTCCTCTGCTTTTCATGTTAGGTAAAGGGTTAAATGATAATATATAATAAGACAGCAACAACATACAGTGAAACAACTGAAAGTAACATGTCTACATTCCATGACACGCAACACTTATTGATGCGATGCAGGCCGATGGACAAAAGGTAGAGTAATGCCAAAGCACTGCATGTAGAAGAACAGAATAAGATTCACCGGGCGTATGATGGGGAAGTGGGAAGGGAGAATGAAGGACATGTGGTTAGTATGTAACACAAAGCAGAGGGTCAGTATGCTTATCAAAGAGATTGAGAAGAATGGGATTTCTTCAAGCAGTTTGTCTCAGCGTGTCGTGGGAAGAGGAGAGGTGTGGAGATGAGGGGGCATTTGGGAACACATGGATAATCAAGGCCTTCTCACTTGAGAACCGCAACAAATCAGCAGCCGGCCAAAGTGTTTTTAATATTATTATCTGACTTGTCACACTTGGCTTTACAACTGAGCTGGCTTCAAGATTGTGTGGTGGGGAAATGTCCACATATATATTTTTAAGGGTGGGTAAATGTCCACTTTTGGTATTTAGAAAGTGGGGAAATGTCTGAAGGAGAAATGTTTGTGGTGGGGAAATGTCCACTTTAGCAGGTGGGGAAATGTCCAGTTGGAAATTACCAGATACAACCTAACACAACAAGCACCTGTTCAAAACTTTTTTAAATAACCAATAATTTTCATTTCTATACCATGAAACCATATCTATTTAGCATATGAGCTTTCACTGAAATGAGCTTGAAGAGCTCATTTCAATGAGAGGACATAAGCTGTGTTTTCATGGCAAAACATATATTTAATTCTGAATGCAGAAGAACAACAAGAAAATAGTGCAATGCAAAGTATTGCATATGCCTCCCTCCCCTCTGCAATGTCAACAAGGGCAATACAAAAATTATTCAATGTTCTGCTGCCATTCAACAATGAAAGTGTTAAGACACTGCTGCTTAACTTGACTGTGTGTGGTGTTTGATGAAAAGGAAAATGTTCAACTTTTATGAAAGGATTATGGAATAAGACAAGAATTGTAATAATTGAGAATATGTTAAGTTCTGTACCATACATGCTATGTTTTCAACAAGAATAATTTGAGGTGTAGACTGTACTAAAGAACTGAGGCCTGGGTTAATGTGACCGTCATAGCTGATGTAAAATCATTCCAAAACGAGTCATCCTACCGAGTTACAATGAATTCCCTTCATAAATATGACTTGTAGACCTTGCTAAAGGAATCTAGGTTCCACGCCCATCCAGGGGTCACAGTTGACCGATATCATACCGAGTCATCCTACCAAGTTACAATGAAATCTCTTTTTAAATATGAATCTGTAGACTGTGCTAAACAAATCTAAGTCACGTGGCCATGTGGCCATCACGATTGATCAATCATTACCAAAATAGGACATTCTCATCTTGACATCATCCCGAGTCATTGTACCAATTTACAATGAAATCCCTTCATACATGCAACCTGTAGACTGAACTAAAGGAATCTAGGTCACGTACCCCTGCGGCCATCGCGGTTGACCAAACCTGACCAAAATAAGAAGTACTCATCTAGACATTACCCAGAGTCATCCTAACAAGTTACAATGAGATCCCTTCATAAATATGACCTGTAGACTGTGCTAAAGGTATTCAGGTTTTGAACCCACGCAGCCATCACGCTTGACTGATCACGTCCAAAATGGGATATTCTCATCTAGACGTGACCTCGAACCTGCACATGAAATTTAGTGACGATCGGACAAGAACTACGGGGTGTAGCCTGTGCTAAAGAAAATGTGAACAGACTTACAGACTTTTGGATGTGTGATGGCAATAGCTTATCTTGACTTTGTCAAGTTAAGCTAAAAATGAAAGTGTCAATGACACTGTAGCTCAACTTGTGTAAGACATGTACATGTATAGTATGTGACAAGTTAAGCTAAAAATGAAAGTGTCAATGACACTGTAGCTCAGCTTGTGTAAGACATGTACATGTATAGTATGTGACACAGCAATGACACACATCTAGGTAATGACCTGATAACAAAGGTACATGTAAAGTATTGTAAAGGTCTGAACATAAATACTGACCATAGCCTGTAACAAATGTACAGGTAAAGTGCTGTAATGGTGGGTGACAGTCAGATGCTAAACTAGAAAAGAAATCACCATGGGATTAATGTTACAATGGGGATCCTTGTATGGTGCACCATAACCCAAATGTTAGCAACTGTTTTGGCCTGTTTGATTCTAACCCTTCTAAGGTTGATTCATAATAATTAATAAATATTTGTCCAGTCCTTCTTAAAATATAGGTATTTGAATTTTTTATCTTTAGCTCATAGAGTTCCCACAGGTGAGGAGGTTTTATTTTTCTCATTGGAAATAGAAAAGAAAATCGGGTTGTGCTAATAATGTTTACCCTCCCCCAAACAACACCAAATATTAACACAGGAACTTGTCTTCAACACATTTGAATATACACATTATACAAAAATTTATTCAAATCAGAACTTTCATTTTTTGTTCTGTACAAAAAACTGACTGCACCTAATTTTGGAACAAAATGGTCATTGGTGGCCATCTTGAATTTTGGACCGCACCCCAAAACACCCATTCTCGTCCCACGGTGATAGCAAAGGTACCCAAGAAGTTTCATAAAGATCGGTTGATAAATACGGCCTGTAGCAGGAGCCATGTTGACTAGTGTTCAACCGATGATCGGAACTGACCACCACAATCGGTTGATTGTGGACAATCGGATGACAACAGCAACGGCTCTTGGAACATCGGTTCAACCGATTGTTGCCAATCATTTTGTGAGGATTCATTAACCGCATTTTATTATCTTCAACAATTGTTCATTTGTTAATGTAAAATGATACCATTCAATAAAGTTGAGAAACAACCACAGTGTGTATTCTTAATCTCTCCTGATACCCCTTATGGGGCTATACAAGTTAAACGATGTGTAAAGCTTACACTTGAGCGTACTTGTGGCAATCACCAGTTCATACCAGAAAAGTGAAGGTTGCACCCCACTGACTCAGGTCACAGTAAAATTACCAGTCATACGCACTTGGGCGGTAAAAGGTGGCTCTGAGAGCAACGTTTACCACCCAAGTGTGCGCAACTGGTAACTTTACTGCGACCACAGTCAACAAAGTTTAACACTGAAAAATGTTCAGTTTTATGTAGTTCTTTTGAGCCTCGACTTGTCTAGTAGTCCACGGTATTACAATCAAAATCGGCATCAGAATCGGCCGACTGTGAGCTCAAATAACCGTGAATCAGTCATTTTTGGTAATTGGTTGAACACTAGTGTTGACAGACGGACATTCTTACAAATGGCTACTTATGTGGCTATTTTATGGACATATTAGGTGGCTAACCTAAAACACATGTCCAACATAATAAAACAAGTTTTTTGGGGGAAAATTTTTGGGGATCAGCTAACCTTAACCCTACCCTTTACTGACTCTAACCCTACCCACCCCTAACCCTAAGCAAACCCTAACCCTAAACTAACCCTAACCCTAGCCTCATAACTTTAACACCCCTTCACTGACCCCCACCCTACCCCACCCCACCCCTAAACCCCACCCCAGAATGCCCTAACCCTACTCTACATTTATCCAAACCCCCACCTCTCCCCCCCTCCCCCCCCCCAACACACACACAATAAGAGATTCTGTTATGAGGCAGGCCACGTAATAGACTTTAACCACACAAGTATCCTGTTTTACTAACTCGTAGCCCCGTAAGTAGTCATTTGTGTGTGCAGACAGACGTCCAAATGGACAGACAGACAAAGTTGAGCTAAAAATAAACTCATCAACTCCTTCCAAAGGAAAAATCATCAATAAATATAGAAGTTCTGTACAAAAAAAGACTGATTGCACCTAATTTCGGCACAAAATAGCCACCGGTAGCCATCTTGGATTTTGGACCAAACCCCAAACACTTGTTCTTGTCTCACGGTGACAACAAAGGTACCCAAGAAGTTTTGTGAAGATCAGTTGATAAACATGGCCTCTAGCCAGAGCCGTATAGAAATCAGCACATACAGTGTATAAGTAGTACTGAATAAATCAAAGTTTATCTAATTGTCCGCCAGTGGCCATCTTGAAATTTTGGACCACCCTCCACACCCAGAAACATACATTCTCGTCCCAAGGTGATAGATAACAAAGGTACCCAAGAAGTTTCGTGAAGATCGGTTCATAAATATTAAAATTTTTTAGTAAATTTTGTTTCTTAACATACCTACCACAATTGTTTACAATTGGCTGTAACATAAGTGCAAGCCCTACTTCGGAACTAACTCAAGCTTTTAGAATCTTTTCCAAACGAGTTGGAAAAGTACTAGAGTGCAAAAGCACGAAAAAGATCGAAAAAAGGGTCGAGCGAGACCAGCGCTCGAAATTACAGGTACTCTCTCTGCACACCTCTTGCGTTTACCGAGCGCATGCACAACAACCGTGACGTCAATTCCGTATTTCCGCCAACGAGAAGTTTGTGATTTAGCGGGGAGGCATCGATATCAAAGATATCCCCAAGAAGGGTGGGCCCCCGGTAAACAATTGTGGTAGGTATGTTAAGAAACAAAATTTACTAAAAAAATTTAATTTCTTTTCAACCTACTCACAATTGTTTACAATTGGCTGAATAAACAATAGGAGGAGGTGAATCACATAACCAATACCAACAAGAGTAGCAGAACGAAGCAAGGATGGCAGAGAACAAGAATGAAAACCTGTAATGAAGATAGAGAGAAGGCACCTGAAAAGAACAAGGCTGAGCGAAGCGCAACCTCGACAAAAACAATTTTAACGAGGGTGCACAACAGCCTGAGCAGCAAAGAGAGGGCCTAAAGAATAAAGGTCCTCAGATTGCTGCTGAAGGTGGCGGAGATAAAAGGAGGAGAAGGTAGAAGCATTCCTCCAGTAAGCTGCATTCATAACATCACGGAGCGAAACAGAATTGGAGAACGCCCAGGATGTAGAAATGACACGAACCTCATGAGCATTAAGCCGGTTCGAAACAAGATCCGACGCAGACAAGTGAGAATAAGCCAGCTTGATTGCAAGACAGATCCACGTGGAAATAGAATGGGAAGAGATAGACTGCCTCTTAGGAATGAGACAGAAAGAATCTCTTCCGACCCCTCCTAATGAACTGAGTGCGAGTAAGGTAAGTCTTGATCGCACGAACAGGACAAAGAAGAGGCCTCCGGCCATCTACAGTGGGGAGAGCCCAAATGCAGATGGGAGGAGGTACCGAATCAGGAAGTTGATTCTTAGCCAGAAAAGAGCAATCAGTAGTGAAGGTGACACTGTTAGCCTCATTTCGGAAGAAGGCAGAATCAACAGATAGCGCATGAAGCTCACTGACTTGACGAGCAGAAGCAAACGCTAGAAGAAAAGCCATCTTATAGGTGAGAAAACGCATGTCGGTCTCAGATAAAGGCTCGAATGGCACCCCCTCCAAACAGTGCAACACCCATGCCAAGTTCCACTTGGGTGTAAGACGCAAAACTCGAGGCCTCTTCAAAGAAAAGTGCCGAATAAGTTTGGAGAGAAAAAGATTACGACCGATGCACCGCTTTCCCACATAAGAGAAAGTATCAGACAGCATACACCGATAGCCCTTAATCGTAATAGGCTGGAGGCTCTTGGAGTCAAAAAGAAAAACCAGAAAATCCACAATTTGGGCGATTGACAGATCACGGTAATTCACATTGTGATCTGCACACCAGCGGCAGAAAACCTTCCACTTGTCGGCATAAGTCATGCCAGTGGAATGTTGCCGCGATGCAGAAATACACTCCACTGATCGTCTCGAAAAACCTCTACGTCAGAGACTGGACCTGATAAAAGACAGGCGTGAAGGGACAGGCTCGCCAGGTTGTTGTGATACTTCCTGGGACGACCCTGTGAAAGAAGATCGCGACGTAGAGGTAGACGAATCGGTCGATCGGCCAATAGAGGCCGCAGCAGATTGATCCACACCCTCTGTGGAGACAGGGGTGTGATCAGAATGATCCTGCAACTGCAAGCACGAATCTTCGCTAATACTTGAGGAAGAATCAGTGCAGGAGGAAAGGCATAGCCGATCCAACCTGTCCAGTCCAGAGACAGAGCGTCTACTGCAAATGCCAGAGGATCTGGACAAGGGGAGACAAAGGTCTCTACCTGATGATTCCAGCGAGTAGTGAGGACGACCCCACTGCTCGCAAATCGCCTGAAACACCGACCGATGCAGCATCCATTCGGTTGGAAGGACACTGTCGCGTCGGGACAGGGAGTCGGCTAGGCACATCCCGCGCCAACAGAAGAAGATCCCAAGACAGCCGATACATGGGAATCGAATGTGTGCCTCCTTGATTCCGTATGTAGGCCACTACTGTCGAATTGTCCGAAAGAAGTAGGACAACATGGTCCGACAGATGAGGGATCCAAAGCCGAAAACTCAACAGAAGAGCAAGGAGCTCCTTCTGGTTGATATGAAGGCCCACCTGCTCGCTGTCCCACTCTCCGTGAGTAGACAGGCCGAGAGGATCCAACGTCGCACCCCAGCCCCGATCGCTGGCATCCGCAGTAAGGATGCGATCGGCCAAAGGAAGATCCAATGGAACACCCTGTGTAAGCCAGGGAATATCTGCCCAAGTGCGGAAGTGACAAAGCAGAGACCGAGGAATAGTGAGTTCCAGGTCCAGCGGATCTACATTCGGATGCCAATGATCCAACAGAAAGTGTTGGAGAGGTTGGACAAACAAGCGACCGAGCGGAATGAGATCTGTCACCGAACCGCAAAGGCCCAGCATCCGAAGGAAAGTCCTGGCCGAGACCGAGGAAGATTGAAGCAGGTCCCGAGTCAAGGTGGAAAGAATCGTCACCCGAGCTTGGGGGACCGACACTACATTGTGAAGAGTGTCGAAATCCATCCCCAAATGACGGAATCGCTGAGAAGGAAGAAGATCCGACTTCTCGCGATTGACTCTGAAACCCAGCGATGCTAGCAGGCAAAGAAACTGCCGGACATCGAACTCCAGAACAGCAGCATCGTGGTGCCATTGGAGGATGTCGTCTAGGTAGGCTGACGAAGTCACTGCCGACTGAGTGCGGTGGAAAGCAAGCACCTGTGACATCAGTCGGGTGAAGGCCCAAGGAGCCAGGTTCAAACCGAACGGGAGAGCTCTGCCCATTGAAAAACTCGATCCCGAAACAAGAACCGAAGGTATTTCCGTGACGCCAGATGAATGGGTACATGGAAGTAGGCATCCTTCAGGTCGATACTGGCCGCAAAATCACCCTGATGAACCGAACGTCGAACCGACCGGAAAGTCTCCATACTGAAACGAGGAGCTATTATGTACTCGTTCAGGGTACTCAGATCGATGACAGGACGATATTGGCCATTTTTCTTCGGCACCAAGAAAAGTCTCGAGTAAAACCCCGGTGAAAGGGTGTTCCTGACCACCTCGATCGCCCCTTTGGTGAGAAGATTGTCGATCTCCTGCACCAGAAGGTCCCGACGCAGAGAATCGGAAGGGACCTGAGTCGGAAGGGGCACCCGAGATAAACTGGGGTGCTGATGGAAGGACAGTCGCAGACCGGATTGAATGACGTCGAGGACCCAAGAGTCCGACGTTATCTCTGTCCAACGGTCGTAAAACAGCGACAGCCTTCCCCCGACTGGAGGTGAATCGAGGTGAGAACCTTCACTTGCGGCTTCGACGAGGCCCCCGAGAGGAAAAACCTCGGGAAGTGACAGAGTCCTCAGACTTTCCAGCCTGAGGCTGCCAGCGAGCCTGGCCACGTCGGCACTTCTTATGAGCAGAAGGAGCAGACGTAGCCGAAGGCGTAGCCGATGTCGCCGATGAGGTAGATGCAGCAGCACACTTGGCGGGCCTGGAACGACCCCCACCCGCAGCAGCAGGTTGGTCAGGCTGTCTCAGCAAAAGCTGGTCCTTTGAATGACGAAGAACTTCGCCACGAACAGCTTCCACGGAACCATGGAACAACTGAGGTCCCACCAAAGAGGCAGACCTCAGAACAGCACGTTGCTCAGAAGGAAGGGATGGTAAAGAATCCAACACCGCATCCCGGTGTGCCAGCTCCAAATTAGCTGTGTTACAGGCGTCAGCGTGTGTCAAGTTCATAAGAGCCTGTGACAAAACGCGAAAAGGCGCCTGAGCATCATCAAACTCCCCTGGTGGAAAATATTCAGCCAGAGCAGCGACGACATGGTCCGCGAGAGATAACATACCCAGCATCTCTCAGGACAGGCCCACCATAGACTCAACTACCGACATCGGGAGAACTGCCGACTTAGGCTTAGTCAACCCGAGGGAAGAAGAATCCTCATCCACAGTAGTCATCCCTTGGAAGACTGGTAGAGAGACGGAATCGTACACACGAAACCGCGATGGAGGCAGAAAGGCATCAGCTCTAGAAAAGAAGGAACCCTTGAGGTCCTTAGAACGCATTTTGGCGTCTAAGCCCTGGAAGGACTCAACAACCTGAGCCGACTGCAGAGGACGCAAAGCCCCGGAGCTAGAAGGCTCAACAGGGTTACAGCGCTCCACAGTGGACCGCGGCCGGACGGTCACAGAAGGCTGGTCGGAAGGTTGAACGTCCGGCAATAAGCCAAAGACGAAATCCAAAGCCTGCCCCAAGACTGACGAGGGGGGCCCATCACCTTCAAGATACTCGTCATCCTCCGTAGCAGAGGAGACGTAGCCCAACTCGGGCTGACCAGCAGAAACCTCCTGTGAATACTGTGCAGTATCCACGGGGCCAGGTGAGACATCTCGGCGACCGACCAAAGGAGGTTGTGCCTCAGGAGGCACAGGGAGGCCAACTTGAGGGTTGCCAGAAAGCAACCGGGTGAGCGCCAAAACGGCCTGGCGCAGGTCACCCTGAGAATCCGTCGCAGCAGAATCGCCCGACGGAGTGTCCTCCCAATGGACCCTTCTGGTAGGGTCTCGCTCGACCCTTTTTTCGATCTTTTTCGTGCTTTTGCACTCTAGTACTTTTCCAACTCGTTTGGAAAAGATTCTAAAAGCTTGAGTTAGTTCCGAAGTAGGGCTTGCACTTATGTTACAGCCAATTGTAAACAATTGTGAGTAGGTTGAAAAGAAACAGCCTCTAGTCCGAGTCGTATTGACATGTGTACTGTGTATAAGTAGCACTGAATAAATCAAAGTTCATCTAATTTGCATAATTTATGCACGAGAAAAAAACTTGTATTATATGTGATATATTCCATGTCACTAAACATTCATACAAAAAAATTTTCAAATCAGAACCTTCATATAGAAGTATTGTTAAAAAAACTGATTGCACCAAATTTTGGTTAAAATGGCCACCGGCAGTCATCTTGAATTTTGAACTGCACCCAAAAACACTTGTTCTCTTCCCAAGGTGATAACAAAGGTACCCAAGAAGTTTCGTGAAGATCAGTTCATAAATTCAGCCTCTAGCCCGAGCTGTATTGACATGAGCACTTACTGTGCATAAGTAGCATTGAATAAATCAAAGTTCATCTTATTTGCATAATTTCTGCACGAGAAAAAAACCTGTATTATAAGTGATATATGCCATGGTACTAAACATTCATTCAAAAATTTATTCAAATCAGAACCTTCATATATAAGCTCTGTACAAAAAACTGATTGTACCTAATTTCGGTATAAAATGGCTGCTGGCAACGATCTTGAATTTCAGACCGCACCCAAAAACACATTCTCATCCCAAGGTGATAACAAAGGTACCCAAGAATTTTCATGAAGATCGGTTCATAAATACAGCCTCTAGCCCGAGCCATATTGACATGTGCACTTATTGTGTATAAGTAGCACTGAATATATCAAAGTTCATCTAATTTGTATAATTTCTGCCGTATTATATGTGATGTATTCCATGTTACTAAACATTCATACAAAAATTTATTCAAATCGGAACTTTCATACAGAAGTTCTGTACAAAAAACTGATAGCACTAACTGCAGTACAAAATGGATGCCGGAGGCCATCTTGAATTTCAGACTGCACCCAAAAACACTCGTTCTCGCCCCACAGTGATAAAAAAGGTACCCAAGAAATTTAGTAAAGATTGGTTCATAAATACGGCCTCTAGCCCAAGCCGTATTGAATTGCTGACAGACAGGCCATGACAAAACCTCAAATTTGACTTCGTCAAAGTTGAGCTAAGTTTTCCCATTTACAGAAAAGAATGCAAAGACTTTACATGTACAGGTTTTCTAAGTCTAAAAAGGGGCATAACTGTGATAATTGTGGTAAGTAAGCATAGGCATAATCCACAATATACAGATCTACTTTTCCCCCAAAAGGTCTATCACCACTCCAAAGGACATCAAAATTCAACAACCGATACAGAAGTTATAATGCAAAATGTTTGTACAGAAATTTTTATAAGTGTAACAAGGGCCATAACTCTTGTCTGTATGCATGGACAAAACCCAAAATAAATATGTGGATGTCTTCTCCTGCCTACTTTTCTCTCATTATACCAAAGGACATCACTAGCCGCAAACAAATGACGGAGTTATAATGTAAAATGTTTGTACAGAGAATTTTCTAAGTGTAACAAGGGCCATAACTCTGGTAATAACGTACATATGAAAACCCATGATATGTGGATATCATGCCCCCATGCTTGTCTGTCAGCATACCAAAGAACAATAAAATCTGACACCCGATACCAGAGTTATAATACAAAACGTTCCTTTTACTATTTTTCTAAGTCCCACAAGGGCTATAACTTTGGTACAAATGTGTGGACTAAACCCATGACTCTTGGATGTCATTTCCGCCATGCTGGTCTATCAGCATACCAAAGGATATTAAAGTCCAACAACCAATGTCAGACATTATAATACAAATGTTTCTACAGATGGACGTATGGATGTACAGACGGATGGACGAACAGAGACCAAGCTAACGAGCCAGAAAAATAAGCAGACTGTCATCTGCAAAATGAGGTCCCCAGAGGATGAATTTAGTGATGCTACCCTGTACAGCAGGGTAGCATCACTAAATTTACCCTCTGTGAACCTCAGTCTGAATCAGGGTCTCAAAACTAAACAGAAAGAGGTACCCAGAGGATAAAATGGCACATTGTATGGGATAGCATCATCAAATTCTCCCTCTGGGGACCTCATTCTGCAAATGTGAGACTGCTTATTTTCAGGCCTGCTAGCTAATAATGAGAGCTCTCTGCTATTCACCTTCAAATTTATGGAAGGATCTGATCACAGGCAAATGTCATACAAACTTATATTTTACTTACCGTGCGTAAAGGTGAAATGGCTGGTTTAATAAAAAGATGGTAAATTAACCATGTTACGATAAAAACAACAAGTATTATACTAAGATCTGTCCACGAGAACATTTTCTTCAGGATAGTGATGCTCTGAATACAAAAAACAGTAAAAATTCTTCCTGTGTCTTGTGTATGTATATGGTATATAAAGGCACTGAAATAAATAAAATACATTTAACTTTGATCATATGGTAAACTTAACAGGTAAAGTGCCAGCTTTTGTGTGAATGTTGGAATCTGTTTAACCCATTGGAATCAGGGGCCACTTTTCTGGGCCAGGACCAGGCCTGAAAATGAGCACTCTGACATTTGCAAAATGAGGCCCCCAGAGGGTGAATTTGATGATGCTATTCCATACAGTGGGCCAATGTATCCTCTGGGTACCTCTTTCTGCTTAGTTTTCTGTTTAGTTTTGAGACCCTGATACAGGATGAGGTTCACAGAGGGTAAATTTAGTGATGCTACCCTGCTGTGCAGGGTAGCATCACTAAATTCACCCTCTGGGGACCTCATTTTACAGATGACAGTCTGCTTATTTTCTGGCTTGGCCAGGACCTTCATACCTCATAATTTTATTACGTAGGATGACTGCTCAGTGTATATGCATGGATGACCAATCAATATTTTCAACTTGCAGCCCTAAGACTGCACATACATTAAAACTATTAATTGGTCTTCCCCTAAATAATGAATATTAGACTCTGCCAACTGCCATTATTGAACCGACCTGGAAGATATCATCAGGGCTTAAGAGGTTTTATTACTGTTCATTAGAGAGTATTTATAGATCTCGTCAAATAATTGGAGTAATATAGATCAAGAATTAACTCTTTACCTAACATGAAAAGCTGACGACACTTGCAAAAAAAAAAAATTCTTGAATAACTAATTTTTTTTCATTCTTTGTCTCAAAAACACAGGTTATGACCCCTCATTGAAATGAGCTTGACGGGCTCGTTACAATGAGGGGTCATATAACCTATGTCTTTGGGACAAAAAATGAAAATATAATGAAAATTAATTGTCAATTTTTTAGAATAGCGCTGGCCAGTTTTGGTCGTTACGTTGGGTAAAGGGTTAAGGCACCACAAAGTAGCTTTTCTGTATTTAACCCTTTACCTAACGTGAAAAGCAGACGACACATGCAAAAATAATTCTTGAATAACTATTTTTTTTCATTTTTTGTCTCAAAAACATAGGTTATGACCCCTCGTTGGAACGAGCTCGACGAGCTCGTTCCAACGAGGGGTCATAACCTATGTTTTTGAGACAAAAAATGAAAAAAATAATGAAAATTAATTAGCGATTTTTGAGAATAGCGCTGGCCGGTTTTGGCCGTTACGTTAGGTAAAGGGTTAAGGCCAATTTTTGTAAAACTGAGTGTGGGAGGTGGTTTTTTATTTTCTTTTTAAAGTTTGTAATTATTTCTTTGCTATCAAAAAAGTTCATGTTCTTGGTTTGTTTTATGTTTTAGGCCTCATAATCTACAGAATAGCATGGGTGGTGGTGTATTTCGTCTCTTGAGTGAAAGAAGGCTTTGCAATGCTAAGGCATTGCTAAGCCTTGTTGCACTCCAGGAACAAATTTATCAATTTTATTAACTTAGTTAAAATATCAGACATAAACAATTTAATTTTTAATTTTTTTTTACGTTTGGACTGGTTATAAAAAGAGAGCATGCAGCAGCCAAATGGACCATGTGAGAGGGGAGAGAGCCTGAGAAACAGATTTTTAATTTTTTTAGGCCTAATAAAGTAACATTTGTAACATCAAGCTAAATAGCAAATTGGGAGACGACTTACATAAGCTTTAAGCTTTCTGTCGAATCCCTCTCTTACACAGTAAGCATTCTGCTTAACTTCACTTGTTTCGTGTATGCTACTGCATCTTGTGCTGTTCAGATCTTTTTTTTTGTTACTCCTCTGTTCTTGTGAAGTATATATACTTAACAATTATTCAATAAATATTGTTTAAACTAAATAGCAAATACACACCAATTACACATAACTTCCTTTGGGTTTTGTATTGCCTTCAAATGCTTATAATTTAATTTTTTTTAATATCTGATTTGCTTGCATATGATTGGATAAAGTGGATGTTTAAAAAATACCGGTAGTGAATCATTTTCCTATCATAGAAATGTTTTTGCTTTGTCCTGCCCATTTGTGAAATAATTTAAGCACTTTTAAAAGACTGACCATGATTTTCAAGGACTGTTATAATTTTGATATGAACTTACAACACCATAGCAACACAAAGAATTTCAGTCTCGAGGACCTGATCTCTGGAAAACCCAACTAGCTAGATATATATCGTTCCTTGAGTTCAACAAGGCACAATCTGCATTGCAAAAACATTGCAGATGATGCCTTGTTGCACTCAATGGACAATACAGAGATCAAATAAATGTGATTCCTGAACGATTTTGTAACATTGCATGTATATGGGGATGGTTTATCCTGAGACTTATTTTCTCTCGGGTTATAGGTAAATTGAATTTAACCCTTTACGGAACGTAACAGCCAAAACCGGCCAGCGCTATTCTAAAAATCGCCAATTAATTTTCAGTATATTATCAATTTTTGTCTCAAAAACATAGGTTGTGACCCCTCTTTGGAACAAGCTTGTCGAGCTCGATCCTATGAGGTGTCATAACCTATGTTTTTGAGACAAAAAATGTAAAAATTAGTTATTCAAGAATTCTGTTTGCAAGCGTCGTCTGCTTTTCATGTTAGGTAAAGGGTTAAGAACTTTTCAAGGGAAGTGATGGAAAATCAACTACTTTTCAAGTCTAGAAACAATTTCAAGCAATTTTCAAGGAAGGGGACAAAATTCAAGCACTCTCCATTGAGTTGGAACCCTGGAAATAAAATGTTGTGGGCATGTCCAGTTAAACTTTAACTGCTGTAGGTTGGCTGTTAATTAGTTTTCACATGGATTTATTAAGCTATCTTTTCTCTTCAGTATTTGTGACCGTGTGTATAAGCCTGGATTGAAAATAAGAAAACTACTTTGTGCACACAAGTTGATATGATTCAATGATATAAATTTCATGATGGAGACTTTGGACACTTAGGACTACAATATATTATAATTCAAGCAAACATTCAAAATTAAATTATAACAATTGAAATGAATTATCTAATGCTTTATCTGAGTATGAATGTGGGATGGATGTGTTAAATTTTGTAATACTCCCATCCCAAATTCATACTCTAATAAATTTATTTTAACGTGCAATAGACCCCTTACTTGTGCAGTTCTAAATCAATCTGTGCAGTCTAATCTAATTTTATGCAGTATTAAAATTTATAATAAAAACTCCAATGTCATATAAAGAAACAATTAGGCCATGCATGACCATGATACTGAAAAGCAAAAGTACCTTTATTTGCTGTTTATATGACAAGAAATATATTTTTAGTCTTACATATGCTGAATAGTACTGAATACTGCATGGTGAAAGTTGCTAAAACAGTAAAACTTCCATAAATGCAAGATTTGCATTGCAAATCTTGCCTCTATGAAAGTTTTTTCTGCTTTAGCCATCTTCAAAGTTGTAACTAACATGTAAGCTAAAAACATCTTTTTTTCAATGGCGGTTCAACGTATCTGAATCTGGATCAAGACTGCCATCAGCATTCATTTTCAGTCCTTCAGGGAAAACACCTTTAAAGTAATTTTATTTCTTTGCTTAAGTTACTTCTCTTGTTCGACATGTCTTTATGGAAAGCCAGGTGAGAACAGCAGGCCATGGATCCCACAAGTCAATTGGTGGCATATTGTTAAGGATGCATAAAATGTTACAAATAACCATTACAAATGCTTCTAAGACTCAGAGAATCTCAAACACTGGGCCATGGCACCTACCTCAAAAAATGGGCTGCAGTTCTAAAATTTCCTTAAAATATACCCTGCTGATAAAGCTACAGATACTTCATTCAGTTCTTATGACAGATTTCCTTACAGACCTCGTAAAAAGTGGTTGAATCATGCGTCGGCTTTAGTCCTGTGAAAATAACATTTTCCAATCTCCACTCAAAAATTGAAAATAAAAAATACACTCTATCTGGCTGATCTTTGATTTCTTATTGACTTACAGTTTTAATACACTCTATCTGTCAAGGTGTTTTTTGGTTTTTCAGGTTCAGTTCCTGTTTTTGTGGTAAAGAAAATCAAATCAAAAGACCTAGCAAAAAACAACTGAACGGTTTTGCTGCATTTTTGCATAAAATGATCAAACTACCTTACACTGAGGGAACTGGGTTAGTGACCCCTATGGACTCTTGTCATTTTGTCAGATCTAGAAATAAGGCTTATATTATAAACCATTGGCAGGTTACATTATATAACATGGTGGTAACCCATGGGTAAAAGGGTGTTGTGTTGCTTCTCTGTTTTTACTATGCTATATGGTCTTGCCTAAGTGAGATCGAACATTAGTTGTTGCTATTTATTTTAATGCGAATTCTTCTTAAGATGGAAACAGCATGCAATTCTATTCACATGTGGATGCAATACTCAACCTTTGAATGAAGATAGTTCCGAATGACTGTCAAGCCTTTCTGGTAAAATATTCTATATTATTAATTTAATAAAGTTATGTTGTATTACTTTGTCGTAACCAGTAGTTCATTTGCGTATTCTGCGGTTGACGTAACCCACATGTAATCTAAAGGGTCGTTTGTTAGTTATTTCCAGGTCTGTTAGTCTATCTGGCAAAGGGGTGAATATGTTGTGCTCTCACTGTCACATTTTCTCCTTATTGACTCATCAGTAGGCTTGGAAATAAGCAGACTGTCATCTGTAGAATGAGTTCCCCAGAGGGTGAATTACTAAAGTTACCATTTGTAAACCCCAATATGAGTCAAGGTCTCAGGTCTAAAAAGGAGGATAAATTGGGGGATTCTAGCCAACTATATGGGATAGCATCAGCAAATTCTCCTTCTGGGGACCTCAGTCTGCAAATGACAGATTGCTTATTTCTAGGCCTGCTCATCAGGTGTCACATTTTCTCCATATTGACTCATCCAGGGCCACATTTTCTCCTTATTGACTCATCCACCGGATGAGTCAATAAGGAGAAAATGTGACATTGAGAACACGACATAGATCAGATGAACTTTATTCATCAGTTACCCTAATTAAAGTTTTTGGCTGACACAATAGGCTTAGAAGTTGATCCCCTAGAACCCCAAAGGGAAGTTAGGCTGAACCCATTGGAGATGCTTATAGATAGATCTTTTTGTGGTGTCATATTAACTATTGCACCAAAACCGAGGTTATTTCCTAAAACTGAACTAAAATTTAATCTGAAAGATAAAAACCTCCCAGCTCTGGTATCAAATGTGAGTTTTTGGGTGTGGATATTTAGCCAATGAATTCAATCTTCAACTGGTTCTGCTTATTTATTTTACATCGTCCATCTCTCTACTCTAAGTCTAGATTTTAGGTAAGAAGATGGTTAGAGAAGAAAAAGACTGAACCATCATTAAAATGTGGTATGCATACCCCAAAAGATGAGAAACCAGTGGTGATGCTGGTGGGTGTCAGGCTACAGCCTTTCCCCCCTCCTTTATTGTGTCCTTGTTGGGGAATATCCTAGCACAAGCCTCCTGTAGTCAGGGTTCCTGCAGGCAAGGGTTGATAAAATTCAAGGCTATTCAAGGGCACTTCTTGAAATATTTCAGCACTTTTCAAGGCCCTACAATAGCCAAATTCAAGGATTTTCAAGGCCCTGTCTTCATTAATCCTTATCAGGATCTCTGGGCATTTCTCCCTCCTCCCACTTCCCTAAAAGGGAAGTGGGGGAGGGGATAATGCCCAGATGGTCCTAGATGAACTCTGGCATATAAAGCTATATATTTATGAGTACATGCTTCATCAACATTTTTATTTTTCATGAATAACCAAGGCCTTTCGGGGCCTTCTGTCTCTTTTTTCAGGATTTCAAGACCTTGAATGACCCTTAGTCAAATTCAAGGCCATTTCTTGAATCCAAGGCCCCACGTGAACCCTGGTAAGGGATATTTTGGTGTCATAAATGGGAGAAACTAGTGGGTTTTCGACTTTCACACATTTGCTGGTACAGTTATAAAACTTGGCTTCAAAGGTATTGTACATTTATCAGTGTCCCCTTATCCCTTCCAAACATACACACATATAGACACCATTCCACACACCCGGCAAAACTTGATATTGGGCAATGTGTTATACCATCCTTGCTCTTGATCCAAGACAAGAACAAATTAAGACGAATAATCACGTCAAAATTGTAATCACTTTGCATAAAGGTGAAATGGCTGGCTTAATAATAACATGGTAAGATAAATTAATCATGTTACAATAAAAACAACAAGCATTATGTTAAGATTTATCCACCAGAACATTTTCTTCTGAATAATGATACTCATGATACTCTGAATACATAAACAGTAACATAAAATTCCTTCTGTGTCTGGTGTTTCAATTTACACATTGGTTTCAGCGTAATCAGCACATATCTTTGGCTTACAGCAAGGCTCAGATTACAGACATTACAATGATAAAGTTGCAGAGTCAATGAAGAATCATTATGTATAGCTTTATCACTGTGTTTACAACACATTTGGTTTGTAACATTTTCAAATCATATCACATCTGATTCATTCCATTAACAAAGACGACGATCATACGCCATATTTCTATCATGACTGGCATTGACTGGGGGAAGTGGAACCTCATTCCCAGAAGCACCATGTGGATTTTAAGCTAAAACGTTATTAGGTTATTCAACAAAGTTGAAATGACTTATTGGGATTGTAAGCGATTTTAGTAGTCTGCCACGATTTAGGGTACTTCCTCGTCTCAAATTCTGATGAGATTTAGGACTTTTATAGACCATTTTTTCTAGTTCTAATGGCTGCTTTAGATTTTGATTCTATGCCTTTCCCCAAAAATAGTTCCCAGTTTCGGCAACTTTCGGAAACTTTTAATTTCAACTTGAGTATTCGACTTTCATTCTCATCAAGGATGCTGTGTACCAAAATATTGAACGATTCTCACAGGTAGATGTGAAGAAGTTGATGTTTAAAGAATATTCCTCATATTGCACTAAGTTAAGATTTGGGATCCCATAAAACAACCACCAATAAGTATGTTGTATACCAAGAATAAGAAAATTTTGACTGGTGGATTTGAAGAATTTGTTTTTCAAGAATATTTCCCATATTACATTAATCTGAGATTTGGGCTTCCCTAGGAAGCCTAAATATTACTTGAGGGACTTGATCTGAGCTAATTTTCATTTGAGACCACTAAGGGTGCATATACCAAATATCAAAAAGAAAATGTCTGGTGGATCTAAAGAAGATTTTTTATGAATATTTCACAAATTGCACTAGGTTAAAATTTGGGTTCCCATAGGGAGCCCAAATGGGAACCTAAGAAACTGATTTGAACAAACTTCAATGTAATCCCTCTGAGGCTGCTGAATATCAAATATCAAAAGATACTGGTGGGTTGATCTGAATATATTTATTTATTTATTTATTTATTTATTTATTAATTTATTTATTTATTGGTGTCTAAGGTCACATATTTTTTTGCACACTGGCTAATTATGATCACAACATGAGTATCAACTCAAGACCAGGGGGTGAGCATTAATAAGCCATGTTGCCCATTTTAGAGAGGGTTTGCACCTCCTAAGTATTGGTGACTGGGTCCTATTTTACCAGTAAAACAGAGCCTGTTTACCGCAGGGAACCAATCAAGGAATAAGGATGCAGTATACCAAATATCAGAAGATTCCATCTAGTGGACCTGAAATACAGGATTCCTAAATAATATTCCTCATATTGAACTATGTTAAAATTTGGGCTCACTTAAGCAGCCCAAATATGGACCCAGGGACTTGATTTGAACAAACTTGGAGGATGGTGAATACCAAATATTAAAAGATTCTTACTGGTGGTTCTGAAGAAGAAGAGTTTTAAAGAATATTTCTCATATTCTACAATTTGCCCATCAAAGGATGCTGTACACCAAATATCAGAAGATTCTATCTGGTGGATCTGAAGAAGATGAGTTTTAATAAATATTCCTCATATTGCACTAAGTTGAAATTTGGGCTACCATGAGGTGCACAAATTGGAATCCAGGAACTTGATTTGAACAAACTTGAATCTGACCCACATGAGGGTGCTGTAAACCCAATATCAAAAGGTCCTGACTGGAGGCACTTTGCACTAAGTTGAAATTCAGGCTCACAAAAAGAGCCCAAATATGGACCCAGGACTTGATTTTGACAAACTTGAATCTGGCTCTCATAAGGATGACATACAGCAAATATCAGAGGATTCTGGCTGGTGGTTTTGAGAAAGAAAATGTTTAAACAATATTTCTCATTTTGCACTGAGTTAAATTTTGGGATCCCATAAGAAGTCCAAATACATACCCAGGGACTTGATTTGCAAAAACTTTGATCTGGCCCTCATAAGGATGCTGAATACCAAATATCAAAATATTCCGATTGGTGGTTCCAAAGAAAAAGACTTTTAAAGAATATTTCTCATATTGCACTAAGTTAAACTTTTGTCTCACATAAGAAGTCCAAATAGAAACAAAGAGACTTGATTTGAACAAAACTGAAACTGAACCCTATAAGGATGCTACATACCAAATATCAGATGATTCCAGTGGGAAGATCTCAATAAGAAGATTTTAAAAGAATATTCTTCATATTGAATTAAGTGAAAATTTGGGATCACATAAGAAGCCCAAATATGGACCCAGGGACTTGATTTGAATTCTCTTGGATCCTTTTTACGATATGTCTGTGGTTACATAATCCCTTTTACATTGGTACATAAGCACATATCGGCACATACAAAATGTACCTATGTGCTACCTGTAATGTGTACACATTGTGACACAATATGTACAAATACATAAGCAAATCTTGGTACAATCTAAAGTTTCTTATATCCCTAGCTTGCACTAGGCCTATGCATTGTATATACTATTACAGGCTTAGATGAATGGTGTGATCTGATTGTGCCTAGATTTGGCTAAAGGCAGATGTCAAGACAGAATCGGGGGTAGCTACTAAGCTTGTAGTACTAGTAGTGCTGCAAGTCAGCAATGGTTGAGACACAGGCACAGGATAGAATAGTGGTTGGCAATAGTAATAGTACATGGCAATAAAGGTACAAGACTGAAAGGGTAGTAGGAGACTATAGTATTGGGTGAATACAACAGTACCGGATCACACGACAGATGGTGGTGATTATGGACAAGTAGTGACCTTGGTGCTATGAAGGGTGTGGGGAGGCATAGATGGTCATACTAGCCACCATAACTATCTTCAAATAAATATCCTCAGATATGTACCCCAAAAGGTATCCCCAAATGATACAATATGATGTCATAGGTATCCTCAAATACTTGTATGAGCCTATGTGATGTGCGCACATTATGCATAAGCACTCAAGCACATATCAGCACATCCAGCATGTACCTATGTGTTACCTGTAATGTGTACACATTGTACACTAGCACATAAACACATCTAGGGAAGTCAGAATACTTAGTCTAAAGCAGATAGAACTCATAACATTTGTAAAATAGGTCCAGGGATGGTGGGGATCATACAGATAATGATGTGACAGTTGGTGGGGTTTAGATGATTGGAATGATCTGACTGGTTAGTTGGGAGCAGTAAAGTGAATTGATTGGGTGATCAGGATAAATAAAACAAGAACAAGAGTACTTGGAATAGGGTTACAACTAGCCTGAACAGGCCAGAAAAGCTAAAAAATAGTAACAATAAGCAAAACTGTTCCAACTGATAGGCTCATAGTAACAATAAGCAAAACTGTTCCAACTGATAGGCTCTTCTACATGTACTCTACTGGAGTATACTTCAGAATAGCGAACAGGGTTGAATGGACAAAAACTACAGCATAGGTAAAAGCAGGGGATTCTAAAAGAATTCGAACAAGTACAACTTATCAGGTCTATTTGGGTAATTCTACGAAGTATTTGGGGAACCAGTAATATTATACAAAGGAATGCATCTGATAGCACTACTCTTATAATTCCAAAACGACGATTCGCCAAGTCCATTTTGTTAGTTTTGTGTGTTTTTTGGTGATTTGGAGAAACTGTCGGGCTATTTGTGGTAATTATATCCACTCTTATAGAAAGGAATGCACATGTTATTGGAACAAAGAAGGATTCTGGAGGAGTCCGGCCCAAATAAATATTGTTGGGGCGTTTTTGGTTTGTTTTTTTATTTGGAAAAATGGTCAGGTTGTTTCTGGTAATTAGATTTACTCTCATTGTACCGAAGGCGCCGTATAGCACTACATGCTGCTCTTTTAAACCCAAATCGGGGCTTCTTCAAGTCCATTTCGGTAGTCTGAGGGTGATTTTGATGATTTGGAGGGATTGTCATGTTGTTTGTGGTAATTACATTTACTCCTATTCAAACGAACACACCCTCCGACCCCCCCCCCCCCCATCACACTGTAGGGCTTTCAGGCCCATAGCAATCACGTGCTGCCATAGAAAATAAGATGGCGGCCTCCAGTATACAAAATGGACAACGGAAACATGTATCACCCTAACAACACGCGCTGCGCGTGCGCACTAAAAGAACGTATCACTATGGTAATGACGTCACAACATGATCGCTCACGTGGACTACCAAGACAACCAAACATGGGCCACATAACAGACGTCGCTTCCGCCTCACCCATTCCCTTGCCCTGATAGGGGTCGAAAACCACATTACATACTACTATCGGTATCTAAGACTCCAATCCAGATGAAAATGTACCTACTGGAAATATTATTGAGGGGGGGGGGGAGGGAGGAGGCGGTGGTCACTACCCTTACCCCATCCCCAGCAACACCCCTGGCCAACCGCGCTGAAGTGACCATGTTAAATCGGCAAGAGAAACAGTCGCACATAAAAAGAAAAACCCATCATACATACATTCATTGATTTTAATTCTCAGTTTTAAATTGGGAAGGGGGGGGGTCATGTTTCCACCCCATTGCGACCTTTGCCCTTCTTTATTTTGTTTCCTTCACTGTCCAAATTTGTTCCCGTACCTCTAATCAAGGGCGGATATAGGTGGGGTGGAGAGGACAATTTCCCCTCCCCTATTTGGGTCCATGAAGAAAACAACTGCATCTACTTTTATGCAACTGATTTTTCCAGTGGAAACACCCAGTATTGTTCGGGAAAGAAGGTGGGGCATGGTCTCCATCACGGGTAGGTTTAAAGTTTCTTTCAACCTTTAACTTAAGAATTTTTTTTATATATTTTCTTACGAAAATTTTAATTTTTTTTTTTTTTTGGTTTCAAAACAATGACTAACTGTTCACTGGAACAAGCACGACAGTCTTTTTGCAATGATGGTCCAAAAACTATGTTTTGGGAGCAAAAATTGGAAAAAAGTAACAGTGGCTTAAAACCGCTCCCATTTTGCAAGCGTGAGGAAGTTGCAGATGCTCCCTTGCCCTGAGGTGTGTGTGTGGGGGGGGGGGGGGGGGGGGGGGCAAGCGGACAGCAGCGCGTGTCCGTTTTCGCTATAACTTGTCTGTTTTCGCCATAACTGCAATAGTGGCAAAGCCTTTACTTTCCGAAAACTGTAACTGAGAAGCTCTCGGGAATGCATTTTTGAAGTATTTTACGTGTGCTGATGGGGATGGGTGTGTCAGGTTTAATGACCCTGGCTTGGCAGATAGAATATGCAAGCTGACACAAGGAATTGGATTAATATAATTCATGCCAATTTAACTCATACCCAGAATCGTGTGTCCTTTTTGATACCCGGCCGATACCCCCCCCCCCCCCCCCCACTACCCTTCTGAGGTAGGACCTCCCTTTAGCAAGAGTCTAGGTCCGTCACTGCTACGAGTGCGAGGAACCAACCATACATCTCCCATACAGGACTCATGTTCTTCCACACAGAGACTAAAATTTGGCTGAAATTGGTTTTAAAATTGATTTTTCACATAATCACCATCAAATAGCTCATTTCGGAAAATACCCTTCACAACATCTTGTATACAGGTACGTCAGGAGTCAACGTCGGTGTCATAACGCTGTGAGGGTGTCGGTTTTCAGGAGTAGAATTTAATTGATTTTCTCTTAAATTTCATGAAATGATTGCCTAATACAATTAGCAGGAGACAATTGCAAAACAAAGAGAGAGAAAAGATATTTCCTGAATAAACAATTTCATTTTTTTTCCCCAGGAAACATGCTAGCAGCTTATGACCACCCGTTGGAACGACCTGGTTTCAATGAGGAGCAATAAGCTATGTTTCCAAGGCAAATGTTGAAAAATAATAAAATTTCAGGGGCGTGGTGGCTCGGTAGGTGGAGGAGCAGGCTGCAAGCCGAGATGACCCGAACCGCGTTGTGTCCTTGGGCAAGCCTCTTCTCCACACGATGAGGCGTACTGCTTATCGATAGTGCACTTTTCTTCAACCAATGCTGACCCTGCTTGTGTGGAGTTAGTATGTTGGGAAGCCTGACAGTTGCTCGTCGTTGCTCGGTGGTTCCCTCCGGGTGCTCCGGCTTCCTCCCCCCGTGAAACTGTCCGACATGATTTACCCTGGCCGTCGAAAGTGTCGTTAAACCCAAATAAATAAATAAAATTTCAATGTTTGTTGATTTTTGTGAATAGCGTTGTGCAGTCTAGCCGTTACGTGGCGTAAAGCGTTAAATTACATATTATACAGCATTGTGTGATAAAAACAATAGTACTGAAACGGTTAACCGGATAACAGGTTTGAAACCGGTTACCTACCTAACCGATTAGAAAAACCGTCAACCGGTTATCCGAAATATCGACTGTGATCGTAATTCCACTGTTAAAATGTAGTAAATCTGCCACTTCCCTTTGGGTAGATTACACATCGAAGCAGCGATCTATATATTGAGAAATAATCGACTTTGGCTTCAAGACTTCGTTAATGATCGGCAATTTCCGTGAGCACTGAGTAACCGCAGAAACTATTCCGTAGTGTGTATACAAACGAACGTTGTCGAGTAATCGACAACGTTCGTTTGTATACACACTACGGAATAGTTTCTGAGAATACTGCATTCCAATTCCTATAGTTTTGATCCCAGATTCAGTGAAATAATGGCTGCGGATAACCGGATATTAACCGGTTATAGCTCTCGGTTAGTCGGTTGTGAAAATGAGCCAACCGTTTCAGCCCTAAAAAACAATTTCAAATTCGTCACGATTTGAGATGAAATTTGTAAACCTCTTTCACAAAAAATCGATATGAGCCTCGGCAAACCTCTACTCGGGTCGAGTTTAGTGAACACGCAACAGACGTGACAAATGAAATCGCGACTCGTCAGATATCCTCTATTTAAAAATGAAACTGACAGGCTTCCGTAATATGTTTTATCCCGGGTTTTAAAACATTTCACCTGTTTTCTAGATTTATTCCATAATCTTTTCGATTGATGACAATGTTTAGATTCATGCATGAAGTATGAGCGTGACCCCTGGGTTAAAAACAAAAGGTTACTCACCCTTGCTTTGAGATTTTTCCAATAAGAAGACCCCTGGAATTGCTGAAATTCTCTTGTAGGCCTATATCTGCAAATCGGACGGTTTCCAACGCCTTCTCAAATGATTCGACGGCTACCCAATATCTTCACATTTGAAAATTAAACACTAAACTACATGTAGGGGCGAAATAGGTCATCTTTTACACAGGGTCATTGAGTGCTCGTCCAAATAAAGGCCAGACAGTCAGAGCTGAAATGAAGACACCGACATGCCAAAAACGCTTGGGAAAGTTGGGATAACAATTAAGTGCTTTCATTACAGATGAACCTGTATTTCATTATGTCCCTCATGGGGGAGGGGGTGGGGGTTATATAGTGAAGATCTGCGTTCATTCGTGCGATCGAATGTTCGTACAATACAGTTACAGACACAACGTGCGGAATTGGGGTGAAACTGAAGGGGGAGGGGTAGCATCTTGAAAATAATTTCTCACAGATCATGCAATGTTTTTAACTTGTTTATATTTCTGACCAGGTTTGAGTCTCAAATAATTTATTTATTTATTTACTTTTATTGGGGTCACATACTTCTGCACCATGGCGTCCGAAATAATCAAGTTCGATCAGAGTGATATAAATCAGTCCCAATGCCTATAGTATGAAGCATTGTGAATAGTTTTTGCACGTATATTGTTTGAGCAGCCCCAACCCCCCCCCCCCCCCCCCCACACACACACCAGGAAGTGAACCCGGGAAGTGAAGCAGTGCTTGCTTGTTTGATGTGGTAAACAAGCTCTGTTTCACCGGTAAAATAGGACCCAGTCACTGATGCTTGGGGTGCGAGTCAGGGGCGGATCCAGGATTTTATAAGGGGGGGGGGGGTGCTATTGTTGGGCGGCAAGCGCCGAAGGCGCGAAGCATGACGGCGCTCTGCGTCCTCCTTGCGAGCGCCGAAGGCGCGATGCAATTAGGGGGGGGGGGGGGTCTGGGTCTGGGTCGTCCCCCCAAAAAAAATTTGAATTAGGAACCCATCAGATGCTATCTGAGACGTATCTTGGTCATATATTTGTCTTTTCTCTTAAACCTATATTTCTGCCGATTTGGCTTGAAATTTGGTAAAAACAATTATGGTACTGACACTGCCCAATGAAAAACAAAATAATCATTCGAAATTGTTACCTACCAAGAAGCAAATATAATCACCCATGGATTTTGCATCAAATTAACTGAAATGCGGGGATTGCCTGGAAGAAACATAATAATTTTCACCATGACATACCTGTTGTACGCAGGGGCGACAGAAGTTCCAAGAAGTATGAGTGTGTGTAGGTGGGTGAATGTGTGGATGGGTGGGTGCCACTGGGTGAGTGGCCGAGGGGGGGGGGGGGGGGGGTCACATTTCTTCTGGTCAACTTTGAGATGCATATACTATTTAAATGTTAAACACCCCAAAGGCAGATTTAGACGGGGGCGCACATGGCGTGCGCCTCTCTATTTTCTCAGAAATCATTTCTGAGAAAATAGAGGGGCGCACGCCGCGTGCGTCCCCGTCTATTAATCAGATATAAAAAGTATATGTCGTTGAAAATTATTTTGTTAGAATTGACTGGAGCGTGCCAAAGGCAAAGGCACGCCCCAGTCAATTCTAATAAAATAATTGAAGCCAGTGCGTACTATAAATTAATAGTATGTGCACACTTGCATCACAACAGTTTGTGACCATATAAGTATAGAGGGCGACGTCCCTCTATTTCAAAATCCTGGATTCGCTTCTGAAACACCCAAGTCCTGTCTCAGTTTGTGCGCTTCTACCGTGCTATGTGAACGCACAAACTTGTACACTGTGTAAATACATTGTTCCTTCAACTGATCTTAACTGGTAAGTAGCTTAATTATTTTATTCATGTTATCGAAGAAATAAGTCTGGATACTAGATGTCCTGTTGGTCTGTAACATTAAATTGTTTCAGTTTACTAGAGAATGCCTGTAGGCATTATCCAGCAAGTTCAACTGTTGCGACAATTTAATATTTAACAAAGAGCATTTAACATTGGTGAATCATTCACCAATGTTAAATGCTCTTTGTTAAATATTAAATTGTCCCATTCAATCATCTGTCATAGTGTAAAACTATTGCTGAAGGCGAACGTCACTTTTGCATCACTGATTCAGCTGAACAAAGATATATTTACGAACAGAGCTGATATACGTGGAAACTTTGTCCATAAGACCGTAAATATATGGATGACATTGGAATCAGCTCAAATGCCATCCATATTTGTATGGATATTGGCATATTTTAAATTTTTTTTTTAAGAAATTCACAATTTTGGGAAAAGCTGTGATTGGTAACTGGTTAAATTCCAGGCACATTCTTATAACAATTACATTTTATTGAAATTAAATCTTCAAGATAGATTATTGGAGGCTGGATCGGAAATACAGTAATCGCGTATGCTTATTACAGTAACACTTGTGATTGGGATGAAATTCTCACTATTTCAGAATACCTGCAAATTCAAATTTTCTTGGATGACTGTGAGTAGTGAGTAGGCGTTTGTGTGTGTGTGGGGGGGGGGGGTGCTCGAGCACCCAGAGCACCCCCCCCCCCTGGATCCGCCCCTGCGAGTCCCCTAAAATAGGCAACATGGGGTATACACGATTGACTGACCTTGACTTTATCTCCTTGTTGTGGTCATCAGCCATTGTGCAGAAGTATCTGACCTTAAACACCAATAAATAAATACATATGGGCAGCGCCTCATCCGCCCCATCCCAACTCAATTTCTGGCTATTTTCTACATAAGATTCTTGAATAAATGGTACTCCCTCTAGGTCAGTGTCTCCATGTTCGTAATGGGCCTATTTCCTATTTGAGGGGGTGGTGTATCGGGCAGTCACCATTATCTTGAACTAGCATATACTAAATATCAAGTACCCCCGATTTTTCGGTCCAAGGCATAATTATGTCTTATTATAGTAGGTCTATACACGGGTCATTAATGATAAAATAATAACTGCAGTCTGCAGGCTGTAGACTGCAGTTATTATTTTATCCCCCCCCCCCCCCCCTGTATATTGATATTGGACTGACCCCTCTCAGTAATGCCTATAATACCTGACTTACCGTGTCCATATCTCACAAATGTAGACTCTATGAACTTGTCACTCCATAATCCGTTCCAAAGACCAGGAATGTGTCTCATGACATGTTCACCTCTCATGAAATGGGCCAAAACATTAGGCTCAAGATTCTCCATTTGGCGGAGGAAGTACAGACCATACCTCGCGTAATTCGAATGGCCACACGTGAAGGCGAAGGGGCCAGTCACATTCCCGTTCAGCACGAACATACAACATCATGAGGAAAACCGACTTCGGAAAAGCATCCTCCCACATTATCGTTGTCGGAATCTCACCACTTAAATCTTCCATTAAAGAGGGCAGATCTTCCGGGCATTCAAATTTGTTTTTCTCGAATAATTTACGGAGAAGTTCTTCGGCCAATAAATGCATATATGAGTAGTAGGAATTGTGGTAAACGGGCCTTAATGGGGGGACCTCGGCGGGGACCCGGAAGTGGCGTCATTTGGCGTGACCCAGTGGCGCCATGTTGTGTTGTCATGGTAGCCCGTGTGAGCAGCCATCTTTCGACGTCATCCCCGTGGTGATACGTGGTGTTGGTGCGCATGCGCAGCGCGTGTTGTTGGGGTGATGCGTGTTTCCGTCGGCCATTTTGTTCACTGGAGGCCGCCACCTTCGTTTATATGGTAGCACGTGGTTGCAATATTACCAAAGGCTTCTAATAGGATGGGGGTATGTTCGGAGAGTGTGTTCCTTTGTACAAGAGTAATTTCTCGATTCGAAGAATTACCCAAATAGACCCGACAATCACTCCAAATCACAAAAATCCACTCAAAACTTGCATTCCCCATTTTATCGGCATAGCACGTAATGCTATAGTACCGTTCGATTGAATCGGAGTATACTCTAGTACAGTAGAAGAGCCTATCATTTGGAACAGTTTCGTTACTATATTTAGATTTGCTGGTCTGTTCAGGCCAGTGCTAAACCCATCCCAAGTATACTCCTGTTCCTGTTTTCCATATAATCCAATCAGTTCACTTTACCGCAGGTAACTAACCAATCAATCAGATTGCTTGATTTACCATAATCTGTATGCAGAGTTATCTCCGTGTGTATAACAAAAGCCTACATCATTCCCAAAGCCAATAAGCTATCGAGTTGTTACTGAAGTCATTGCTGGAACGACTCGAAGCACATCGAGCAAATGAGCTTTAGAGCAATTGCTCGATCGAATGACTCGACATATTGCTCGAACGACTCGAATCGTATCGAGCAAATAAGCTATAGAGCAATTGCTCGTTCGAGTGACTCGCACATACTGCTCTTCGGCTCATTTCGGTATTTGAGGATACCTATGGCCTGGTATTGTATTATTTGAGAATACTTTTTATAGGATAATTATCTAAGAATACTATTACTTGTTTGGCCCAGCCTTCTGGGCCACCTCAGGACATACCTATCCCATATTCCACGTATAAGCTATCGAGCAGTTACTGAAAAGTTACTGCTCGAACGGCTCGAAGCCCATCGAGCAAATTGGGCTTTAGAGCAATTGCTCGATCGAGTGACTCCACATACTGCTCGAGCGACTCGAATCCCATCGAGTAAATGAGCTATCGAGCAATCGCTCGTTCGAGTGACTCGCACATACGACTCTTAGCCTCATTTCAGTATTTGAGGATACCTGTGGCCTGGTATTGTATTATTTAAAGATACCTTTCGAGGATACCTTTTATAGAATACTTATCTGAGGATACTATTAGCTGTTTGACCCAAGCCTTTTAGGCCACCCCAAGACATACATATTCCAAATTCTTCTAATAAGTGATCGAGCAATTACTGAAAAGTCTTCGCTCGAATGACTCGAATTCCATCGAGCAAATGCATTCTATCATTTTTCCGTGTTCTCAACTTGTGCCCTGCGCCAGGGCGCAGTTACCCGGAGCTAATGGTAGACAGGGTGAAGAAAGTCCCGCGGGAAACGTGAGAGCACCTTACCCCCAGTTGCCAAAGTTCAATGAACAGACTGATGTCATTGACGCTTACTTACAGAGGTTTGAAAGGTTTGCTTCGAGTCAGGATTGGCCCGATGACATCTGAGGGGTTAGTCTTAGTCCGCTGCTGGCGGGCAAGTCGCTACAAGTATATGTGAGCAACCCCCCTGACCAAGCTAATGATACTGTGAGCTGAAAAAAGCTATACTTAAGAGGTACCAGCTCACCGAGGAGGGGTTCAAGGCGAAATTCCGAGAATGTAAGGCTGAGAAGGGTGAAAGTGTGTACCAGTTTGTGTCAAGGGTCACGAGGTATTTCGACAGGTGGGTTGAATTATCTGAAATTGAGCAGTCACCCCCCCCCCCCCCCCCCCCCCGAATGACTTACTTACAGGGAGCAGTTTATGTCATCGTGTGCCCCCCCCCCCCCCCCCGAGATGGCATTGTTTGTTAAGGAGAGGAAGCCAAGTAGTCTGGAGGAAATGACTCGGGTGGCCGAGCAGTATTTAGAGGTTCACGGGGGAGGTCTGACCCAGGGTAGGTCGGGCAGGAATGGGAGTAACGTGGTTGCAAAGACACCCGTTAGGAACCCAAGCCCCGAGCCGGAAAGTTTCAGGGGGAATCAGATAGAGTCAGGGCCCAGGGACACAACTTGCTTTGTGTGCAATAAGAAGGAGCACCTGGCCAGAGACTGTTGGCGGAAGGCTTCCTCCGTGACGGGGAGATCAAACGGGTACTCAGCACGGAATGGGAGGAGGGACGTCCCCAATCAGTAGTGGCAGGAGAAGCAATTCGATACAGCCTGTGGAGAGGAGGCAGACGGTGGCATTCTTCTAAACAATTGGGCCAGAGAGGAGTCCACTGCGCCGAGCATTAGAGGCTGGGCATCTCAGGCTGGAAGGGGGGGGGGGGGGGGCAGGTATTGCCCATAATTATCGGACTGTGCGAGGGATACCCGTCCCTTGGTAAAAATGAGGAGATGCCCGTTTACCCAGCGTATGTGGGTGACCGAGAAGTCCGTATGCTACGGGACACAGGATTCAGTAGCGCGGTGGTGAAGAGGCAACTCGTTAGCGACGGACAGCTAACGGGGCACGACCACATGTGCGTGCCAATAGATGGGACGATTAGGAGGTTTCCCCTTGCGAGAGTGAGGGAGGATACCCCTTTCTATAGCGGTGAGGTAGAGGTAATGTGTGTTGAGGCGCCCATCTATGACCTCGTACTTGGGAACATACCCGGGGTATGTTCAGAACCCGACAAGACATGGTCGAGAGGAAAGCACCCAAAGGGGCACCCGAGCCCAAGCCGCTTAGACAGTGAGGCCGGTAAAATCACTAAAGGGACCAGTGGAGTTGAGTAAGGAGGCACAGGTAGAGTGCACAATGGAGGCCCCGAAGGTTAACCCTTCGACGACGGAAGTCAAGGGAGTGGTTGAACAGAAGCAGCCAATGTATGTGGACAAAATGGGACACAGTAGGGATCGGTACGGAAGTAGACCAAGGCTTAGGAGCTTTTGGGTCAGTCAAAAGTTGACCGTGCTCCGGCCGACAAAGTTGGGTAGCCCGAGGTTACAGTGGGAGGGGCCATACGCTGTAACAGAAATAACGGGCAATGGTCATTATTGAGTGGAAATAGATGGATGTGGAGTGGTTTACCACGCAAGGTTTTTACGGAGATACCAGGATATAAGGAGCACGGAACCCACGCGAACGGTGGGGGAATGGACCTTATGCCAGAAGAAGCAGCAAGATGGGGCCGGAGTAGCCCCACAAGGGCATAAGAGACGTAGACTTAGGATGGGCCCTGGGACTTGGAGTGGGGCACCCAAGGAGAGATTGGCAGTAGTTAATCTACAGAGCGTTGCATCTGAGGCAGCGAGCTCTGGTACTGCAGGCATCGCCTGTGGGCATGTAGGTGTTCGGCGTGAAGATGAGTGGGGTCCACGGTGGAAGACGCGCCCGAGGAATAGTTCAAGGTGGAGGCAGTCGAGTGTATATAGATACAGGTGTGTGTACGATAGAGTAGTATTATATTTTGCGATGTAGAGAGAGGGAGAGTGAGTGTATAGGGCACCTGACACCTGTTGGCTGCATGTGTCTCAACGGACCACCTCCTATTGTTCGCCAGTGGAACTATGCGCGCGAGTTTATATGGGATGTTGATAGACTCGTGTGTTCCAATGGGAACCGAGTCAAAGTACTGGGAGTTATATGTGGTGCGCATCAGTGTGCGCATGCGTCTGACTGTGTGTGTGGAAATTCTAAAGATATTGGTATAATAGTAGAGCAAGACTGTGAGATAGCTCTAAGTGAGAAGTGTGAGAGTGGATAAACGCGAAAGCTATTCCCTTGGTTTGTTTGGAACAACTGGGAGTATGTTCCTTGGTAGGGGGTTGTCAAGGTGATAGCTAAAAGTTGCGATTTTCTTGTTTAAAAGTGTAAATATTTTCGATAATCTTTCCGAATGGCTTAAACATAAAACGAAAAGATAGGTATATGACGGACCTCGAAAACAGATCGGCAATAACTCAAACTCTGGTAATTAAGCTTGAAATTTAAAGTCCATTATGGCACATTTGTTGAACGCCACATGGGTTATCTGATAACGGATTAAAGGAATATTCCCCAGTAATCATTATCTGTGTAATTACAGCCAGTTAATAGGTGGTTGTTGTAGAAAACAGTGCATCACAAGTGTTCTGGACACACACCCATATTACGCATCTATCCTGTCTCCGAAATGTCAAAAGATACCAAAATGCGAGTCTTTCAAAGGAACTTTAAAACGAGTATTAAATTAAGATAGATCTGAGCGGCCAAGTTCAAGACTAGCGATTAAACTGAGAATTAATGTTCTAGCTATCTAAATAAAAATCTGGGAGTTTCTCGAAAAAATAATGCATTAAAATTGTTGTTTCAATGAACCCC